>JARTUT010001750.1:600000-1200000 GCA_030674115.1 Micraspis discolor
TTTAGAAGTAAATTAAGAGGAAGCAGTAGGTAGAAAATGTCAGATTTATTGATACAAATTCAAGCGAGTAAATATTAAAAGTTTGAGAGATCATATCTCTGGAAGTATTCATTTTTCGAGAATGATAGCGGTATCAATGTATTTGTATGATAGAAATGCATCACAAGACGAATTTCATTAGAGGGGTGTAGTACAAGGTGCGGCAAAAGTCAGTTTACCGTTTTGCATATGAGGAAAAAAGCAAAAATAATAAATAAATTATTTTCGAGAAAAATATAACATCAATAATTACTTGTGGCCTCACATTTTTTAGGTAGTTTTAGGTAAGAAGTGAGCGAACAAACCCGTTCTTCTTTCGTGTACTCTGTACGCACAACCATGGCAATGAACGCACTGTAAACGTATCCAACAACACTATTACACGCGGACAACTCAACTGGCTACGTTTTAGCTGCCTCCTTCCGCCCTAGGTACGATACTGGCCGAGAATACGCGCATACGTGAATACAAGACTTACTTTTGTCGCACTCTGTATATAAAAAAAAAAAATTTCCATCTTCCACTAGGCTGATTTTTTCGAATAACGAATTAATCTCAGATATTGATTCCTCAAACCTACCCTGAAATTTTCAGGTCTACAGCTCATTCCGTTTGGACGTAGTCGTGCCTGCGGAAGGACAGTTGGGTAAATCTATAAGCACTCTGTTTGAAGAACAAAAGCGCTAAACATGTCTTGTCTAAACAAATTGACATCTTGTAATGTGCCATGACGATCATAAAAGTAATGCCATCTTCTCTGAAATCCAGGAAGCTGAGATAAAATAGAGAAATGAAACGAATTAATGTTCTGAAAACAAGGGTTTAGAAGTGCTGAGAAAATTCGAGGACTGTAAGTGGGTTAGTTGACTTTGAGAAAGCGCTGCATTACTAAGCCCCACAGTATATTTTATCAACACACAAAGTTTTGAACATTTCCTTAAGTAATCTCGTCTGTAAAAATTTTAAATTTTAAAAATCTTAATTTGTCTCCCTATTGTAGCAGAACGTTTGATAAACCACTTTCTCATTTATTCCTCTTTACAATACGTCCGCGCGTTTTGACAAGTATTTATTATTTTCGCTATTTCAAGTATACTCACGGAAATTGAATTTTATTTCTCATCGAGAATTTATAAAGCGATCACCTTGTCGTGTTCCTTTTGCCTTATTGCGAATATTGTATCAACCTTTTTTTCATTTTGAACAACCTTCTTAAATTGTGATGGTAATTTTTTTATGTTATCTTTTTATCGTATTAGTACCTAGAGATGATCGTATTCAGTTAAACGTATCTCGGTTAAAAATAATTGGAGTAGACATACGTTCTTATTTTTCGATTTCGAATAATTTCACTTTATTTTTGTCTGCATTTTTAGAGGTGCCATACCCAGAAATATAATGGATAATAGTAACGAATGTCCTTGTTCTTCTGGGGAACCCTTAGCAACTTCTTCATCCTCTACTTCTACCAGTCTCCATCTTCAGCAGTCTCCTTCTTCGAATGTCAATAGAGAAATCAATTGTAATGAAGAAGATTCTGCTCAGGATAATAGACACATATTAGGCTTGGGTACATCAGTGAGTTCCCCCGATCTTCTCAATTCCACTGTTTCTTTAACCTTGATATGCAGCAGCAGTGAAAGCGTGAGTTCGATTGACTTATATCTTAGGTAGAGAAAAAATTTGCATGAGTATAATATGTAATCAAAAGGTCAAAATACCGTTTCAAAAATAAAACTTCGAAAGTACAAGGACTCAGTACAAAAACAAAGAAATTTACCTATTTAATGGCGGATACCACAGAACACTTCTATTACGTTTTGGGTGGGCAAGGAATGGAATGCTGGCGAGACAATTTTCCATAAGCCCGCTCAACTCACGAGTTATCTAAACACTTCAATTTATTATACAGTTAATGAAAATTCCAGAAATATTCTGGAATTTTCTCTTTCTCAACTTGGTTAAATGTTAGTTTATTTCATTCAGGCAGAATAAAAATTTCCTGTACTCTACAGGGCGAGTCTTTGACTACTGCATTAATTTCAACCATACATTCTTGAGACCAAAAGAAATACTTTTATTTACTTAATTGAAAGGAGACAGTTCTCAATTTCCAAAAATTTTTTTTCACAACGACAGCTGTTTCACCATAATATGGCATCTTCAGGTTGTTACATTTTAACAGACTGATTTTTGTGAGAAAGAAACAGATTTATATATACGTGAAAATGGGTAAATGAGTGTTGTAAAATTATTTTATCCCATTTTGACGTTTAAAGACGACAATATTCACGCCATGGTAATAAGGGTAAGTTGACGTTTATCCACTGAGTGAATTAAATTTTTTTTAATTCACTAGTGGAATAAAATGTTCACCACTCACTTTCTGGAAATTTTCTTTTCACACACAATGCACGTAAAACTAATTTTAAAGTATGTTTCTTGAAATTTATCAAAAATTCTACATTAACAGTAATGTTGAATGATTGTTTGGGCTATTACCATCATCTATTGTGGATGTAATGTTTTCCGACGTTTCGATAGACATCTTCTATCTTTATCAAGGAGAAAAGTAAAATAAAAAATAAAACTCAAGACACTATCAGAGCTAAACTTACAAAAGTTAAGCCTAATAATGAGACACAAAGGACAAAGAACTGCATATATGAATTACCTTGCGAGTGCGGAAGATCTTACATCGGAGAAACTAAACGCCCTCTGAATGTACGAATAAAAGAACATCAGAAGCTTCTACGCGTACTAGACAGCGACAAATCCAGGTTGGTCCAACATGCTGTAGATGAGAATCATCGTATAAAATGGGATGAAGCATCAATAATATCCAAAGAAGAAAAACTTGCAAGAAGAAAAATCAAAAAATCATCAAATTTATGAAAATAACACCTGATTCCATAAGTGCTCCATCTATAGATCTGCCAGAAGTTTGGACGCCGATAGTTCGATCCCACTTAAAAAGATCATCATATCACAGATGAGTATATAACATCGTTCATTTTCTTTCATGTCAATATTGACTTTTTGAAAATTGATAATTTTCAAAAGGTTTATTACTTTTCTCCTTGATAAAGATCTATCGAACGTCGGAAAACATTACATCCACAATAGATGATGGTAATGGCCCAAACAATCATTCAACACGAGCTCCATCATCAACAATATCTCGTCATCAATTAACAGTAATTTCTATCATTAAAGTAAAAATTACAATTATTAAGATTTTGAAAATGGAACTGGAAACCTGCACCTCCTCCAAAGGAATCACGCTCAGTCGTTATAGCACATGTGTTTGAGGACTTCTCAGGCCCTGCTGGAATATCCATTTCTGCATCAGGAACTCCGGTTATTGTGACCCTACTAAGGCCGCATTTTGGGGGTGCAATCTTTCGAAAGATTCCGTGTCTTTCAAAAGATTCGTATTATAGCGTTGCAACGGTGACGTCACACGCAAAATCTTTTGAAAGAACATTTTTGGGTAGTTGGAATGTTTTATAAATATGTCAAATGTCAATTATGGCGGATAATTTGAATTTTGCTTATGATTGTAATTTGTATTATTGCATTGGAAAAGCTAAGCACACGTTTATATTTATTGTTGAACATCTTGGACATTAAAAATATAAATTAAATTCTCTATACAATTTCTAACAATCGCAATATACTCTTAAAGCACTAATAACGAACTACTCCTATCAGAGATAACCACTGCAATGGGTATTGAAAAACTAACCTAAACTCTACAACACAGATTTTAAATTTCGCGGCTTCTATGACGTCGCCAGTTCGAAAGATACCGTTTTAGCGAGTATTGAACCCATGACGTCACAGCAAAAATCTTTTGAAAGATCTTTCGGAAGATTGCACCGCCAAAATTCGGCCTAAGTATTTGTTCAGAAATATTTATTTTGTTTTGTAGTGAATCTTCAATATATCCTTCTGCAATAGAACTTGAGCGCCATCCTCCATGTCTTTTCAAAACTGTGAGAAATCTGCCCCAGATTTTGCGAGTAGGGTTGCAGAAGAACGCCTGAAACTGTGCCCTGTATGTTGTTCAGCATCAGAAAGGCCCAAATACTTTGCAATAGTAACGGGCATTTTCGAAAATGTATTCACACCTACAGTCTAGACTCTGGACGATCATTTTTCATTTTTATAACTTATAAATAGTCGCTTGTGATCAACTTTGCTTGGCTTCAAGTTCCGATACTTGCGGAATATATCGAGTGCAGCAACCTCATTAGTACCATTGACCACAGTGAACACTCTTTTCTTATAAGTTTTCGTATCTGGAATCTGAATAACCAATGTGCTGCCCTGATCTTCCACGTCATCTACGGTCATAGTCACCATCTCACCGATTCTACACCCTCCAGCAACACCGATAATAAAACTACCTTTATCAATATATATTGCTCATCAGAGCGGCATCTAAAAAGGATTCAAACTCCTCTCTTGTGAATACCTTCGACTTCTTTGCTACGTATCTTGTTGCTTCAAAAAGGCGGTGACTTGGTGAAATCTGCCGATGTCTATTTTTTCTTTCAAAGCCAACATTTTCTTAAGTTACGAGTAGTAGGTCCATAAAGACGACGACTTAACTTTCTTGGATTGTTCGGAAATATACCCCAAAATTATTTTTTCGTTGACACCTTTGGCTTTTTTAGTACTTTATCACCCATACAACTGATCAGTTCTTCGCAAATCGTGGACGAAAGATAATTTACATGGCCACTCCCTTTGTTTGCTGGCTCTTTCAAATGGGTTGCCAAGATTGGTTCATATTCGGCTAACAATTCCAAAATTCCCAGAAAATTTCCATTTCTTGGTGAGCCAACAATTTCATTCTCACCTCGGAAAGCTAATCCGCGTTCAACAATGAATTTGATGGTACTGACAATAATTCTGAGTATTTTTCGCCAATACTCGATTTGTTGTGCCTCTTCAATCGCTAGCTCCTGATCGATGCGTCCTCCCTTTTCCCCGTTGAACCAAACTCATTACTGCTTCCAAATGAGACTTCGAAATCTCATGTTCACATAGACGATCGGATGCATGCTTCCAGTTACTAAAACCTTCCCCACTCAGTTTACTGTTTAGAGGTGACATCAATTTACACACATAACAATATATTTTCCCCGTGGATGGAGAAAAGCACAACCAGAATCGATTGACGGTCTCTTGATTTTTGTTGCGACGTGTAAACATGTTCTTTGTACATTTCCGAACAATCTTGACATTATCCCGCTGATGATATTGAGGAACTGAATTTTGCAGAGATACTTCATCGCAATTTTGAATTTCCGTTGAACCTTTTGTTGCCCAATATTCTATAATTTCTTCAGTTATATCAACAGGCCAAAGACCTATGTCATTTCTGAGACCGCAAAATTTTGCTTCCTCCTGAGTCTGATATTCAGTTATAGAAAATTGTGTAGTGTCATCTGATGAAACGCCAACCCCAGGATTATCTTGGATAATATCTACCACATCTCTATTTACTATTGAATCTTCTGTTGTTTGTTCAGTATCTTGAGCTTCTTTATTTAACGACGTAAAAATACTGGTCAATTTGGGTATTTTAGCTATAGTTTCTTTCAGATTTTTGACTCTGTTCTGCTCGCACTTTTCTTTTCTGAGAGCCACTAGGCAAAGCTCGAGGAGTTTTGTGACCATCACCCATGATTCCACTATGAAAGAGATATGAAGAACATGGTTAGTGATCAAATAATTAACAGAAGCTGAACCAAAAACACCCATGACATGGTAAATAATAAATCATAACCCCTCCGCAACCGTCTTTTATATTCTTGTTCTTTGCATATAGCCAAAAAAATATTCATTTACCACAATATAATTATAACCTATTTATTTTCAACATAAAATACTAATTCATTTTATTGAAAGTGACTGATCTAGATGAAATTTAATTCGAAGGTCCTCAACTCATGTTAATTTTCAAACTTAATAGGTAGGTACGAAAATTTCTATTCTGAATAATGTTTTTCCTAATTTATAGTACACTTCATTGTGAATCACTATTAATATTACATCCTATAAATGTGGGTTTTAATTAAAAGAACGCAGAACAAGAACATTATTTGTCGATCTTTTAGTGTAAACGAAAACAAACTATCAGCGAGCAAAAACGAGAGCTAGGAACTAGAATTCCAGCTCAAGATAGATTGAGAATTCTCAGAATATTCCAAGAACGTAAATAGAACAGCAGAAGAATGATCTTCGCTTCGATCCTCGTCTATTCACACTAGGAGAATTTGATAGAATGGGGATAGAATGAGCATTCGCTCCTCTGATGTAAATCGGCCTTTATCTTTAATATGATTCTATATTCTATCGAAACTAGGATAGATATCTAAGGATAGCAATTTTCAAATAATTTATTTGAGCTTGGAGGCAATGTGGCACTTTCGTCAGCCAAAATAGTGATGACATTCACATTTTCGCTATCACCATGTTGAAAAAGACACTGTTTGTTGTGGATTACGAGATAAAGTTGAAAATACTCACGTTTGGTCTGACCTGTAGAAATTGATAGAATTTACTTCATTTGCACAATGTTCGCAAGTTCTTAGCTCCTCAGACGCAGGTGAATGTATAAAACTTCGGGATCCCTGCTACAAACTCTTCACTTCACTCGGACACCTTAAAGCACTAATAACGAACTACTCCTATCAGAGATAACCACTGCAATGGGTATTGCACTAAAACTAACTATCAGAGATAAACTCTACACTCTACAACACAGATTTTAAATTTCGCGGCTTCTATGACGTCGCCAGTTCGAAAGATACCGTTTTAGCGAGTATTGAACCCATGACGTCACAGCAAAAATCTTTTGAAAGATCTTTCGGAAGATTGCACCGCCAAAATTCGGCCTAAGTATTTGTTCAGAAATATTTATTTTGTTTTGTAGTGAATCTTCAATATATCCTTCTGCAATAGAACTTGAGCGCCATCCTCCATGTCTTTTCAAAACTGTGAGAAATCTGCCCCAGATTTTGCGAGTAGGGTTGCAGAAGAACGCCTGAAACTGTGCCCTGTATGTTGTTCAGCATCAGAAAGGCCCAAATACTTTGCAATAGTAACGGGCATTTTCGAAAATGTATTCACACCTACAGTCTAGACTCTAGACGATCATTTTTCATTTTTATAACTTATAAATAGTCGCTTGTGATCAACTTTGCTTGGCTTCAAGTTCCGATACTTGCGGAATATATCGAGTGCAGCAACCTCATTAGTACCATTGACCACAGTGAACACTCTTTTCTTATAAGTTTTCGTATCTGGAATCTGAATAACCAATGCGCTGCCCCGATCTTCCACGTCATCTACGGTCATAGTCACCATCTCACCGATTCTACACCCTCCAGCAACACCGATAATAAAAACTACCTTTATCAATATATATTGCTCATCAGGAGCGGCATCTAAAAAGGATTCAAACTCCTCTCTTGTGAATACCTTCGACTTCTTTGCTACGTATCTTGTTGTTTCAAAAAGGCGGTGACTTGGTGAAATCTGCCGATGTCTATTTTTTCTTTCAAAGCCAACATTTTCTTAAGTTACGAGTAGTAGGTCCATAAAGACGACGACTTAACTTTCTTGGATTGTTCGGAAATATACCCCAAAATTATTTTTTCGTTGACACCTTTGGCTTTTTGGCGCTCTTGTTCACCCGAACAGAGTGCCTATCATTTTGCCCGAATGTCTGTAATTTTGGAATATCGAGCTGAAAATGGTATCAATCAATTGGGTTCGACTCCCTGATGAAGAATCCGTGGCAAAAGATGAGTCTGTCCGGCCGGCCGTAACCTCTCTAGTATCCAAACGAGATTAGCTAGAATTTTCATATTTTCAGAATAGGTTAATTGTCCAAATATCTCGGTCAAGTTCGTTATTGGGCCAAATCCGTCGGATGGTTCAGTAGTTATGAGCATCTGAAATTTTGTTTCCTCAATAACTACTAGAATATCCATCTGATCAAGTTGATACTTGAAATATCGTTAAGGGAGGCTGAAAAAAAAAACGGCTCGAAAAATTTCGCAGAAAAAAAAAATTTTCAATACTCACTATCTCATTAGATACTTATCGGATTTCAATAAAAATTCGTGAATATATTGAGGTGACCGATATCTTAGTTATCCTCAAATTTTATTGTTGTAGCTTTTTTCCATCTAAAGATATAATCATTTTTTTTTCATTTACTCAAGAGAAATGACGTGAAGTCCCGATGAACGATGGCCACCACAGATCGATATTCGATTGACAAATGCCGGGCTCAGTGTCAGTTCTTGTAATATTAATCAAAATTTTTCTTAACGGGAAATCATAGAGATAGAATTGAATCTCGATGGCTGAAATAATATACGTTGTCAAAATTCGGAAAAGCACTGACGTAAGTTTTTAGGGGAAGGCAATTATAGCTTCGAACAAAACTTGGGGAAAATTATGAGTAGTTATTTTTAATTTGAGATATATGTATAGATATTTGCATCACATTGTCCCATACTACGAGAAAAGACTATTGTTCATCTGATCAGAGTACTTATAGATTTGTTATAGTTTGAATATTTGCTCGTAAGTAGCTCAACAAGAGCGCCAAAGCAATCTGACTTTCATTGCTTTCTAATTTTTTACTATTTCTCCAGGCACAAAATGCCGTATATTGCTTTTCGTACAATATTTTTGATTTTAATGGAATTACTGGTTCTGCTGCCTCATTTGCTTCTTGTATAATACACTCAGGAAGTACAACCTCTTCGTCACCGCTCAACATTTTTTCGAAATAAAAATTCTTTGACGGCTCTATAGTTTTCATTGACACTTGCAAACAATTAATTACATAGTGCCCTAGCAACCATCGGTCGAAGGGAAATCTCGTTATGAATTTAAATTATACCTAATATCTCTAAAAAGTTTTCATTATTTGAAATTTCATCGAAATGAGATAAAATTTTGTATACTACACGTGAGTTAAAAATGTTTATTCACTCGAAGAAATTAACCCACTCGCCCCACGGGCTCCTTCATTTAACTTACTTATTGTATAAATAACTATTAAAGCCGGAAAAAATTTACTGTTTTCGAATA
The DNA here is from genome assembly GCA_030674115.1 of Micraspis discolor. Lineage (NCBI taxonomy): Eukaryota > Metazoa > Arthropoda > Insecta > Coleoptera > Coccinellidae > Micraspis > Micraspis discolor. Next base: position 609,166 of record JARTUT010001750.1, read on the forward strand.
CATTCATTCAAATTGAATGAACAAACAGATGTGAATTCGTCACCTTTATTGAATCTCTTCCGAAAACAGTTAATTTGTTTCAGCTGTAAAATAATTTTACAACACTCATTTACCCATTTCTTCCTTATATATAAATCTGTTTCTCTCACAAAAATCAGTCAGTTAAAATGTATCAACCTGAAGATGCCATATTATGATGAAACAGCTGTTGTTGTGAAAATAAAGTTTTTGAAATTGAAATTGAATACTCCTTTTAATCAAGTAATTAAAATGAATTTCCGAAAAGACCGATTTCATCAAATAGAACACTTTTTTCCAATACCATATAGATATAGATAGGGTGTTGAATTTTCATTAAAAAAATTATTTCTATTTATACCTTCGTAGTGAATAATCCAAATGAATTCAAATTTTGCAGGAGATTTCAAACAAACAAAACTTTTTCTGACTAAACACACTTCCCCTGACCTCCAAGGTCTTCTATCTAGTACATCACCAACTCGTAAAACTATCAAAACTCACCATAAAATAAGTAGTAACTAAACATATCCTAGCATTTTCTCTGTATACTTGAATATTTGGAAAATTTTATCATTCCACACGTATCTTCCTACAATGCACCGTTTCCAAGATATCCCATGTTGAATGATTTGAAATTTGAAAAAACAAATTGCTAAAAGTGCATTTCTGCCTGGAGCCGACCTTGGCTGGAAAAAAATAACTGAGCCGAAATAATTGAATATTGCCAGTGTTTTTCTTTTTTGAAATCATTATCATAATTGAAAAATTTTATTATTATGCAAACACTGAACAAAGAAAAACCTTGAATAGTAAATAATAATTCACTTACCCAAAGGGGCTTTTGATGGATCTTTGTCAGCTCACTGCTACGCTACACCAGAAATGACGGGTTTTAAGGGAAGATGATACAGGGATAACCTTGTCTGGACAGCAAAGCGGGTGAAAATATCACTCAGATTTCTCCCGTTAAATGTTCACTATGTGCCTTTGGCACAAAAATCAGATGATTAAGGCAAATAAAATGTTTATTAAAGTTTAGAAGATTTTTATTTAAATATCATTCTTTTTAGCTTGTTGCTACTTTGGAGATGGAATATCGACTGATTTTTGTTTACGCGCTCGCCAACCGCGCACCAGCGCCGTGACGTAGGCAATTCAAAATATATCCCATCGTACACAAGAAAAGTGCGGAAAATTAAATGAAGATTAATTAAATTCTGAATGAAACAAATCCGGACATCTACACAGCTCACGACCTAACAGTGTTATCATGTTTCCTTATACCTTATAAATATGAAAATATTAATTTATCCAAATTTATTTTTTGAGGGTTAAGATGAAAATTCGTTTTTCATCAGTTCAGCTTTGATTCAGATATTCGTCTTTAATTATGTGTTTTTTAACTTATAGGATATCAGTGAAGCAGGCAATTTAATGGATGAATTTGACCGTCAAGAAATCAATACTGTGGGTGATGACAACTCTAATGATGAGAATGATGTTGATGACGAGACCATGTCAGGTAAATGCCCACATAAGCAGAAATTTCAGGATCAAGGCATGGCGAATATTGAATACATTCACCTCTCGAGCACAGAATTCTATAAAAAACATTTCTTTAAATGCATTATTCGTTTTAAGGTGGTGCTAGTACTCATTCCAGATTTTCCCCTCCCGTTTCCTGTTACCAGACATCCGAATTTCCCGAGCTTGACAACTTAGGTGTTGAGAAAGACCTTCATCCTGGTAATCCTGAAATGTCCCTATAGCAATGGTTTTTACTGTAAACCCTATGATTCACTTCTATATAACATGTACCTATTATTGAATATATATATTGCTGGACTGCGTTCTCAAGGTTTGCTGCTTTTTTATTAGAACAAGAGAGGTTTATTCATTGAAAAATCAAAGATTTCAAGTATCTGTATGATGATTGGATACATTTTATATTGAGTGTTGGGGAATTGAGCTCATAAATTAACGGACTTTTTTTAAGCGTAGTTAAAAAAATTTAGAAAGCACTGACGTGAGGTCAGATTGCTTTGGCGCTCTTGTTGAGCTACTCGCGAGTAAATATTCAAACCATAACAAATCTATAAGCATTCTGATCACGTGAACAATAGTCTTTTCCCGAACTATGGGACAATGTGATGCAAATATGAACGCCTAATGAATGAACAAACCTATATCTCAAATTAAAAATAACTACTCATAATTTTCCCCAAGTTTTGTTCGATGCTATAATTCTCTTTTCCTAAAAACTTATGTCAGTGCTTTTTTGAATTTTGACAACGTATATTATTTCAGCCACCGAGATTGAATTCTATCTCTATGATTTCCCGTTATGAAAAATTTTGATTAATATTACTCCAACTGACACTGATTAATGAGCCCGGCATTTGTCAATCGAATATCGATCTGTGATGGCCATCGTTCAAAGAAAATCATCGGAACGTATGTCATTTCTCTTTTCTCTTGAGTAATATAAAAAAAATGATCATATCTTTAGATGGAAAAGAGCTACGACAATGAAATTTAAGGATAAGTAAGATATCGATCAGCTCAATATAACCACGAATCTTTATTGAAATCAAAAAAATATCTTATGAGATAGTGAGGATTAAGAAATTTTATTTTGGGGATTTTTTAAAAATTTTCTAGCGTGACGATTTCTGCGAAATGTTGCCAGCTGTTTTGTTGCAGCATTCCTCAACAATATTTCAAGTATCAATTTGATCGGATGGATATTCTAGTAGTTATTGAGGAAACAAAATTTCAGATGCTCATAACTACTGAACCATCCGAAGACCAATAACGAACTTGACCGCGATATTTGGACAATTAACCTATTCTGAAAATATGAAAACTTTAGCTGATCTCTTTTGAATGCTAGAAAGGATACGGCCGGCCGGACAGACTCAACTTTCGGCACAAATTCTTCATCAGGGAGTCGAACCCAATCGATTGTGACCATTTTCGGCTAGATATTCCAAAATTACAGACATTCGGGCAAAATGATAGGCACTCTGTTCGGGTGAACAAGAGCGCCAAAAAGAATTGAATACTAAAATTTGTATCACATGTTCAAAATTTTTATTGTAATCCATAAATGTTTTCGTTTTGACGTTTTCATGTAAATGTTGTCCGGGGTTCTATTTCAAATGATCTATTCGAAAGGTTCAATTTTGCATAACTTTTTCGAGCATTTTGGCCTATATTCCACGATATACGCATTTTATGTAATCGTGTGAGGCTTCATTGTATTCGGCTTGTCTACATAGACTAACGACTTTCCGTTACCCCACAAAAAATAATCAACAGGCGTTAAATCGCATGATCCTGGCGGCCAACTCACAGAGCCATTTCGAGAAATAAGCTACTCCCCAAGTTAATTCTTCAACTTATCCATTGTTCCAAGAGCTACGTAGCATGTAGCACCATCTTGTTGAAATCAAATGTCAACCAAGTTCAACTCGGACAACTAAGATAAAAACAGTTGCGTTTGATGCTCGATATCGTTCGCTGTTGGCGTCTTTGAAGAAAAATAGACCGAAGATGCCTCCAACCCATAAACCACATCAAACTGTCGTTTTTTCCGGATGAAATTTTTCGGTAACCCAGTGGATATTGATGAAGCTTTTCGTAGGCCCATTCACCAAAAAAGTAGACGTTGTGATAGGTCATTCGGCTTCAATTCATGCAGAAGTTGAGTTTTATAGGCTTTCAAACTCAAATCGACACTTAAAATTTTCCATGTGATTGAGCAACACATCCGCAATTGTTAAGAACGGTGACGAATTCACATTTCACGATACTCATTACCACTGGACGTTACGACTGCGATATTCTCTTCGGTACGCAATGTACGCATGCAAGTCGAAATTTGATGATAACAGGACGAATTGTTGATTCACCAGGCCTATTATGATCGTAACAAAGAACGAATATTGAAAGTAGAATTCAACAATTTCCAATCGTTTCTCGTTTGTAAATATTTCCAAGATTAAAAGGCAGAGTGGGGATACTGAAAACTTTTCACTTTGACAGATGATATTTGGACGCCTTTACCGACTAGTGTTGTCAAACCGAAAAATTGAATTCTACAAAATAACCCATTAGCGGGACGGTATTCGTTTGTTTAAATGGTAAATGTGATCGAACCGACACTTACAAAGATCCATGATAGATTAATAATAATCACTTACGTTTTATGCTCTTAGGTATACAGGGGGGTCTGGATCCCCTCTGTAATGAAATCTGACAAACATGGGGTTCGCAATTTCCGCAATTTCATAAATGATTGCATTTTGTGGGGATAGGTATTCTTAACTCATTTTATGGTGAAATTTCAAAAACTATAGTGCCATATATATTAACCGTAGGAAAGATTGTAATGCAGCAAAATTGACCGGGACCAAGAATTTCCAGGTAATCTCATTTGGAAAAAATATCCATAATCTGTAAATACGATTAGAATTCCAAAAGACAGTAGTAAAGAATCCTTTGCAGTCATTTCTTACCTCAGAGTGGAATTAAGAGAAGGTATAGAGACAATGATAGTAATGCCTATGATCAGGCTTGCCTCAATGAAAGAATTATCTATTCCAAGACTTGAATTATGGTGCAATTCGAGGAAATAATCTCAATATACAGGGTGCAGCAGAAAGAACTCCTAGATTTCAAAGCTGCGTTGCTACGAACGATGTAGGGTGGTGGGGGTAGTGCTAGGTATGGCTTGGTCGAGTGCGCAAAGTGCGTTCGTGGTCTAGGAGTTTATTAAAAATGGCGGTTCGCTGATAGCTACACAGCGATCGTTTTCCGTTCACTTTGCACTTGGTCGACATGACCCTGTTCCAGATAAAAAAAAACTATTTACACGTGCACTCATTTCTTTTTGTGTAGATATATCAAGAGCACAGTGAAACGTCTCAGAATTATAGATGCTCAAAGAAAGCAATAACCAACGAGATTTCTGCTATTCCACCCGGGATTACTTGCCGAGTAATGAACAACTTCAGAGACAGGCTAAATGAATGCATCAACAATGAAGGTCGCCATTTGAGTAATATATTGTTTGAAACCCATACTGGACGGCAGTAATTCAATGTTAAGATGTCTATGTAAATGACGTTTTGTGTACTTCATTTTAAAAAAATTTCTACTTTTATAAGGTTTTGTTTTTATTGCCTTCTAAATTAGAAAATCTAGACTCAATGTCTGTACTTGTAGATCAGAGATTTATAGAAGTAAGAATGATTTGTTTCGAATAGAGTCGCAGTATTTAGAAGTTTGAGTAATATTGAACAGTGATGGTGGGTTCCTACAAACGAAAATTTTAAAGAAATATTAACCAATTTAAGCAATAATTGGGAATTTGATAGCATCAATAACATATATATATCGCGGGGTCCTACGTCCTCTGACGCAACCCGCATTTCGCCCGCCATGTCTTTCTATCCTTCCATTCTTCCTCTGCTATCGCCCGGTCTCTCATAGTCTCTCTAATCCCATCCATCCATGTCCTTCCTGGTATTCCCTTTTTCCGTCTGTTCTGCGGTTTATACTCATCTGCCAACTTCGGCCATCTTTCCGGAGACATTCTTTTCACATGGCCATACCACAATAATTGCCTCGATTCAATTCTGTCAGCGCTTGTGAACACCCTTGTTGTTCGCCCTCTAATTACTTAATTGGGAATGTGTTCCATCCTTGATATCCCGCAGGCTCTCCGCAGAAAGTCCATTTCAACCACTTCAACTCTTTTCCTGTCATCCCTCGAGAACTGGCAACACTCACTGCCATATGTTAAAATTGGTTCCACAATAGTCTTGTAGATTGTCATTTTAGTATCCAATTTGATCTTATTCGACCACAGAAGAGAGTTAAGTAAACGAATAGCCTTCTTCCCCTGTTGTGTCCTATTAAGGACGTCTTGTTTTGTGGTACCTTCCTCTGAAATGATAGTTCCTAGATATTTGAACTCCTTACACCTTTTTAATTCCCGAATCTTCAGTTCTGTGTACTCTGTCGTTACCTACTTTCAGATACTCAGTCTTTCCCATGTTTACACTTAACCCCCATTCATGATACTCTTCCAGCAGCTTTCTTAACATATAGTCTGCGTCTGCTTCATCTCCAGCGATAATTACTTGGTCATCAGCAAATAACAGTGTCGTCAAACAGTGTTGAGACATTTGTATTCCCATTCCTGATGTTTTCCTTCTCCAATGGCTAAGTGTTTCTTGTAGGTAAATTTTGAACAACGTTGGGGAAAGACTGCATCCCTGTCTCAATCCTTTTGTTGTCGGGAAAGGGTTTGAGGTGGTATTTCCCACTTTAACGGCGCTCTTAGCGTTCACATACAGGTTCCATATGGCCCTCACATACACACCACTCAGGCCAATTTTCGTCAGGGATTCAAAAAGTCTTTTCAAGGGGACCGTGTCATATGCTTTCTCCAAGTCAACGAATACCAGATGTGTGGACAGATTTCTGGATTTCCTTTTTTCTTTTACTTGCTGGAGAACGAAAACATTATCAGTGCAAGACCTTTCTGCTCGAAAGCCGCCATGTTCCTCTATTTCCACAATACTTTCCTCTATTCTTCGTTTCAGTATTCGGACCTAAAATCTCGCCATCGAGCTCATAACGCTTATTCCTCTGTAGTTCTCATACATACTTTTGTCTCCCTTCTTATAAATCGAGCTAATATAAGCCAAATTCCAATCCTCGGGGACTTTGTCACCTTTCAGGCACCTATTCAACAACCCAGTTATGGTCTCCAACAATATGTCCGGTCCATATTTTACTAGCTCAATCGAGATGTTGCAGGCGCCTGCAGCCTTTCCATTTTTCGACCTCCGCAATGCTTCCCTCACTTCCTCCACCGTTATCCCCGCTATTGGCGAAACTGTACTCGACTCGACCTTGACGTTTTTTAACACAAATTCTTTCCGTTTTTCGGTGAGTAACGTCCTATAGTATTTCTCCCATTTTTCCATATTCACTAGACTCATTCCAGCACTTTCCTTGTTTTCTCTTCTCAGATTCTTAATTGCTTTCCACGCCTCTGCTACTCTTGTTCTTCCGATGCATCATCCTATTTCCTCGCATTTTTTCTCCCAGAATTCGATCTTACTCTGTATAACTGCTTTCTTTACTTCTCTGTTAGACTGCACATATATTCTTCTATCATTTACATCGTTCGTGCCCAACCATTTCTCGTATGCTCTCTTCTTTTCTTCAACCAACTGTTCTACTTCTCTTGACCACCATTCCGGATTTCGTGAATGTCTTTGCTCTTGATGCCCTAGAGACTCTTCTGCAGCCTCATGAATGCTGCGTTTAATTTCGTTGTACAAATTTTCCGTATCCATATTACTCAGGTTAAGTGTCTCTAATTTGGTGGCTACACGTATTTTAAATAGGAACTTCACAGAGTCTTGTTGCATGCTTCGCAAGTTATATTTGCGGTTATCCATTCTCTGTTCTTCTTTTCGTTCGTTTGTCTATAATTTACAGCAACCTTAGCCACAACCAAATGGTGATCGGACCCACATTCCGCACCCTCACATCCATGGTCTTGAGTACCGAGTTCTGTTTCTGGATTACATAATCAATTATAGAGCGTATCCAGGTGAATCTATGGATGTCTTGATGGGCGAAATATCCATTCATTATTTTTAAGGATGAGCTTTTACAGAAGCTTATCAGGCGCTGTCCATTATCGTTCAAAGCGGTTTTGTCGTATTGTCCTACCACAGGGTCGTTACTTTTCTGTCCGGTTCGACCAGTCAGGTCTCCTAGTATGAATATCTCTTTGTTGTCTTCGATGTCAGATATGGTGTTGAATAGCTGGTTGTAGAAGTGGTCCTTTGTTGCCCTATCTGAGTCCTCACTGGGAGCATACACGCCTATTATAACAATTTTTCTACCGTTTTTAAATACATCCAGTTTTATTATCTGCTCATCGACTTCTTCCCAGCTTCTTATATTCTTCCTCAGTTTTTAGTGTAGTGCTATGGACACCCCTCTTTTTGCTCTTGCGTCCTTCGGGACTCCGCTATAAACATGGACATATTCTCCTATAATCTCACATCATGTCCCTTTCTTCTTCACTTCGGTGAGCACACAGAAGTCAATATCCATTTTCCGCATTTCCCGGAATACTTCTTCTCGTTTAGTCCCAAGTTCTTGTATATTCCAAGTAGTCAGTTTCATAATCCTCTTCCGTAGCCGTTGTCGATACCTGTTATATCCATCCATTTTCCAAGGCAATTTGTCGAAACTTTTAGCACTTCTTGATTTTTTACAAATGTAAACGATTCAACGATTCAACCCCCAAAGCTTGAAGGACCAGGGACTTGTTGCGGTTACCATACACAACCCTCGAGACCCCTTACCAACCTTAAACCACTTAGCTTCAATAATAATAATAAAAAGATTATTCGTAATTTGAAAATTAACAATAATGATAATATTTTCATTCGATACATCAATAAAAATCACAAAAGATGCAAAAACAAATATCTTATTTCAAATAGGACAATTTTACAGATCAACCAAATTTATTTGTAACGAATAAACATACAACACAACACATACAATAATGCAAAAACAAACGCATGAATATGTTGTCTCGCAAATAATATCAGAATATTACAATAGAAGAAGATTATTTAGGCCCTTTTCGCCATTATTTGGTATGGTTATTCTTGAACAACAATTCTTGAATAATCAAATTTGCTGTTGAATTCTAAAAATTTTCACTCAAAAATATTTGAAATCAACATATTCATGAATAACAGGCGAGAAAAAAATGTAATAAAGATAAAGAACTAGAGTCACTGATATTAAGGGACCGGCCTACGTAAAATATTTTTGATTGCAGTTTTTATTTTGTTATTAAATCACTTGGATTTTTTTTCATAATGTAGTGTAATAACCTTCAGAGAAAATTATTAGAAAAAACAATTTTTTGAGAAAAGAAATGTAGAAAAGCACTTCCGTGATGATGAGCACTGAGGTAGTGCACGTAACCATTTTTGAGCTAAACGATGTTTTTAGGGTCGAATAAATTTTCGTGATAGTAGATTTTACAATTGTCAAAAAAGTCCCTGAACCATAAACCTTAAAGGAAGTATTTGCACTAGAACAAGCGCGCAAAACGAAACTTGAAATTTCTAGTGGGTTTAATCTACGAAGATGAAATTTTTTAATATCTTATATCCTCCATGAATGCAGAATTTTTTGTTGGGGTCCGATGATTTTTATGGGTGATCGAATATTCCCAAAAAAACAAAAATAAAAAAAATTATTCCCTGTGGATTTCTACCAAATTTGGCAAACTGCTTTGCCTCATTGATGTTTACACGATTTACAACTTTCAAATCGATCGGATGGATATTGTAGTAGTTATTGAAGTAACCAAATTTCAGATTTTCATAACTGCTGAACCATTCGACGGATATAGCGCAATAATGAACTTGACCGAGATATAAAAACTCTAGCTGATCTCTTCCGTATTGTGATTTTGGAAAACAATTGCAAGCTGTTATGCCAGTTTTTAAACTAGAACAAGGGAGCAAAAACTTAAATTTTTTGTTCTTCCAATTCAACTAGTATAGATTCTTCAGTGAAATTATATAATGCATATCTGCATATTTTTGCTGCGTTGCAGGTGAAAATGATGTCGAGTATGCAGAATTTTCTATGGCTCAAGGAATGGTCCGACAGCAAAGTCCTACTCCTGCACCTGCATCTCCTCTTTTGAGTGGTTTCGAGGATAAAATGAAGTTACTCTTTCTTTTCGACAACATTGAAGTAGGATCTGATTCTCCTAGGAGTGTAAGGTCTGCAGGAAACACAATTGATACAGGTATTCATTAAAAAAATCGTGATTCTTTATTGTTATACCTATTGGAATTTTTCAGCTGCTGCCAGTTCGTTGATAGACTTCACAAACTCTAATATGAATTCTGCATTCTCGGAACAGCAACCATCAAGCTCATCAAAATCAGAAGGTGTACTTTTAAGTAAAATATCCCTTCTTTGTTGTTTACATTACTATCAAATTTTATAGAGCAAGCATCAGGGCAGACCATCTTGGATTTATCGATCACGAAAGAAATTAAAGCAGCGTTTCAAGCCGATTGTTGTTCCCAAAGAATCTTTAGGACATAATATAAACAAAGTTTGGAGTGAGACAGTGCCACTCACTCGAAATACAAAGGTGACCCATCAACTTATGTCATTTTCAAAGTAATTTGTGATGTTAAAATCTTAAGGTGGCAATTTGCTTACAGGAGTCTGTGATGGGACCATTAGAAAGCTTCTTGAAGTCAATGCATGTTTATCCAGAACATGACCAACAACATAAAAAGAAAGAAGTTAAGGAAAGGAGGTGGAACCCTCAGCATTACCCATCTTCGTATTCATCTGCTTCCAATCATTCGAATCCTCAGAATGAAGCAGATCCATCCTTACAACCATCTATTGAAAATGGAAAATTCAAACCATCTACATCTAATATAGGTCAATTTACGCTGCCCTCCAACCCTTTGTCACCACCACCGCTCAGTGAAAATATTGAAAATATGGTTCAGCCGGCATCGTGCAATGGTGAGTGGTGCCTAAAAAATTTTGAAAGTACTAACATAAAGTCACGTTGCAAGTAGTTATTCAAACTTTGAAGGTTGACAGTTTGCTGATGAAACTGCAACATATAAAATATTTTACATGAAAATTGGAATGCTTAATTTTTTCCTGGGAAACCACTTGGCTGATTCAATCCAATAATGTATTTAGCTGGGATATTCAGACATTCTTGGAAATTCGAACTGTTCATGTTGCTAGGGGGCAACCAGGTGCCATATTGTTCAAACCGAAATTGTTGAAACAAATCGGACGGTTTTTTTGGTATTCTTTGTTGAAATACAATTTTAAAAGTCACTTAATGGGTACGTTTAGAAACTTACTTCGAGCAAGCTCCAATTACTCAGAGCGTTTACAAACTTGCTCTATACACTTGAAGTTAGCTCTGTGAGAATTATGATATTATTGGCGTAACTGAGCATTGGTTGAGACAGGAACAGCTGGATAAAACTGTTATACTGGATACACATTGTTTCATGTTTTTGTCGCAAAGATGGAATCCACGGTGGAAGTTTAATTTTGAGGAGGGATAATATAAATACCAAGCCATTAGATAAAATATCTTTACTGTCAGTAGAAAACAAGTTGAAATATCAGCTATGCTAGATTTGAGTGGGAGAAACAATTTACATATGTGTATACAGACCTCCTGCTGGGGATGTTTTGATTTTTTTTGGGTATTTTGGATCTCGTATTGAGCGAGGCTATTTCAGACAAGTGGCACAAAATAGTTTTGATGGGAGATTTTAACATTGACTTCCTAAAAAGTCTAAGGAACGTAGTAGTTTTGTTGAAATGATGGAATCCTATGGTTTGCATGCTTGCTTCCAGGAGCCTTCCAGAGTTACTGTGAACTCTGCCACCTTATGAGATAACATGTTCTGTAATTTGGAGCCTAAATCAGTCACAAAGAATACGATTGCTCTCCACTTGTCTGACCACAATATTTCTCAGGTGCTTAAGATAGCGTCAGTGGAGAAAACTGAAAATATAAAAATAAAAAAATATTAGAATTATAAATGACAGCAATATTTACCAATTCGTAGAAACTTTAAAATACCGTATGGGACCAAATATTTGCATCAGAAAACGCTGAAATTGCCTTTAAATCCTTCCATACAAAGTTTCTCCAAATATACTATAGCAGTTTCCCTGAAAGGCGAATAAGAGTTATGGGCAGAAGTAAAACACAGTATAATCACGAGCCACAATTAGCCACATTGAAAAATCAAGTTGATGCAGCTCATACCATTGCAATGGTAGAAAAGAGCGAAAAAAATCGTTCAATGCCTAGTGGCAGTTGAAATGTCGCTATAAAATTGAAATCGAGAATATGCATCGGCGAAGAAATCGAGACAAAATACACGAATCAACAAATAAGACAAAAACGATCTGGAATATAATCAACAGTGAAACGAGGACAGAAAAAGACAACAAACAATATGGAGACCTGTCGGCGGATGAATTTGGTGATTTTTTTGCAAAAGTTAGTGAAAGTTTTTCAGAGATGGGTGATCAGCAGAAAAGCAAGAAATTATTGGAAGAAAATATTCCAATCCAAGTTGATACTATGTTTCTATATGGGACAACACCGGCGGAAATAGTTAGCGTAGTTGAAAAAATGAAAAATAAAACATCCAGGGATATCTATGGGTTCTCAGTTTCCTTACTGAAGGAGTGTATAGTTGCCATAGCGTTACCATTAAGTATGGTAATAAACCTTTGTTTCGTTGAGGGGATCTTTCCTGACGAATTGAAAATTGCTCGCGTTATACCGATTTATAAAAAAGGAGATCAAAAAGATTGTGGAAACTATAGACCGATTTCGATTTTGCCAGTAATAAGTAAAGTGATCGAGGCCCTCATTAAATTAAGACTGGAAAATTCTTGGAATCGAGAGCACTTCTTGAAGGACGGTCAACATGGTTTTAGGAAAAAACGATCTATCACAACGGCGATGATGGATATACAAGAGCTTATATTAAGAGCTTTTGAAAATAGGGAGGAGGCAATATTTTACATCGATAGATTTGAGTAAAGCTTCTTCGATTGTGTGGTCCACTCACCTCTCTTGAAAAAGCTACATCACTATGGCATAAGGGGAAATATCCATAAATTGATCGAATCATACCTAAAAACTGATTCCAGGTGATTGATATATCTGGCAAATTATCAAACAAAAGAAAATGACTCGGGGAGTCCCTCAGGATCCATTTTGGGCCCTATACTTTTTGGTCATATTTGTAAATGACTTAATTGGAGAGTCGAAAATGGTATAACGGGAGCATTCTGCAGATGATACGACAATCCTAAATCGTGGAAGGAAAGGAGAGTGCCTGGAGACGAAGGCTGAGGCCTCCTTAAATGGTGCTGCGAACTGGTTTTCTGTAAATGAATGTTCAGATTTGAATTTGAAATTGAGATTTCTTCATTGACGTTACATAATAGTATATTATGTCTATGGGAGAGTTCAACTGCACGTGTTTCTTATTGAAATCAGACGGTTCATTTTTTCATTCAGTATACTTTTGCAAAGAGTTCCAAGATTTATCTGTTGTATAATTACTTTGTAGAATAGGCGGTTTGCGTAAATCTGAAAAGAGACATCTGGTGGCGACTTTCGGCATATTTGTTGTGAAAGAATTGTCAATAGATCAGTAATAACATTAGATTTCCTAGAAATTTTCAGTTGCTTTGGAAAGTATTTTTGTGAGTTTACCCAGAAGAAGGATGGATATTGAGAGATCATTTGGATTTTTGAAAATAAATTTTGGTCATTTCTCCAAAGAAAATGAAGAAAAAGGACTAGCTTTGAAGAAAGCTGGTCATGTTTACAACATTATAGGGCGGACTGGTTTCATTACATCCAAAGTAACGAGACAAACTTCGATAAATTCGCTACCTTACAATGTTGAAATAACCGTAAGCACACTTCTTGACTATGCCAAAATATGAAAATTTTTGTTTTTTGTACTTGTTCTTCCAAACGAGAAGAAAAAAATTGTTTGGCAACTCGATTAATATAGTTGAAATAAAAACTTCTACTGACACAAATGATAAGCCAAGTTTAATTTTCATCAAACAAAATTAACAATCTATTTTCAACATTGAGTTTACAATTTCCATGGCCGCTGTAAGCTAAAATTGAATCTATCGAAGCAAGACGCTTCAACTCTTCATCACATTTTAAAGATTTAATAATAATAATGAGCACTACATATCTTCTGGAATTTTGTCGGTTGCCATTGCTTGGAAGTACCATCATTACTAAAGTTTTGAATGAATGAAATTATGATAACATCTCCAATCAATCAGATATCCTTACCAAACTCTTCTAACTCTATTAATCCATCTGCTTCCGTTCTTTCTCAAACCATTTATTAGGAAAAGAATAAAATTTAATAGATTTGTCTGTGTTATAATATGCATTGTTGAAACCAACTACACAACACTGAATACGTGAATTTCGTGAAGAAGATTGTACTCCTAGGCCTTCAGCATACATTTTCGATATTGAGGTTTGTAAACAACAATTGCATAAACTCTTAAGTACGCTTCCACCACAAAAGAATCAGAAATTATGCCCCAAATCAATATGTAAAACACAGGGAAATGACAGCGAATTTGAATTCTTTCACAACAAAAATGTCGAATTCCGCCACCGAGGTCGCCACATACAAATATGCAAACCGCCTATACAATGCAATTTGGGTTATTTTGCAGTTTTTTATCAATTTTATATTGACGTAAAACGTAATGTCATTTTTCTTTCCTCTGTTGAATTACTCATCGAGTGGGCCATAGAATTCGGTTTCTTTTTTTCCCTCCAATAAGTAGTTTTTTGGCGCTCTTGTTCACCCGAACAGAGTGCCTATCATTTTGCCCGAATGTCTGTAATTTTGGAATATCGAGCCGAAAATGGTCTCAATCGATTGGGTTCGACTCCCCGATGAAGAATCCGTGGCGAAAGTTGAGTCTGTCCGGCCAGCCGGCCGGAAAGCATCCAAAAGAAATCAGCTAGAGTTTTCATATTTTCAGAATAGGTAAATTGTCCAAATATCTCGGTCCAGTTCGTTATTGGGCCAAATCCGTCGGATGGTTCAGTAGTTATGAGCATCTGAAATTTTGTTTCCTCAATAACTACCAGAATATCCATCCGATCAAGTTGATACTTGAAATATTGTCGAGGAAGGCTGCAACAAAACAGTTCTCAAAATTTAGCAGGAATCGTCAGTCTAGAAAATTTTTAAAAAATTCCCAAAAAAAAAATTTTTAATCCTCACTATCTCATAAGATATTTTTCGCATTTGAATAAAAATTCGTGAATATATTGAGGTGATCGATATCTTACTTATCCTCAAATTTCATTGTCGTAGCTCTCTTCCATCTAAAGATATGATCATTTTTGGCGCTCTTGTTCACCCGAACAGAGTGCCTATCATTTTGCCCGAATGTCTGTAATTTTGGAATATCGAACCGAAAATGGTCTCAATCGATTGGGTTCGACTCACTGATGAAGAATTCGTGGCGAAAGTTGAGTCTGTCCGGCCGGCCGGCCGTCCGGCCGTATCCTCTCTAACATCCAAAAGGAATCAGCTAGAGTTCTCATATTTTCAGAATAGGTTAATTGTCCAAATATCTCGGTCAAGTTCGTTATTGGGCCAAATCCGTCGGATGGTTCAGTAGTTATGAGCATCTGAAATTTTGTTTCCTCAATAACTACTAGAATATCCATCCGATCAAGTTGATCCTTGGAATGTTATTGAGGGAGGCTGAAACGAAACAGCTTGCAAAATTTCGCAGAAATCATCACGCTAGAAAATTTTTAAAAAATTCCCAAAAAAAAAATTTTCAATACTCAATATCTCCTAACACTTTATTTAGATTTAAATAAAAATCCGTATATATATTGAGGTTACCGATATCTTACTCATGCTCATATTTCATTTGAATATTTACTCGCAGGTAGCTCAACAAGAGCGCCAAAGCAATCTGACCTCACGTCAGTGCTTTCTAATTTTTTTTAATTTACTCAAGAGAAAACAGAAATGACATACGTCCCGATGATTTTCTCTGAACGATGGCCATCACAGATCGATATTCTAAGGACATATGCCGGACTCATTAATCAGTGTAGTTGGCGTAATATTAATCAAAATTTTTCATAACGGGAAATCATAGAGATAGAATTCAATCTCGGTGGCTGAAATAATATACGATGTCAAAATTCAGAAAAGCACTGACGTAAGTTTTTAGGAAAAGGGAATTATAGCTTCGTACAAAACTTGGGGAAAATTATGAGTAGTGATTTTTAATTTGGGATATAGGTTTGTTCATTCATTAGGCGTTCATATTTGCATCACATTGTCCCATAGTACGGGAAAAGACTATTGTTCTCCTGATCAGAGTGCTTATAGATTTGTTATGGTTTGAATATTTTCTCGCAAGTAGCTCAACAAGAGCGCCAAAGCAATCTGACCTCACGTCAGTGCTTCCTAAAATTTTTTATTTATTTAGATAATTTCTGACTGATACATTAGTCTTTTATGATAATTTTTTTTCCGGTTTTTAAAATTTCTACATTTTCAAAATCAATCTGATGGTCTAGATCATGCGCATGCGTCGACAATGCACATCTATCCTTGCCGTTCTTAATATCTAATTTGTGTAAAGTTATTCTGCTCTTTACCAACTGGGAAGTTTGACCAACATAAATACCCTGACAATTCAGACAACTCAACTGATACACAACATTCTTTTCAACTTTTCAATGTCTTCTGTATAGGATTCTTAAGCACGCTATAACGATTTAACGCTTTTAAGTTGTTAGTGTCACTTCCTCATCTATAAAAATGAATCTAATCTTTGATGTCAGTCCTTTGATATCATGAAAAGAAGCATAAAGTTTATCCGTAGCTTCATTTCTCACTTGATTATGTTCACTCGATTCAGGTGTTTCAATTGAAGCATAAATTAGTTTATTGATGTGGGATATCCATTCTGTATTATATTATATTATTATATTGCGTTTTTTATTTCAAAGATCCAAATTTGGCGTGTGAAAGTTATGGTTGGAATACTGACTCACTCTGTATAATTATAAAGCTATGAAAAAAAAAACACTCATGCGGGAAATTAAATTGCCTTTCCAACAATGTGCCGCTCTACCCCTTTTCCTTATTCAAAAATGAAAGCTGTTACGGGTTGCGGCAAGAGGGGTAGTGACATCAAACACATTTGAACACCATTATTTGTCCCCATTTCAAGAAAATTTGACCTATCCCAGCGAATTTTGGTTATTACATCCTCTAAGCCTTGCAGATGTGTTTTTTTTCAATTCAACTTAAGCTCCATCGTAGATATCTCAGAAATTTCTTTCACAGAAACCGCGTCTATAACTTCGTTGAAATCTAGGTAACCAGTGAAACGATTGAGATTTGATTAATTGTATTGTATTGTCTTCAAAGACGAAAAGATTGAAGATTATTCTT
The DNA here is from genome assembly GCA_030674115.1 of Micraspis discolor. Classification (NCBI taxonomy): domain Eukaryota; kingdom Metazoa; phylum Arthropoda; class Insecta; order Coleoptera; family Coccinellidae; genus Micraspis; species Micraspis discolor. The sequence goes on from JARTUT010001750.1 coordinate 626,331, forward strand.
GACTTTTATTATATTGTTCATTCACGACTGCACATCCTTTCTTTTCACTGCTTCTATATCGTTTTTCACATATATTGCTCCTCCGTGTTCTTTTCCATTTCTACAGAAGTATGCCTTGAGTATGAAGTTTTTTATGCCAAAATATTGAAGTTGCTCTTCTGTTTTCTCCAGTGCTCCGTGGGGTATACACACAGTGAATTTATATTCTATGAAATGAGCAGTTGCTTTGAAATAAATTTCCAGTGTTTGAATAGCACATTTTATAGCTCATATTAGTCTCGGTATAATTTAGTTATTAAACTCATTTGCTCAATTATTGCAGCGAATTAACAGATTACCAAACAAAATATTTACCTCTTATAATGCTACCCTTACATTAGATTCTCTTAGTTGAAATCATATAATATTATTTTGTTATTGTTCATTTAGGATTCAGTTGGACTCCCTCCTTATTGATACAAAGAAGACCACATAAATCATCCAAACCGTCAAGCTCTGATCTCAACAGACCTGAAAAAGATGCCAAACATTCGCGGTATGTTTGTTTAATGCAATTATTTTACAGGTTAATTAATGTTTTATGTTAAAAGAAATGTTATTTGCAGGTCTGACAATTCTCCACATTCTGCTTGAAAATCTGATGAGACATCATGTTCAGTATTAAAAAATTTCTTTACGAGCTATTCTAGCTCCTAGATTGTATTGATACTTTATTTATTAATTTTGATGTTCCTAGAGTACAAACTCTATTGTATATTTACATAGAGATTATACTTTTCTTGTTGTATCAGAAACATTCAGGTGATTCTTGGAAATTCTGCTTCAATTTATCATTGGAAAGCTTCATACTTAAGAATGAAAAGTTTATATTATTCATCTAGATTGTTTAAATTCTACTTTTTGTCGTTTCTCTCTTCTTGCATCAGTGAATTAATTGTTTCACATTCCAAAAATCAGCTCTTGTTGTTTTGATTATAAATAGATAAACTCGTTATATTTTAAGGCTGTGTAAAGATATATTTGCCAATATATTGTTAATATTAATCCATTCAAATATATGTGAATTAACAATGTTGACTGTTTGAGACATTGCAAATACTGTAAAAAATATACTCAGAAACAAATAAACTAATTATTCCAAAAAATTACAAGAAAATGAATATTGGGCCTAAATCCATAAAGGGGAGAAATCAAACTTCCTATTTATTAATCAATGATGAATCATCTGGTTCTCAAAAAATAATGTAAATTGAAGTTTAAACAAAAGTGGTCCTTGTTAGTATTCTTGGCGTTCTTCGATGGGCCCATCAGGGAGTTTCATGGAAGCAACACTTCATACAAAAGTCTGTTCTATTTATTTAGTGATGGCATCAAATTGTCTTTTCTATATATCATCAAATAAATTGCGATACACAACCATATTACATGATTCTGAAGTCGTATCTAGGAGACCGTTATTTTGCCGCGAAACATGGGGAAGCAATAACGACTTCTGCCAAAGTCAAATCCAGAGTCCCACTGGGAAGTATGCTATTCTGGGACCTCTTTTGTATATCATCTATACTTTGGACATACCGGAGAATAAAAACATCACCATTGCATCTATTGCAAACGATATATCCATACTTGCGTCTCATGAAAATGCCGAAACAGCTTCCCAACAATTACAAGAACACTTGGATGATCTTGAATGGTGGTATCAGAAATGGCGACTCAGCATCAAAGAGGCTAAATCAGTACAAGTAACATTTACTACGATAGAAATACATGTCCCCCTGTAAAAATATTCGAAAAGGAAATAGCAGTTGACACCAAAGCTATCTTGGCATACATTTAGACCAGCGCCTCAACTGGAGCCGACAACACATATAGGTAGGAAATCCAAATTGAACCATCATAATAAATTACTAATTTACGAAGCAATCATCAAACCAGTATTGACGTTACAACAATTTGTAATTTCGGGGTTGCGCTAAGCCATCAAATATCATAATTCTCCAAAGAGTACAATCTAAAATACTATGTGCGTTGGTATATCTCCAAAGTCACAATCCATGACGATTTAGGAGTTCCATATGTCAGTCCAGAAATAGGAAACTGCTGGAAAAATTATCATCAGAATCTACAAGGACAGAATATTCATTCAACTCACGAAGATTGAAAAGGACCTGGCCAAACCACCTAGGTATCCACCAATGTGAAATACTTTCTCTTAGTCTGTACATAAAGGGTGATTCATTTGGAGGTACTATTTGTGGTGGGGATTCAGTTGCAGATCGCGCATGCGTCCTGTACACTGAAGTGGTATTCTTGTTCAGTAGTGTCTGACATTTCATAATGGAAAGACTTAGCCCGGCAAAGCGTCTACAAAATGTTCAGGTTTTTACAAAAATGGACGTTCTTCGATTAATGTGTATCAGGCTCTTAGAGCGACTTACGGTCCACATAATCGGCATACCGAACACACAATTCGCTCTACCATCATTAAGTTTGATACTCAATATTCGACATTGGATAATACTAGACCAAATAGACAACAGTCGATTCGTCGCCGTTCTCAACAGCTTGGCCTTTCATATCAACGACTTGGCGGATTTTACGTAAGGATCTTTCTTTGAAAGCTTACAAAATTCAATTCGTTCAAGAACTGAAGCCGACCGACCTACCGAATCGTGAAGCCCCTGGTCTCGACTAAATGTGGTTCCAACAAGATGTCACTTGCCATATAGCCCGTGAAACCATGGATTTACTGCAAGAGCATTTCACGCTTCGGACCAGTGAATTGACCGGCTAGATCATATGACATCATACCTCTTGAGGCTATATGAAGTCCAAAGTCTACATGGACAAGCCGGCTACTATTGGAGTATTGGTATTGGAGGCCAATATTACTCGAGTCATTGGAGAAATATCTCCCGAAATACTCAAACGCGTCATCTAAAATTGGAACTATCGAATGGATCACCTATAAATGAATCACCCTTTACAACAAATTCACTCAATACTTTTGAAAGTAGATTGTAACTCTCAATAAATATGTATTTAAAGAGCGTTCCGACTAAGCGACTTCTATAATAGGATTTTCTATGCTACTCTGAACGGTCTGAGATGGTTTTTCGTTTCTGCCTTAATTCTAATTCTTCGTGTGAAATTTGTGGCATTATTGAAAGCAAATCATCATCCGAATCTTCGTCAACATTTAATTATTCCATAATCGGTATTGGGAATTTGTCATCAATGGTTTTTGGCTCTATTGTTCACCCGAACAGAGTGCCTAACATTTTGCCTGAATGTCTGTAATTTTGGAATATCGAGCCGAAAATGGTCTAAATCGATTGGGTTCGACTCCCTGATGAAGAATTCGTGGCGAAAGTTGAGTCTGTCCGGCCGTATCCTCTCTAGCATCCAAAAGGAATCAGCCAGAGTTTTCATATTTTCAGAATAGGTTAATTGTCCAAATATCTCGGTCAAGTTCGTTATTGGGCCAAATCCGTCGGATGGTTTAGTAGTTATGAGCATCTGAAATTTTGTTTCCTCAATAACTACTAGAATATCCATCCGATCAAATTGATACTTGAAATATTGTTGAGGGAGGCTGCAACAAAACAGTTAGCAAAATTTCGCGGAAATCGTCACGCTAGAAAAGTTTTGAAAAATTCCCAAAAAAAAATTTTTTAATCCTCATTATCTCTTAAGATATTTTTCGGATTTCAATAAAAATTCGTGAATATATTAAGGTGATCGATATCTTACTTATCCTCATTTTCATTGTCGTAGCTCTTTTCCATCTAAAGATATGATCATTTTTTTAATTTACTCAAGAGAAATGACATACGTCTCGATGATTTTCTTTGAACGATGGCCATCACAGATCGATATTCGATTGACAAATGCCGGGCTCATTAATCGGTGTCAGTTGGCGTAATATTAATCAAAATTTTTCATAACCGGAAATCATAGAGATAGAATTCTATCTCGATGGCTGAAATAATATACGTTGTCAAAATTCAGAAAAGCTCTGACGTAAGTTTTTAGGAAAAGAGAATTATAGCTTCGAACAAAACTTTGGGAAAATTATGAGTAGTTATTTTTAATTTGAGATATAGGTTTATTCATTCATTAGGCGTTCATATTTGCATCACATTGTCCCATAGTACGGGAAAAGACTATTGTTCACGTGATCAGGGTGCTTATAGATTTGTTATGGTTTGAATATTTACTCGCAAGTAGCTCAACAAGAGCGCCAAAGCAATCTGACCTCACGTCAGTGCTTTCTAAATTTATTTTTTTATATTCAAGTGATTCTGTTCTTAGTGGATCTTTCTACATACGGATAAATATTGTGTAGGTCTTGGAGAAATTATTTATCTGATGTGAATTTTTCTGCTCCCGTGTGAGAGAGACTACCGTATGAGTTTTTCAAGAATACAATAAGATTATCATAGGGAACATAAAATCTTTCGGTGTCTTCTGAATATGCTCTATATATTTCATTTTTGGTGGATTCGCTTAATTCGTGATCTTCGGCCGTGTCCATCTTTAGTTTTTTCTTACACTTTCTGTTAGTAGCAGTGCCTTTTGTTGGTGTGTGAGTAAGAGGCATGGAGGTATTCTCGGTATGTTCTGTCTCAATATGATTTTGAGCTTGATTTGTTAGATCGCTGGAAGATTAAATTTCTGAAATTGCTCCATTAAGAACATTATTTCAGGCGAATCACCCACGAGAGGCATAAGTATAATAATAATAAGCTTCATTCATCCCCTTAAACATTAAATGTATGGGACAATTCATAAAAAAAAAACAGGAGAAAAAACACATAGTAAAGAAATTCTGATCTGAAAGATCAACTTAAAAAAATTGATATCAAGTTACAAATGATCATTGATATATTCATTTAAACTATAATAGCCTCTTTTACATAACATGGATTTACTCTTGCTCTTGAAATAAACAAAATTCATATTTTCAAAACATTCGGATAATTTGTTGTATATTTTAATACCTTGGTATGTAGATCAAGTTTGAATTTCTTCGTTTGATACTTAGGTAAATTTTGCTTGATGTACGTGGAATGTTACCTTGTGTTTCACTTGTTGGGGTTTGCGACATTGGTAGTATGTTATTTGGTCCTTCGGGTTTTGAGACAGTGTCATGTTATATGACGAGTCTGGCGACAGATGAAGCTCTTGAAATAAACAAAATTCATATTTTCAAAACATTCGGATAATTTGTTGTATATTTTAATACCTTGGTATGTAGATCAAGTTTGAATTTCTTCGTTTGATACTTAGGTAAATTTTGCTTGATGTACGTGGAATGTTACCTTGTGTTTCACTTGTTGGGGTTTGCGACATTGGTAGTATGTTATTTAGTCCTTCGGGTTTTGAGACAGTGTCATGTTATATGACGAGTCTGGCGACAGATGAAGCTGTCCATCTCGTCTGTCGACAGAAAGATCTTATAATGTCGTTGCCATCGTAATGAATAAGTGCTGACGTTTGAAGCTAGGTGGGAAGATGTAAACCTGTCTTCGAAAACTGAGGATGTGTGAGTACTCTTCTCCAGAAATTCCGGCTCTCAGAAATGACACAGGGGACGTAAGTTTAATTTCGAGATTATGTATAACTTCAGTGACCATTTCATGGGGAATACCAAGTCATATATTTGAGATCACTTTTCTTTTTGTTGAAGAAACTAGTCTTTTGATGTTCAAGTTCATATCTCCTATCGAAACTGTTGTAATGTTTTCAGTGCGTTCTTTGACATGTCCTGTAGATGTCAGATAAAATAGGATTTTATTTTTCGAAATTCTTGGAGCGAAGTAAATGTTTTTCGGTTGTTCAATTCTACCCATTGCTTGGACATAATCTTGTAGTTTTAGGTGAATTACGCTGGCTTGTTTCTTTTCAGGAAAGTTAAATTTAGGAATTGAATTGGCTGCTGCTACTTAAGACGTTTTTTGTGAGCTTGGAGTTTATTCAGTGCTTGTATACATTATGTTGGTAGACCTATTAGGAACACATGATTAAACTGTCGCTCTTTTACTCAATAGCGTTGAAATATCAATTTCCTAGATTAAAATATTAATCTATGGTCGATTTGTTGAGCTCAGGAAGTAGGCGCAACGGAATACACGATTGTGTATTTTTGATTGCCTTTACGAAGATGAGCGAAATATCCGGCATTATAGGTTGTATGTTTTACTGATAAGATAAGGGAAATGTTTATTTACCTGTGCAAATATGTCGGAAATAGAAAATATCTATTTCTGATGGAAATGATGTTTTGCAGTGATTATCACTTTTCGATCATGAATTACGCCTCTCTTATTATCCACTAAATTTATAATATTTCATTAATATACAAGAATAACCTGGAGTACGATGTGAACACTGTGTTCATCAAATCGCGATCACTCTAAGGAATGAATTTCACGTGACTGTTGAAATCTGATTCAATTTTGTTTTTTGGAATTTAACGTCGTTCTGATTCAGGGGATTTAGCCAATATTCGCTGTAACCACAACTGGAAATCATATCCGCTATACTGTAGCTGGAGAAATATTACAAAGATGAATCAGTTTTCCAGAACAAAATTATCAGAAGTCGAAAAACGTCCCCAGTTAGATTCCTGAAACAAGATATCGGCTCGAGCAAATAATCGTAATAAGACATGGAAAACTGCGAGTGCTTATTTTTATATAGGTTTGTTGATTATTTCACTTTATTTGTAGCGGCCGTTTCAGATTCTGGGAAACGCTCGCAAGAAGCCCACATGGAAGTGCTTTTTTCCATCATATGGTTAGTTTTCTATTCGCAATATTTGAATCCGCAAATAATGTGTTGCTTCGTTTAAATCAAATATGATAAACATGTTAATGCTTTTATTATATTTCAAATGGCATACAAAGAATAATCAGAACTAGAAAAAATATAACATAAAAATGAAAGATATACAAGATTTAAGAAATTAACAATAGGCATAATTTTCAATCAATTTAATTTAAATTGGGTATACATTTAAACAGCCTGTGATATATTACTATAATAATATAATACAATTAATTAACTTATGGGGTAATTTCAAATTCATGATGATAATATAAAATAAAAATTACCACCTAGCTTATGAGTCATTTTACATCTTAAATAAATAAAATATTCAACAATTCTATGCATCTTTGAACCTGCCAAACATATTAAATATTTTGAATGTATTCTTTTGAGTGGGATGCTCAGACTTAAAAATTTCATCATGGCAAACCTATTCCCGCGAAGCTATAAATGCTACTTTTATTTTATGATGTTTCTGTTAACCAACTGCTCAATATGAGCAAAAATTATTTGAACAACCATGCAGAAGTATGAGGAATTTTCGCTCTACAAATTCGATTTTGTCTAATTAATAAAAATTTTTTACAATTTGGGGCTTGAAATATTTTATGATTATTAATATTAACATAACTTAAAATCTGCATGCTTGATTCATTCCAGGAAGAACAATACATTGTATTTGAAAATTGTGGTTTGTATAAAGCCTTGCAATTTGTGGTAGTTAATGTGAATCCGTCCCAAATTATAGACTAACTACATACATACTGTATTTTGAGAGGTTAAGCAATCAAGAAATGTCGAAAATTGCAGGTGTCTAAAAATATACAAGTACATTTATTTGAAAAAAAATTATCGAATAAATAATACAGATTAAATAATTATGTTTTACGAGAATGGCAAAAAATTTTTAGACTCCTGCAAGAAAAAGAAGTTTTGCCTTACTGAATTTTGAGCGTAACATCACACACGATTTCCAACAGAGCTCTCGCACTGTAATGGTACAATAAATTGTAACTTTAATGGTTTAGGGGTCTCCTTTTTGATAAAAAAAAAACTAATATTTATCTACAACTTTCCTTCATTATTTACAAATCATTTCATCTCAACTGCAGCATGCCTCAAGAGAAGTCATTTAAAATAATGAGCATCATTTTTGGCAAGGAATATACTGTAGTTTTCCTTGCTGAGAAATATTACATTTCAGAAAAACTAAAGCTTTCACGATATTTTGTATAAAAAAAAACGAAATCTTTTAAATTAGTTGAGACATGCTAATTTTCTATGCGACCGAACATTACTAACCATAAATGTTTAGAACTGGTCCTGCCCTGATTTCTCTCTTGACTATCACTACAATATGCCTATATATATATAAATACATCAGTCTCAAGGGCAAACAAGAAAAAATTTGCAGCACGAGTATTAAAAATAACACAAGCTGAAGCCACGAAATCTCCTCAGAGGAAAATTTCATGTAGAAAAACTATGAAGGGGTGTTTGGAAATTGTAAAAATAACTAGGAACACAATAGAAAGGAAAATTTTCAAAAAATTTTTCCTCAGAGACGATTTCAGTCGTTTAACAAGGGAGCTATGTGATTTCCAATTTAAATCATAGTTTACAGGAAACAGATCACATGTATAGTAAGAAACCTATAAAACTATTAATATTTAATGAAAACAGTCCATTGGAGCTCCGATCACAGAATACATACATGTTCACATGACTAGCAAATTGTCCAGAGTTTTACAGTCTTCCAACAGCCTATACAAATTTTCATCAATCAGAATCAACACATTTTGTAAAAATATTTTCAATAAGAGAAAACAATTAACTCTATCTGAAAAGTCACACACTCATCGTGACATCAAAACTTTCAATCATAATTCATACTTACAAGGTTCCCCATTCTTATTCGAATTTTTTCGTAGCCACTGTTCAGAAAATCCAATAAGGCATTTTAACTTGTAAAGCACCCAATGGAATAAAGTTGGAATTTTTATCGAACCATTCTTAACATTCTTTTAAATCCATAGCTAGCGATGGATTCAGAGACGAATTAAAAACCTTGAATCTGACATAGTTTTGATGTCGAAATGTGATCGGGAACAATGTTCTAGCACTGTAATTTGCTCCCTTCAAAAAATCTAAGAAATTTATTTTCAAAGATGTGTTTTTTGAGATATAAGAAGATTAAAAATGGCATTCTCAAAAATTAATGAGATTGGAGTCTTAATACTTTCAGAATATTGCTTGAATAGGATATACAAATAAAATATGCTTGACGTTAATCGTAATTTGTCCATTCTGCATTTGAAGTTACGAGTATTTTTGTTCGAATAATTTCATTTTTGTTTTAGTTGCATCTAAGCATGAAAATTAGATTTCTTGTCAATTACAAATAATGTTTTTGATGAAATTCAGTATAATTAAAATTTGAAGAGAAAAATTGATGAGTAGTCCAGTTGAACTTCATATTCTATTGAATGTCAGAAAAATTGACTCCAATCTCATCAAGAGCATCATGTAAATAGTCTTAATTCGAGAGGGGAACACTGTCTGTGAACTATATTTTATTTTACCTCTAATGTTCGCGGCTTTCCAACGCGAAACAGAAATGGCTAGTCTAAAATCCTTCAAACCCCTTTTACTAACTGGTAGTATGCATGGGCACTTGCGTTGAACTTTGGTGAGATGTTGTGGAACCAACTGAGTTAACTACGCCAATAGGGGGTGTCGCCGGCATACTAGATTGTTGCGTAACAGTGATGCCATTTGCTGTCGTTATATCTAAGGCAGCTGGCGAAATGGAATGAAAGCTCATAGTATTATTGTTCTGGTGATGAATTGGGCTGTTATGGAGAGACGCAGGACACTGGTTCTGCATGGATTCTTCAATCAGACTTGCTATTTTATCACGGTCAACCTGAAAAATACTTGAAATTATATATCCTACTTCACTCATCAGCAGGGTTGGGAGTATAAAACAGAAACATATTTCTCCCCAAGTGGCTGAAAATGGTCCGTGGACAAATTTGAGTATGTTAAGCCAGCTGTATACTCTATATCTTCCTAAAGATATGAGTTAGTGTTTTTATATTTTCATAATTGTCCAAATATCTTGGTAAGTTCCTTATTGGGTCCAATTTGACAAATGGTTGAGCAGTTAGGAGCATATGAAATTTAGTATCCTCGAGAACTTCAAGAATATCCATTAGATCAAGTTGAAGATGTTTGAATGAGATTGAAACAAATGGGCTTGCAAAATTTCGTAGAAATCGACACGCTAAAAAATGTTTTAAAAAATCCTTAAAAAATTTTTTTCAATACTGGATATCTCATAAGATATTTGTGTATGTATGGAGGTAATTGATATCTCACATACTCTTTCAATATATAATTCAATATAGTAGTTTAAAGGCACGAGAAGATATTAGGAGTTTTTGTCTCCTTTACATCAGGGAGCCAAAGAGCTTCATAGAATGGATGGATAGTTTTCGTTCATTTGAAGTGCTCATATTCTGTCAAGTCTGACGGTTGCATTAGTATCACACATTTCCAGTATGGAAAAAAACTTTAGAAAAGGATCCTGACCTCAAGTCAGTATTTTTCTAAATTTGTAAAAAGTTAATTTGCCTTGAAAACGATAGAAGATATACAGGGTGTAACTTAATAAGTGTAAAATATTTAAGGAGGTGATTCCTCATCGAAAAAAAGGTGGGATCTTTCATATAAAGAAACTTCATTGGAACATCCCTTGTTAAGATAAATTACTGGATAAGTGTCTTTTTGCTAGTAGGAAACGACAGGTTAATTTCAATATTGTAACTTTTTTGGTGCTCGTGAAAAAAATTGTTATACAAATTTTATGTACTCCCTTTGAGGGGCTGTATCTTAACAAGGGATGCTCCAATGAAGTTTCTTTATATGAAAGATCCTATCTTTTTTTCGATGAGGAATCACCTCCTTAAATATTTTACACTTATTTAGTTACTCCTGTATATGTAAACGTTGGAAGTAAGAACAAAAAGAGATGGTGGATATAGCCCAACTAGTAATATATAATATTTGTAGTTCCTAGAGCAGAAGTGAGCTATTGTTTTGTCCAGTTTGTCGAAAGTAACAAGTAAAATGAAAGTATATTGAGCCCTTGATACTGATATCGAAAAATTAAAAAAAAAAATTGCAAGAAATTTATTTCTAATCGCTGCAAAAAAACTAGGATACCTCTGGTAAATGTGATACAACAAAATAGCTGAAAACACTAACAATGATGTGTTTGGTGACTCCGATACTAACGGAACAAATCTGAGGATTTGAAGCCTAAATAAAGGAATTCAATTTAAATTCTACTGCAGATAGAAATGCTCTATAAATAATATATGAGTTTGAAAAGGGCATAAAGAATTTTTTAGAAAAATTCACACTCACCTCATTTATAAAACCATAATGAACGAGTTCTTGAGCTAGCTCCTTAGGATTATCTGAAGGAGATATACAACTTGTTAATTGCCTATTCATTTTGTCATCCATCCTTAGCACAATTGTCAACTGCAAAAAGTCTGAATTACAAAAGAAGTGTGAACTGTTACAGAAATCTAGGAATAAACGAAGCACTTACAACTAAATCACAGGTTTCTTCTTTGGACTTAACATCGCACATCATATTAATTATCTTTCTATTTTCTATGTCTACAGGTTCTGGGGTCACAGATTTAACAGATTCCGCCATTTCCGGCGAAATGGCTCTAGATCTGGGAGGGAGGCAGTTTTGCACCAAAGGCCGTCAGGGGATATATCCCATTCCTGTAAAAATTAATTGTGTAACTTATTTTGCATAGGATTTTCAAGGTGAATGGGGTTATTTCGCTATGTTGGATTTCTTACAACTATACTTAGTTAGAATAAAATTTGTGTTTTCTTACAAGAGCAATTTTTGAGAGGAAAACGAATTTATATAGTAGTATATGTCATTCTTGATATTATACTTTTATTCACAAAGCAAAAGTACTATGGTATTCACCTCAATTAGGAGTGCTATGAGTGAGATAAATAGATAATTAGAGACTCATAAGATGAGAATTTTTGATAATGTAACTAGTGTAGAATGAGTGATGAGTGCTTTCATCTACTTTTTTTGTTCTTGCTACCAACATATCGATAGTAAAATTATATGAAATACCATGTGAATGTGGGAGATCGTAGAAAGAAAGTGCTTTGAAAGTGGAAATCAGGTGACAGTAAGAACATTTTTACAGAGACTAACTGCTCAAAGTTAGTCAATGAGAATCATCAGATAAAATAAGTAGTAAACACTTATGGTTACCAAAGAGTAAAAATACAAGAATAATCAAGGTAGCATAGAAGCCGCTCTGGATCCCAATAAGTTAATTGAATGCGTGTCTTTTTGCTAGTAGGAAACGTTAGGTTAATTTCAATATTGTAACTTTTTTGGTGCTCGTGAAAAAAATTGTTATACAAATTTTATTTACTCCCTTTGAGGGGCTGTATCTTAACAAGGGATGCTCCAATGAAGTTTCTTTATATGAAAAATCCTATCTTTTTTCAATGAGGAATCACCTCCTTAAATATTTTACGCATATTTAGTTACACCCTGTATATGGAAACGTTGGAAGTAAGAACAAAAAGTAATATATAATATTTGTAGTTTCTACAGCAGAAGTGAGCTATTTTTTTGTCCAGTTTGTCGAAAGTAACAAGTAAAATGAAAGTATATCAAGCCCTTGATACTGAAATCGAAAAATAAAAAAAAACAATTGCAAGAAATTTATTTCCAATCGCTGCAGAAAAACTAGGATACCTCTGGTAAATGTGATACAACAAAATAGCTGAAAACACTAAACAATGATGTGTTTGGTGACTCCGATACTAACGGAACAAATCTGAGGATTTGAAGCCTAAATAAAGAAATTCAATTTAAATTCTACTGCAGATAGAAATGCTCTATAAATAATATATGAGTTTGAAAAGGGCATAAAGAATTTTTTAGAAAAATTCACACTCACCTCATTTATAAAACCATAATGAACGAGTTCTTGAGCTAGCTCCTTAGGATTATCTGAAGGAGATATACAACTTGTTAATTGCCTATTCATTTTGTCATCCATCCTTAGCACAATTGTCAACTGCAAAAAAGTCTGAATTACAAAAAGAAGTGTGAACTGTTACAGAAATCTAGGAATAAACGAAGCACTTACAACTAAATCACAGGTTTCTTCTTTGGACTTAACATCGCACATCATATTAATTATCTTTCTATTTTCTATGTCTACAGGTTCTGGGGTCACAGATTTAACAGATTCCGCCATTTCCGGCGAAATGGCTCTAGATCTGGGAGGGGGAGGCAGTTTTGCACCAAAGGCCGTCAAGGGATATATCCCATTCCTGTAAAAAATTAATTGTGTAACTTATTTTGCATAGGATTTTCAAGGTGAATAGGGTTATTTCGCTATGTTCGATTTCTTACAACTGTGAAAATATGGTATTACTGATGTGCTTAATGTTTACCCACATAAAAATTCAGAAAATAAAAGAACGTGCTTTAATATATAATTTTTTTATTATATTGATGTCAGATATCTGTTCACTTTGGGTATTTATTTTGCATTCAGTCCCCGACAGACCTTCCGCTAATGTATTTTGACATATCAATAACCCTCAAGAGAAAATTTCGAAGTTCATTACGGTGAAATAATGTACGTTAGCAAAATTAAGAAAAGCACTGACGAAGGTTTTTAGGAGGAGGAAAATTGAGTTTAGAACACAACTTAAGGAAAACTATGAGTAGTTATTGCTAATTTGAGGTACATGTTTTTTCATTCATCGTGGCGGTTGTATTTGTATCACATTGTTCCAGAGGACGGGAAAAGACTATAGAACAAGTGCGCAAAAACCACTGACCTCACGTCAGTACTTTTCTGATTTTGTTTTTCTAGTATGAAACCACCAATTATCGTACCATTTCACAATCCCTATTAAGTGCAATAACTTTTAATGGCACTTGCCAGGGCACATTTTTTTTTCAAAATCGACAGATTTTGAAAATTTTAAATTCATATTTTAACAACTAGACCTAACACATTGAGCGCCTCGTGCTCACCGGTGGACATTTTGAGTTTCCAAAGCAGGACCAAGTGGTCACTGGTTGTTCATTTTCATAGGGGGACAAAAGAGGGTGACCAGAAGGAGATGTGGGAGGTGTTATAAAAATATGTCAAGGGACTACAATTTCGCTTATGCTCGAAAACATGCTAAAAAAGTGGTTACTATTTGTGAGCAATGTTAATAACCAAATGTTTTGATAATAAATTGTAATTTTGATCATTTCAAGTTTAGTTTCATTTTCTACGTATATATTAATGATATTTTATTCTATATACTTTTCTTCAGGATATTTTTATATTATTTTCAAATACTATCAATGCTACAGAAAGTTTAAAAAAATATGTCATCATTTTTGAGGTAACTCTAGAAATGTTATTTGGGGTTAAAGTTCCAAAGTTTAATTGAACAAAAATACTAAAAATTAACCACAATACCGAAAAATGGTTCATGATATTTCTAGCCTTTTCTTAAATTTCTACAATTTTCAGATATTACAGATATTCTTCTGATTTTTCTCATGATGGTTACAATCAATTTTGTCACCCCGTTTGGCTCGACGTTGAGTTCTGGGATACTCTGTATATTCAAACTCCGTGCGACTCACTTTTGAGCAATTGCTAAGAAAACGTTCTTGAACAAAGGAAAACCCAACTTTTCTATTTCTTTCATTACAATGGAATATACAGGGTGGTCATTTGAAAACGAAACAGACGAAATGATTTTTTTCGATAGAAATGCTCGAACAGGTAGATTTCTGTTTCGAGGGTAACAACTTAAGATGTAGGTTACGGACGCTTCAACCATTGCTACTACAACCCTCACCCCCAAATTTTGAATAGGGAAAATGGGGTGAGTGATACCTCATTTGAAAGGCATTTTTATACTGATTTCAGCACAGTAATTGTTTTTCCATTTTATGTATTAGTTCTCGAAATATTCTTAACTAGGTATTTGAAAATGAAGTGGTGTTTTCATGGCACTTGTAGAGTTTTTTTGTGAAAATCGACATTTTGAGCTTCAAAACATCCATGACACATTGATCCAATTTTACGGAAATTATTGAAAACAATGCTGGAAATTATGTGGTAGATCAGATTGTGTTTCAGCAGGATGGAGCTCCTCCACACTACGCCTTAACAGTTCGAGAATATCTGGATCAAAGATTTCCAAATCGGTGGATTGGAAGAAGGGGTCCCACTGAATGGCCAGCCAGATCGCCAGATCAGTCACTACTAGATTTCTTTCTTTGGGGCCACTTGAAGAGTAAAATTTACTCTACACAGCCCGATTCCATAGAAGATTTAAGAAGACGTATAGTGAACAAATGTCATCAAATC
Organism: Micraspis discolor; assembly: GCA_030674115.1. Classification (NCBI taxonomy): domain Eukaryota; kingdom Metazoa; phylum Arthropoda; class Insecta; order Coleoptera; family Coccinellidae; genus Micraspis; species Micraspis discolor. Next base: position 641,627 of record JARTUT010001750.1, read on the forward strand.
ACTCAAGAAATGCTGCAAAATGTGCGCCATTATTTCGAACAAAACTTATTTCATTGTATGAAAGCTAATGGTGAACAATTTGAATATTTAATTAATTGATGTGAGTTTTTGATAAATTATTTACTTTACTTGGAAAAGTCTTATTTCGTAGATCAATATTTCAAATGATTTCAGTGAATAAAACAGCTAGTCGAACGTCTGACCCTAGTAGCATTAACACGTACGGTATGATTTCATTTGCCCAGTGGTAGATGTTTTGCAATTTCAAATACGAGTACGGAAATTTTGGTGTTTCGGAAGCACGAAATGTCAATTATTCGCAAAAAATTAATTTAAGTGATAAAATTAACTAACGCATGAATATTTCGAGAACTACTGCATAAAATGAAAAAACAATTACTGTGCTGAAATCAGTATAAAAATACCTTTGAATTGAGGTATCATTCACCCCATCTTTCCTATTCAAAATTGGGGTGGGGTTGTAGCAGCAAGGGTTGAAGCGCTATGCGTCCGTAACCTACATCTTAAGTTATCCCCCTCGAAACAGAAATCGACCTGTCCGAGCATTTCTATCGAAAAAACTCATTTCGTCTGCTTCGTTTTCAAATGGCCACCCTGTATATTTTGTTAATGACCGTGAGCGAGATCATATTAGGTATAGCGTACAGAGAAATTGAATTTTTTCTCTCAAAGTGTTATTCCACTGATTCCTATAGCTTTAAATGCGATAAATGCTTTAAAATGAATCGCAAAAGTATATACTTTTGGTAAAAAAAAACTGCACACAAAAGTATAGAAATGAAATGTCACTGAATCAAATATTGTCCTGCATGTACTCACTTGACATCCTCAACAAATTTTTCTAACTTCTCCGTATTCTGAACATCGGCCATCTTCATCTGTACAGGCTCTTGTCCAGCTCTATTCACCTCCGCGACTATTACGTCCGGTCCATACCACCTCTGCATCAGCTCATCTGTTATGGTTTCGGAAATATTGGCTGAAAAAAAAAGAATTCAGTGTTATAGAGCAGATCGATGTTTTGTCAACAGATATACCCAAACCGTCAGAAACCAGTTGAAAACTAAGAATACTTATTGCATACGAAGGTTGAAATTTTAGCAGATTACACCGTTAAATGGGGAACAAGCTAACAACTGTTTTTTTCAATTATTGCCTTGCACGGCGTGATAAGATAAGTTGGTATCGAAATATTTACCGCATAGGAAGCAAAGGAAATAAACTATTCAAGTGACAGTTCAATGCGTCTCCCCAGAAAAAAAAGAGTGTACCGCACGCGAGGAATAAAGTTACTTAATTGTTTATTATTGTAATTAATTTGTGAATGATAACGAGAATTCTCTACAAATGACAAAATTTCAACCAAAAATTAGAAAACAAGCAGTTTGACAGCTTCAATATTTCTTTTCCTTCTTCTATATGAAAGGTTTTCTTTAATTAGTCAATTCTCTTTCAATATTTGATTTCTTCTGAACTTTGGGTTTTCAATATCTACTTTTTAGGCTAGAGAAAATTCTTAAATTTATTTCCTTATTAATTCATCAACATATGTTTCGGTTGAATGCTAGATTTCATTCTCAAGTTTGAAAATCAGTTCTAAAAACCCAATAAATATTCAAATGAATGGTAAGCATTCAAAACCTTCATAATTGTAAGAACTAAAAAAAAAAAAATTTAACAAACTCAAACGCCTTGCGCAACATGATTCATTATTTCTCACAAGATCTTCAATCAATGCCGAAATAGTATATTATATACCGCGGGACTGAAGTAGTACATTTAATCCTGAAGGTAAAGTTTATGGCCCGACCGCAGGGAGTGCCATAATTTACCTGAAGGATTAAATGTACTTCAGTCGCAAGGTATATACGATACTTTTCGTACTTCCGGTATGATTTTATTAATTATTTCAATAATTTCAATCAGTTTTTTCTCTCTTCAACTCATTTAATAAACTGTCTTTAAAATAAGTTACCGTAGTAACATTGCGTTGTGACAATTATAATTTAGAAACATTGTCATTACTAGTGTCATTGTAAAGAAACATTGTTATTGATAATTATTGGTATCATGAGTGAAGAAGGTGTATCTGATATTGATAAAAGAGCAGCCGAAGTAGGTGAAGAATTGTTACCACCGAAATCTAGAAAACTATACGAGCAGCAGTACGATGCTTTTAAAAAGTGGTGCCGCTTAAAAAATGTGAGACAACCTACTGAAAATGCGCTGTTAGTCTACTTCAATGATAAATCAAAAGCGGTTTGTGCCTCAACTCTCTGGGCACATTACTCAATGCTGAAATCGGTTATTAACATTAGAGAAGATATTGAGAATTCTCACGTCTGAGCAGGTAGATCAGTTCTTACGGGAGGCTCCGGATGATAAATATTTAATGCTTAAGGTAAATTTGGAAATGTGTTTATATTCAGAAATTTTAAGAAATCAATGTTTTTGTAGGTTGCACTTATTTTGGGCGTTGCGAGAGCTTGTCGTGGAAAATAGTTGGTTGATTTAGAAATCGACGATGTGAGAGATTTGGGCGATTCCTTCCTAATTGCGATTAGAAACACCAAAAATAAAATTGACCGAAATTTTGAGATGAAAAATTCAGAAAACAGTGCCATCAGTTTTGTGGCGATATTTCGAAAATATGTGGCATTGCGAAAGACAGGGACACCTCATTCAAAATTTTTTGTTCAACACATCAACAAAGAATGTACTACGCGAGTAGTAGGGAAAAAACAAGTTTGGTACATTTCACGGCAAATAGCAGCTTTCTTGAAATTAGAAAATGCGACGTCTTATACGGGACATTGTTTTAGACGCACATCTGCGTCTTTGTTAACTGATTCGGGAGCAACAATAGACCTGCTAAAGAGACATGGAGGATAGAAATCCTCCAACGTGGCCGAGGATATATTGAATCGTCTATTAAAAATAAACAAAAAATTTCAGATAAAATATTTGGTCAAGTCGCCGATTCGTCCACTATAGTTATGCCACAGTCCTCATTCTCGCTTCCTGTTTCCGCAGGATCTTCGAAACAAACACTAGTTCAATATGATAAGGACCTATCTGTTACTCGTCAATTACCTGCTGCATTAACCCAGGAAGACTGGTCAATATGACGAACTGTCACAATATTAATTTGAATATTAACGTCAATTACCATTCTAATTAACTGTATTTTTCAATAAAATATCCCTTAAATTCGTTTCTTTGTGATTTAATCGTTCCGGGAGTTTCGTCAATATTTAATCCCGAAGGGATTAAATGTGACACTTTAGTACCTGTCACAAGGGAGTGAAGTTGTCACTTTAGGCCAGGAAGTACGAAAATACTTTTATTGCACGCATGAGATGAGATACAGCTAGTAACTTCAAAATCTAACGCCGCTTACGAGGTAGGTTACGTGTAGTTAGGTGTGTGACGTCATTGTTACATGTTGAAATCGCGAAAATGTCAAGTAATCCCAATTTATAGTTGTTTCAAAAATGAGAATACCATCAAATAGTTCCTGTTACCATATGAAGAATAGAACAAACCTTGCCAAAATAAAAATGATCACATCAATATTCAACAAAAACCAACCTGCTTCATTATTGGAACACACAAGAACATTCTTTTGCAAGGTAATGATTGCATTGAATACTTATAATCACAACCCCAAGTGACCATTCGCAGATCACATGAAATTGATTACAGTTATCCATTTTAATCATGCGGCAAAACGACCAGGCAGTCTGGTGCATCCATCATAGTCTCGTTTTTATTGACCTACGCGAGGTTAACACGATAAAATGCAGATGCCAGATATAATTTTTATGTGTCTTCGTTTTATTGGAATTTAATGGGTTGCGTGTTAAAGCATTTTCCGTTTTACAAGTGCTTGGAATTGATTAGTTCTTCCTTTTTCATCTAACGGTAAGTGAGTACCAGAAGTAAGAACACGTGTTGGTGTTTAAATATTGGTTGATTTTAATTGCAATCTTCGTAAGTGTAATTGAAGAATGTTCGTATTTTCAAACCACATATTTGGCGATAACATTAAAATAAAACAAGAATTTCATAACTAGCTAACATTGTTCCACCTCAAGAACATGAAATATCTCAATCGAATAAAGCAAAAATTCAATTCAATCGATTCACAACATTAAGGAGAATTAATTTAAAGAAAAAATTCACATAATACATTAACAATACCATAATGATTTCAACAAATCCCTCTCCGTAAAGGCAAAAAACATTAATGGGGATGTGGGGATATACACTGATCAACAATTGCTAGGGATCACTTATGAACTTCTCTTCATTTGTATTTTTTTCAAGTTATCTCATGAATATCTGTACATTATATGTTCTTTAAGGAAAAATTAAGATGTATTTAGTTGATTATATCAAATTTTTCCTCATTTCATCGGCTCTTGTTCACAAAATCGATTATTATCTGTAGGTGGAGTGAAAAGCAATGTGGTATTTGTTATTAAATCTGTTTTTTTCTCTCGTTCAAACACATAAGGTGACAATAATTAAAGAAATGAGAACAATATCAGCTTATCACTCATGCCGAGAAGACGTTTGGCTCCTGTGCAACTGGACCAAATCAAACGGTGGATACAGGAAGGTTTGTCCCAGCGAGAAGTGTCCCGGGCGGTTGAATGTTTCGCAAAGTGTCGTGAGTCGGGCTTGGGATAGGTTCATCCAAAACGACTCAGTAGCTTATGTTCATGGGAGAGGTCGGCAGCGCAGTACAACAGCTGCCTGCCCAAGATCGTCTTTTGATCTTCAATGCTAGGAGAAATCCCACTTACCCACTTACGTCGCGGCTTAATAGATCACTGAGAGTTGCAACAAGAATTCTAATTACGAACCATACTGTAAGATGACGACTACATGTTCGTGGTTTGAGAGCACGTAGGAGGGTACAACATCCCCGTTTGAATAGGGAACACCGGGTTCATCGACGGCAATGGGCTGAGGAGAACCGCAATTGGACAGTTTAAGATTGGAGCCGATGTTTATTTATGGATGTGTCTAGATTTCGTTTGGTCAACTCCGATGGACGTATTCTTGTTTGGAGGGAAAGAGGTCGAACGTATGCAGAACAGTTTATGGTACCCACAACAGCTTTTGGTGGAGGTTCTATATGTGTATGGGAGGCATTTGTTTGAACCAACGCACAGAGTTGGTTGTTCTGCAGAATACCACAATGACCAGCCTATTGAACCCATAATTGTTTCGTTTGCGGCTGCCTTGGGCGAGAATTTCATTTTAATTGACGATAATGCCCGTCCACACCGTAGTCGTCTGGTTAATGAATCGTTAGAAACTCATGCTATTGATAGGATGGACTGGCCAGCTCGCTCACCAGACATGAATAGCATCGAACATGTCTGGTCTGAGATGTATAGACAATTGTCAACCTTAGAACAACCGATCAATAACTTGGAGGACCTTTCTAACGCTTTACGGGATATTTGGACGAATTTGCCCCAAAATTTTATAAATCGTTTGATTGAAAGTATGCCTCGTAGGGTAGAATGCTTGAGACGAGCTCGTGGGGGACCAACTAGGTACTAGCTTAACCGAAACTTCAGCCTTCTTGTGCTTTCATCATGAAATTTTTATGTTATCCAAACACAGAATTTTGAGTGTTCCTAATAAAACCTTTTTTTCTTTCCGACTTTCCATTTTTTTCGTTCTTTTCTTAAGTGAACCATATTATCAACTGAAAATACTCTGATATCTGACTAAATTTATAATCTTGGAGCGAATATTTCAGAAATAAATTTAGAAAAAGTAAGTGATCCCTATCAATTGTTGAGCAGTGTAAAGCAGTGTCATGGAAGATGAGTGGCGAGCGACAAGGAAGGTTCAAAGATAAAAAAGAACTGATCACATTCGAGGAAAAAATTGATTCAGTGCAAAAATTAAAGAAGAGAAATACCCCAGAGCAATAAAATAATATAATATAGGAGTAAAGCGCGACTGCAAGAAATGATAATATTGTTTCAGAAAATATTAAAAGCAGGTAAGGAAATATAAGAATGGAAGCAACCATAATGATACTACTCGTCGAAAAATTTCAGACATTCGGGCAAAACGATAGCATGCAGTTATATTTAACTAGAGAGGATCAATCTTGTTAAGCTATATATTGAAGTTACTCAGTATTCTCATAGGAACAACTTTTTCACACAATGAGGGAAGTAGAGCAAAGCTTTCGAAAAAGCCGATCCATAGAGGATGTCTTATGTATTTTTAGACATATCGCCGAAGAACTTTATATTGTACAACAAAGCCGCATTTGTTTGTATGTTCGTGACCCTAACAAAGTATTTCGATCGCATTCGGCTTATAGATATTTTCAAAGAAAAAAAGGGCCCCAGAAGACATTCAATTATTCAAAGAGCTCAACACCACCATAGTAAGAGTCAATAAGAAGCTAACTCCATCTAAAATAAAACAAGTTTGAAATTATGTACCTTACATATGAATTTCATAACTAGCTAACATTGTTCCACCTCAAGAACATGAAATATCTCAATCGAATAAAGCAAAAATTCAATTCAATCGATTCACAACATTAAGGAGAATTAATTTAAAGAAAAAATCCACATAATACATTAACAATACCATAATGATTACAACAAATCCCTCCCCGTAAAGGCAAAAAACATTAATGGGGATGTGGGGATATACACTGATCAACAATTGCTAGGGATCACTTATGAACTTCTCTTCATTTGTATTTTTTTCAAGTTATCTCATGAATATCTGTACATTATATGTTCTTTAAGGAAAAATTAAGATGTTTTGAGTTGATTATATCAAATTTTTCCTCACTTCATCGGCTCTTGTTCACAAAATCGATTATTATCTGTAGGTGGAGTGAAAAGCAATGTGGTATTTGTTATTAAATCTGTTTTTTTCTCTCGTTCAAACACATAAGGTGACAATAATTGAAGAAATGAGAACAATATCAGCTTATCAGTCATGCCGAGAAGACGTTTGGCTCCTGTGCAACTGGACCAAATCATACGGTGGATACAAGAAGGTTTGTCCCAACGAGAAGTGTCCCGGGCGGTTGAATGTTTCGCGAAGTGTCGTGAGTCGGGCTTGGGATAGGTTCATCCAAAACGACTCAGTAGCTTATGTTCATGGGAGAGGTCGGCAGCGCAGTACAACAGCTGCCTGCCCAAGATCGTCTTTTGATTTTCAATGCTAGGAGAAATCCCACTTACCCGGCGCCGCGGCTTAATAGATCACTGAGAGTTGCAACAAGAATTCTAATTACGAACCATACTGTAAGATGACGACTACATGTTCGTGGTTTGAGAGCACGTAAGAGGGTACAACATCCCCGTTTGAATAGGGAATACCGGGTTCATCGACGGCAATGGGCTGAGGAGCACCGCAATTGGACAGTTGAAGATTGGAGCCGATGTTTATTTATGGATGTGTCTAGATTTCGTTTGGTCAACTCCGATGGACGTATTCTTGTTTGGAGGGAAAGAGGTCGAACGTATGCAGAACAGTTTATGGTACCCACAACAGCTTTTGGTGGAGGTTCTATATGTGTATGGGAGGCATTTGTTTGAACCAACGCACAGAGTTGGTTGTTCTGCAGAATACCACAATGACCAGCCAAAGTATCACGATATGATTATTGAACCCATAATTGTTTCGTTTGCGGCTGCCTTGGGCGAGAATTTCATTTTAATTGACGATAATGCCCGTCCACACCGTAGTCGTCTGGTTAATGAAGCGTTAGAAACTCATGCTATTGATAGGATGGACTGGCCAGCTCGCTCACCAGACATGAATAGCATCGAACATGTCTGGTCTGAGATGTATAGACAATTGTCAACCTTAGAACAACCGATCAATAACTTGGAGGACCTTTCTAACGCTTTACGGGATATTTGGACGAATTTGCCCCAAAATTTTATAAATCGTTTGATTGAAAGTATGCCTCGTAGGGTAGAATGCTTGAGACGAGCTCGTGGGGACCAACTAGGTACTAGCTTAACCTGAAACTTCAGCCTTCTTGTGCTTTCATCATGAAATTTTTATGTTATCCAAACACAGAATTTTGAGTGTTCCTAATAAAATCTTTTTTCTTTCCGACTTTCCATTTTTTCGTTCTTTTCTTAAGTGAACCATATTATCAACTGAAAATACTCTGATATCTGACTAAATTTATAATCTTGGAGCGAATATTTCAGAAATAAATTTAGAAAAAGTAAGTGATCCTATCAATTGTTGAGCAGTGTAAAGCAGTGTCATGGAAGATGAGTGGTGAGCTACAAAGAAGGGTCAAAGATAAAAAAGAACTGATCACATTCGAGGAAAAAATTGATTCAGTGCAAAAATTAAAGAAGAGAAATACCCCAGAGCAATAAAATAATATAATATAGGAGTAAAGCGCGACTGCAAGAAATGATAATATTGTTTCAGAAAATATTAAAAGCAGGTAAAGAAATATAAGAATGGAAGCAACCATAATGATACTACTTGTCGAAAAATTTCAGACATTCGGGCAAAACGATAGCATGCAGTTATATTTAACTAGAGAGGATCAATCTTGTTAAGCTATATATTGAAGTTACTCAGTATTCTCATAGGAACAACTTTTTCACACAATGAGGGAAGTAGAGCAAAGCTTTCGAAAAAGCCGATCCATAGAGGATGTCATATGTATTTTTAGACATATCGCCGAAGAACTTTATATTGTACAACAAAGCCGCATTTGTTTGTATGTTCGTGACCCTAACAAAGTCTTTCGATCGCATTCGGCTTATAGATATTTTCAAAGAAAAAAGGGTCCCAGAAGACATTCAATTATTCAAAGAGCTCAACACCACCATAGTAAGAGTCAATAAGAAGCTAACTCCATCAATAGATAGTACAGGAATCCTCCACGGAGACAGCCTTTTCATTGCTCGTGGTACGGGGTTCAGTGAAAATGGTGTGTATATGGCATCTATGTATGGCGTTCCGCCGTTCGAAATTTGGAATGCGCTATCCGCTTGATCGGAATCAGTATAGTTTTGTTTTTTTAGCATGAACAGTGCAGAGACTTAACTGCGCATTCTTCCTTCCTAGTAGGCCCCTTTAGGGAGTGCGGCACTGAACACAATCTAAGACGGATCACCCTTCACCACGACAATGCGAGCGCTCACACATGGGTTCAAACAACTGCATTTTTGAGCACTCAAAACATCGACTTGATGTGTCATCCTCCGTATAGTCCTGACATGGCAACGAATGACTTCTTTTTACTCCCGTACGTAAAAAATAAAATGAGAGGTTAACGTTTTTCGACACCCGAAGAAGCGGTTGGCGCTTTCAGTATGCATGTTTTGGAGATACCTCAATCAGAGTGGCAAAAGTGCTAGTGAATTTGACAACAGCTCTGTTATTTTGAATGGGGCATTCCATAATTCCATTTTTAATGATTCTCCATAAAATATTCAATCAATTTATTTTACATTCCTATGTCTATCTTTAACTGTTTTCAAATTGTAAATTATTTCTACGCATTTATAATAAAATTTGAGATTCACGAAGGTAAATTATATTTCGCTAATTTTTTGAGATTTCAGTTAGAAATTTCGTATGATCTTGAATAATAGTTTGATCTGTGCTACCGTTTCCGAATCTCAGTTGTCAGATGTACACAATGTAAAAAATAACCATTTATAAACTCACAAAATTGTAAAAACACTGTTTTTTTCAAATTCAACCCCTAGTATGTTTTCTCATATACCGTATACCTATATTGTTTGAATTTTTAGTTATCTGGATTTATCGAATTTACAATTATTCATACGAAAACTCCTGTAAAATACTGGGAATATTTTCTGTTTGTCATGTGAACTTGAATAATGGTTTTCTATGGATTGAGTTGTGTCATAGATATGACACAATAGTGATAGTATAGACGTCATAGAGAGCACAGTGAAAATAGCAACACAAAGAAATTAAGGCATATTAAATCAATCGGAAATTCAATAAACGCAGATAACTTTGAAATCAAACAAGATAGGTACAGAGAAATGTATAGAAAAATTGTAGAGAGGGTTTTTTACAATTTTGTGACTTGATAATTGATTTTTTTTCACCACGCTGTATAAATAACAAGTAAGATTAGAAATCGATGGCGCAAATCAAACTCTCAACCAAGGTCATGCCAAATTTCGAACTGAAAGCTCGAATATTCAGCGACATATAGTAGTAATTTCCATAACTCTTAAATTTGATGTAGAATGTGTAAAAATAATTTATTATCCAAAAATGATAGATATGGGGAAGTGAAATTAAATCTATTTAAATCTTTACGGAGAATCATCTTATTTAAAATGATAGTTTTACCAAAATTGCATTGATCTGGCAACACTGGAAATTTTTTATATTTTAGGACACCCAATATATGATTTAAATTAATGGAGTAGTCAATAACTAACTCAAAATGAACAATATATTTTTATTATAGCACCAGCTTCAAAAACTCACCTTACGAAGCAATGAATTGACGAAAAAATAATAAGACATGATGAAATATTGTGGAGATACCGAAGTAGCAAAGTTTAAAATAAATGAAATCAAGAATAATTTCAACCAGCAAGGACTAAAGCACCAAAGATATATTGAAAAGTGACATTTGATTTTTCAGTTATTTTTCGAAATATATGTTCGATGATCAACTTGACAAGTTTTTCGTGAAAGATGAAAGTTTTCGATCTTTAATCCATTTCTTCAACAAAACATTCGTTTGATGAAAGAAGCCAAAAAAATTTATAGGTGACCTCACCCGCTAATCGCCCAAGATATAAAAATAGAAACATCACATAGACAATATATCCAAATATCTAAATTTAACCGGATAATAGCCAAATTCCAACATTTTATTGGTAATTTCACATAATAAATACGAATTTCACTTGTTTACTGCAACTATAACCACTAAACTCTACGCGACATACAGCGTTGTTATTTAAAAATATTTATTAATTTGACGTTTTGCCAAATGACAAGATTCAAGGACATTGGCAGACGCTTAAATGCGAATATAAATATTGAGGCTGATTGTTTCAAAAATTATGTATACAAGGATCTGCTTTTTCATAAAAATTTTTAAAGCACAGGCCTGAGGTCAGGAGCTCTTGCGCGCTTGTTCTGAAGTATTTTTCCAGGTTATGGAACAGTGTGATACTAAAACAACTACCACAATGAATGGACGAAACCTTTATCTCAAATTGAAAATAATTCACAATTTTCCTCCAGTTTTATTTGAAGCTCCTTCTCATAAAATCAACTAAAAGTATGCGTATCATTTGGAATATTTTTCTTTCAGTTAGCTCTTGTTCTTCAGAATACCTGGTACAGTGCGAGTTAAATTTATGGAACAAATTGATTTTTTCAGAAGAAAAATATTTGGCAACAAAATCCTGAAACAGGTCAATTTTTGTTTGCATTAAACTAATTTTTATGTATTTTTGAAGGATTTTTGTTGCACCTTGTGCCATCCCCATCACCCAACTAAACTTTTTGAATAGAGAAAGTGGGTCATATGGTACTTTTTTGGCAAGGTCTTTATATCTTCTTTACAAGCGTGCAGAAATTTTCAAGTGGTCGATATTAATAAGAATATTCGCAATAAGATTTATAATTATTCATTTATTTTTGGATGCTTTTTCTAGTTTATTTAACTAGTTGAACAGCCTGCTATCGCTTTGCCCGAATGTCTAAATCAATTGGATTCGACTTTCTGATGTAAAATCCGTGGTTTTTGAGACGGAACTTAAATACACAGGTCTACAAAAAAAATTTTTTTTTGGTGCCTAGAATTTTTGAGCTGATTTTAAGTATATTTTTATTGCTGCAATCTAAATATGATAGCAGTTCTTCTGTATCAGCTCTTGATTTTTAAATGAATTCACTTATCTATCAATGCTTTTTCCTATTAAATACTTTCAAGTATTGTAAAATTTATACAAGAGATAGATTCTTGTATATTTTCCTTATTGTCAGTCTTCATTCGTAACAAATTGAATTTAAAATAATAATATTTATTATAATTATTATTTTAATTCATTTATTACAAATAGAAGACTAACAATATGAGATATATAACTGATTGGTTGACAAACTGTTAACAACTGGGATTTAATCCTATTTAGTGTCATCCAGTTAGTTCTATAGAAATCCGATATATGGAGCTGTCCAGTCTGAAGTGAACTACAACTGCAGTTGAGAGTTGAGGTTAGTTTGTGAATTCCCGCGGTGCAGATAGATAGAACTTAGCGTCATATGAAATTTTTCTTTAGTAACCAGTTGTTGAAAAGTAAATCTAAAAATTTAGAAAGCACTACTCTTGTAAACCACTTACGAGTAATTATTCAATTGTTTGAAAGTAACATATTCCTAAGTATTAATTTGTCAAAAACATGTCAACTGTTCACAAATCAACAAGGTCGAAATAATCAACGAGAAAATGTTTTGTAGGAATCACTAAGCATATCTATTGAAGGTCACCCAAAGTGGAGTGAAAAAACATTTAGACATTAACACCTATTTGAATAAAAATACAAAAGTTGAAATCTCTAAGATATAGTCAAATAATAATCAATGTTGATAAAAACTTCTTGAGTTCAAACTCCGTACGGAATTGAACCTGTACTCTCCTATTTGGAAAATAATTCTGACGTTTCTCACCGTTACTCAACCGAACGTTGTTACTTTCATGGAGATATAGAGATCCTTCAATGTCGCTGACAATTATTTAAATTTTGAAAAATCATATCTCCAGAACTATTAGCTTGTCGAAGTCGAGAGTGGTATTTTTGTATACGTCTGATAAAACTGCACCATAAAAAATTTTTTATTTGAACAGTGTAATTTGAAAAAAATTTTTTTTTTGTTACTCCGAACCTATTCGGCCGATTTGACCGAATAACGAACTTAGCCGAGATATTTATACCTCAAACCTATTCTGAAAGTTTCCACTCTCTAACTTCATCCGTTCGAGAGTTATGGTGTTCACGGAACGAACGGACGGACGGACAGAATCGATTTTGACCACGGATTATTCATCAGTAGGTCCAAACAAAACGATTGATACTACTTTTGCCCAAAAATTCGAAAGTCACAGACATTTGGGCAAATTGATAAGCACTCTGTTCAGGTGAACAAGAACGCCAAAAAGTAGATTGTTAATGTAAATTTTTGTATTCGCGTTGTTGAATAGAGATGAGTTCAAGTAGAAGAAGCTGTGTACATCATCCTGATATTTTTTGCTACATATGTGGAGAATACACGTTCTTGGAAAACAGAAAAACTATTAGTGACTTTGTAAAGAGGGCTTTTCTTGGATATTTTGGTGTTAAGCTTGGTGATCAGGATAAAACCTGGGCACCACATCTGTCTGTCTGTAAACCTTGTACAGAGCACTTACAACAGTGGACTACCGGGAAAAGGAAAAGTCTGAAATTCGGAGTACCAATGGTTTGGAGAGAACCAAAAAATCACTTCGATGACTGTTATTCTGCCTAGTAAATATTACTGGAATCTATCGAAATAACCGTAACAAGAGGACTTATGCAGATTTAGTCTCAGCAAGACACCCTATCCCTCACTCAGAAGAAGTGTCAATTCCAACTTTTCAGCAGCTACCAGAACTCTGTGAGGACACATGTCTCTCTGATCAGAATTCTGACACTACTGAAGGTGACAGTAATTTTGAAACGATGTCATCAATTCTCCAATGTTTCAACCAAGATGAGTTAAATGACCTCACTAGAGATCTCAACCTGTCGAAAAAAGCTTCTGAATTACTAGCTTCCAGGTTGAAGGAAAAAAATTTACTTGAACCGGGAACGAAAATTACATTTTATCGCACAAGGGAGAAAGATCTGCTACATTTTTTCTCTGAAGAAAAAATCTTGTATTTTGCCATGCTAGAGAACTCCTGGTAAAAATGGGTCTTCCTGAATATTTTCCGGATGATTTGCGCCTATTTATTGACAGCTCAAAGCGAAGTTTGAAATGTGTTCTTCTACATAATGGGAACAAATATGGCTCAATACCAATTGCTCACTCAACGAAAATGAAAGAGCAATATGACAACATATCTTTGGTTTTGGAAAGAATAAAGTATCATGAACACCAATGGGTGATTTGTGTAGACTTAAAAATGGTTAACTTTCTCCTTGGACAGCAAAGTGGCTACACCAAGTATCCTTGTTTCTTGTGCCTCTGGGATAGCAGAGACAAAACGCAACACTGGGTTAGAAAAGAGTGGATTAGAAGAAAAAACATGGATGTTGGGGGAAAGAATATCATCAATGATCCTTTAGTTCCGCTAGAGAAAATCATGTTTCCACCCCTGCATATCAAGCTGGGTCTAAACAAGCAGTTTGTAAAGGCTCTTGATAAGAATGGATAATGCTATGCATGTATAGGGAAAAAAATGCCTCAGCTGAGTAAGGAAAAAATTAAAGCAGGAATATTTGATGGCCCACAAATAAGACAGCTGATTAAAGACCCTGACTTCATAAATTCAATGATTGAGATTGAACAAAATGCCAGGAATTTATTTGTTTCAGTTGTCCAAAATTTTATGGGTAAACACAAAGCTGAAAGCTATGTTGAATTAGTCAATGAGTTGCTGAATAATTTCAGATCACTTGGGTGTAACATGAGCATTAAGGTGCACGATTTACACAGCCACTTAGACCGTTTTCCTGATAACTGATCGACATTAGTGAGGTGTATAATTCACAAAAAATGTTGACATCTTAAAAATTCAAGCTGACAGGCAAAAACTAATAGCATATTTGAATTCAGGGCATCAAATTCATATGAAATCACCTTCAAAACCTTCGGCACCAAAACCTCTGTTGACCAGTGATATCAACGTAATTAATAAACTTTAGTCCGAAACTTCTTTGATTGCTTGCCCGTAAGTAAATGGAAAAATAATTATAATTCTGGAGAAGAAAAGCTACGACAATCAAATTTCAGAATATCTGGGAGTATTAAAAACATTTTTTTTTGGTAATTTAGGATAATTTTCTACCCCTTTTTTTTTAACCAAATTCGAATATCTTTCGAATTACAAGTTGATCCGATGGATGTTCTTGAAGTTATAGAAGAAACCAAATTTCAGATGCTCATAACTTCTGAACCATTGAACAGATTTGGACCAATAACGATCTACCGAGATATTTGGACAGTTAACCTATTCTGAGAATATGAAAACCTCTTTCTGAAGATAGAGGGTATACGGCTGGACGAGCTTACTTACTTTGACCCTGAATTCTTCATCAGGAAGTCAAATTCAAATGATTGATACCATTTTCGAGTCGATGTTCGAGAATTACCGACATTTGGAAAAAACCAATGCACGCTGTTCAACTAGAACGAGCGCGCAAAGAAAATCAAGCGAATTATTATTAAGTTTCATTCATTGAATTATGTAAGTAGAATCTATTGTTAAAATTGACGCAGTGGTCAGTCTCACCCCGTGTATATAACATACGGTTGTTAGAAATTATATCAAAGTTACAAACGATGGTAGGTAAATGTGTTGAGCTCGAGGATTCAGATACCCGACTTCTCTTGCTTTTGACAATCTCATTGATGTCCTTTTTCTTGTAATTATTCTAAGAATTGATTGGAGATGTTTATTCATAAGTCTTGTGCATTTTATTCTTCAGGAGCAACTGTAGTGAAAGGCGGAAAGTTGGAGCATGAAGCAATAGGTACTCCCAGTTTTGTTACAACTGATGGATAAACTATTTGATTCATTGAATAGCAGTACCTTTCAGCCTCGATCTAGAAAGGTTTTAAGAGCGTTAAGTTAATGGCACTTGCCATTTATGAATTAAGCTGTTCCTATTCTCAAAACATTTGATGCATGAAAAATGCCCCATTTATCCTGTCATCATCGAAAAAAAAAATCAAACCTATAGAAGATTTTAAGCTTTGGTTCAGAAAGTGATCTGAAAATAATTTCAACTAAATGATGCCCCGAACCTCCAATCAGGATCCACTTGAAAATTTTTTCGAATAAATTAGACACAGGGGCCTCAGATTAGTGTAGAAACTATTTTCACAACATTATATCAGAAATATTTCCAAGTCTACAAAAGTTAGATTAACTGTTATGTCATCTTTCTTCTTAGAATAAATGAAATATTCTTGATATTAAAGTAGATGAAGATAATTTCAAAATTTTGGCTTCAGCATTGATTTCAATATAAACTAATTAAACATTTCAGTCTTAGCTCCTTGAATCGTAGTGATGCATTATGATCGACAGAAATATATTTCCTTATTGCACATAAGTTATTGAACGAATAAAAATTTCAGGAATTGCCTGGGAGAGGATATTGTGAGAAATATTTCTCAATTGTATGTAATGAACAATTACGAAAATACCAGGAGAAAGAAAATTACTGAAATATATTTCAGGTTTTTGACTTAGAAAGAAAACCAGAAATAAAATAGAAAATTGTAACTGGCCGAAGGTATTCGTTATCAGGGAAAAGCTAGGAGATTTTGAGGATGACCAGTTCATTCGAGCGAAGGAATATGATGCAAGGATTAACAGATTATTTTATGCGAATAAAGTATTTCTTGATAAAATATCTAGAGCATATGCCATCATAAGGTATGTTGTAAGTATGGATCTCCACAAAGGAGTTCTCAAACACTTACTGAGGATACTAAGGCAAAGAATAAAATTGGCCAGCTGTGAATAATTTGATAGCAACTACTTTCGTTTGTGCTTACTCTTGTCAGTCTTGGCAAAACATATGTGGATAGAGATTGAGCCGGTAAAAGATGATCTGTCTTAACGTTTGATTTTACTGATTCATGAAATGATTTGAAATGAGTTATCAAAATATGCCAGTGAAACAGCATTTTGTGCTCAGTTATCAAAATGATGAAAATTCAGGATTGCAGCAGCACCTCTTTCCAAGAATTACAAAATCCAAGGTTCTATAGTGAGTAAAAATTTGAGTCAAGTTATGCCGAGATGATACAGCAAACAGGTAGGATAAATTAGACTTAAGAATCAGAAGGTACGTTAGCACACTCAGATTTGAGAAGTAACCTGAACCTTCAAACAATACATTGAATACTCATAATTATAATGATTAGACTTGCCAGAAATCCAAACAAATTTGGATAAGTAACGTGCTATTGCTCTTTTAATTTTACGAACTTGGTGAATCAAAACTAATTTTTTCTTTCGTTCTTTCGATCTTTCGATGCAAATTATGGGTTCAGCCATATAGCCACATAGCGACTGGTCTGAAGAAAACACTCCCCAGAATTTGTTCCCAGTCGATTTGAATTTGCTCTCAGGTGCTAGTTCCAAAGTACGCCATTAGAGCGGTAGTATCGAACACGGTCAAAGAGATTAGCCCTGAGTTATCATTCTCTTGTTTGTATGCATTCTATGGGTTCTGGAAGAGTCTCGAAGCATGTGTAAGATTCTATCGTTCTCGACAAAAATAAAATATTTCCGCTAGCTGCTAAGAGATGGCGATACTGTCTTTTTCTCTCCGCTTGTCTAGGCACGCGTTGCCCTTAAAGTACATATAAACATCCGTAGACTTGAGAGTACGAGTTTTCAGAACATACATATATTGATCTAACGAAGTCTAAAAGTTTTGAAAAATATAATTCTTCTTTCTTCGACACATTGCGTTCGTGGGCCTTACTGATACAGCCCAGGGGCCGGGAGTGGCTCGCGGGTAATATCTTTGACATGACTGATTTAGAAGGAGCTCGACATAACTCCGTGGACATGCTAATGAGTTGGCAAAGAAAAACTACAGAACCACGTAGCGCCAGTCCTTTCTTTGGGATGGCCACTCGTTTAGTGTAGTGAATGCCTTTGAAAATAGGTTAGATCGGTATATTCAGGAATGGAGCTAGTTAAGTGATGGTGTAGTGCTTTTGGGATGACTTTTAGTTACCAAAGTGGTGAAAAGTTTTTATTTATACTTTCACTTTCATTTTATTGTATCTTGGAACTAGTAAGCAAATGATCTTTTGTTCATTAATGAAGTAATTTTATGAGCTCATAGCTTAAAAGTCCCTACTTCAACGATAATACCACTATGTATTATGATTAGTAATCGGAAGACGGCGTAGAACTTTAAAAACCGATTAATACATTAAAATGTTTTCAAGACTCACCAGATTTTCTAACCAAACAATGAGCGGCTAGCAGTTTAAGCGTATGCACCTCAAAGAGCAACGAATGGAAGAGTAAATCCTTGGCGGTAGGCCTCTCTTTCGGATCTTCGTGTAAGCACTTCTGAATGAAATCCTTCTGGTGTTCATCCTCCAATGATTCAATAGTCTTCCTGATGTTCTCCTCCGTCACCTTGTTGCCAGAATCTCCATTCCCGAAGATTTCTAAAGCAGCCATCTCCAACGCACACATTCCGAAAGAGTAGATGTCCATTGGAGGTCCCATGATACCTAAAAGACAAGAGTTGAATTACAAGTTAATTTGTCACAGATAATCTGTGTCTATTAGATTGACCATCTATCAGAAATACATGCTGTTTACGACTGAAATATTCTGATCATACGACACGTATTGTTATGATTAGCCAAGAAGTTCGGAAGTAGAAATTCGATAGCCAACATAAAATATGAGAAAATAAAAGCACATTTTTATGAAGTATATCTATTGCATTATTAAACGATTGATTCGGTTTCTTTCAAAAGAAGGTGTGAGGTCGTCAGGCGGAATCTTAAAAAAGGGTAAATATTCATTTTTTGAAAACGAAAACTGCATGGACAATCTTGATTCTCTGTCTGAACACAGAGGCAGCCTACAGGATTGATAGCAATCAAATGACTGAAGGCAAACAGGCAAACATTTAATTAAAAGAAAATTAAAAAAAAGCCATCTCGGCGGTTAAAACATTCGATAAAGAAGCAGTAAAAATGGATTATTCTCATATTAAAGCTATATTCAAATTTTTTTTGTCGCAGTAAGAATTTATCAATTTATCGAACTTTGTACCGCCTCACAGAAAATTTTTAAATTTTTTCAATGCTCATTATGCCCTTCGATACTCTGGGTAAGCAAGCATTTATATATACAAGTAATACTTGTAAAATATGCGGTGGTAGTCCAAGCAATTCCAATGAATTTAAAATTCTGTGCGATAGTAGACTACGTCATCAAGGTTTGAGGCTGAGTAAACAATTCTCTTGGAAGGAATTTCTGAATCGTCGCATTCAGATACTTGACATCTATGTGTTTTGTCATCAATATTGCTCGTTCACTAGGCCAGTTTTGGCTATTACATTGTTGTTTATTATCCGGAAAAATATTCTAATTAAGTTCCTCTTACGAGACTGTAAAGTGAGAGAAATATGTCGTAAATGCTATCTCTCAATCAGATCAAGGTGTCCTCTGAAATTGATCATTTCCAATATTTAGCAACTATACGTGCCGCCTCAAATTTTAGTCAGTTCGTAAATCACCTGACAACAGAATCATGGCTCCAAAAATTTTTTTGTGTTTTATGTAAATTCTTAAATGTCCTGTACAGTGCGGTCAGCGACTTTTTGACTGCCATTCTACATTCGTCCCAAATTATCAATTTGCATATTTGAAGATTCTTCGACTTAGCGTTATTTTTGGCGGGGTTGCAAACTGGTCTTTCGTTAATTTGCATTTTTAGTGGTAGAATCAAGGCCGAATGTGTAGTTTATCGAACTTCTAACAACGTTGCAGCTCTTGCAGATGGAGCAAACGCTAGGGCTACCTTATTTCAAGATCTTTGTTAAGCAATTATCACAACACCCCATTTTCGTTCAATGAAATCATTTTTATTCTTTCATATCTAAATTTTCCTCCTAATTTTTCCGTATTTACCACATCCTGAACGTTCCCTCGGCAACATTAAGCAATTACTAAGATTTCAAGATCCATTAAACCCGGCGCGTTCGCCATTTTGTAATACTATTGTATTATTAATCAGTTTTCTTCTAGTTGATAAAGGCTCAGATTCCCGTTTCCTAAAAACCTTACAAAAGTAGGTATATCCAATTCATCACTAATAAAGAAAAATGTGACTTCACGTGCTTTTCTTCATACATTAATCCACCGTAAATGAACCATTTCGATTAATTTTCCACCGACTGAAATTTTAGGAAAAGATCATTCTTAAACGACTGGACTTTTTCTGTAAGATCGACGATCGTAAATTTCCTGTAGTTTCGTTTTTGGCCGCCGCGTCAAAGTTTCAATGAGCCACCACAAGAGTCGAAGGGAACGTTATTAATTAACATCAACTTTAACTTCTGTGATTGCTAGCCTTTGGGTATATGAAAAAATTATTATATGTATATCAATGACTTCTATACATGCACAATTTTTTTTTAATGAGGAATTACAGTATCAGATGAACATTTTTTTGGAATTTCTCTAGAATGTCTGCCAGATTTTGCAAGCCTATTTGCTTCAACCTAATTCAGATATCTTCGAAGCTACAACTTTATCCGATGGATATTTTAGGGATAATAGAGGCTACCAAATTTCAGATGTTCGTAACTCCTGAACCATTGGACGGATTTGGTCCAATCACAAACTCGACAGAGATATTTAGACAGTTAACCTATTCTGGAAATATGAAAACTCTAGCTCATTTGGTTGATAGAGAGTATACTGCCGGACGGACATATTCAAGTTGACCGTGTATTCTTCATCAGGAAGTCAAACCCAAAATCGATTGAGGCCATTTTCTGCTCAATATTTGCAGATGACCGACATCGGAATCAAGGACTAATAAAATGGATATTGTAACCAGCATTTAATAAAAATTGATGAAACGCAAAAAAATAATTTGATGATCCTGGGAATTACGGAGAAAATAGACTTCAAAAATTTCAAGTATAAAGCTTGCTCATTACTATTTAACAAAATTATATTTTCCATTAATGCAAGGTTTTGAAGATTTTCTTCATGTTCTAACGAGGAAACGTTAAGTTATTTCTGACAGAAAAGGTATCGAAAAAAATTTTGCAGCAGAATCATTTTTATTCTATGAATAACCAGATATGTCCAGTCTTCAAAGTGTGAATAAGTGTATCGATGGTATATTATTCGAATTCATTTTTATATATGTGTAAAAGATCAGGCTTTTAAATGTATTTCTGTATACAAGGTGTTCGGCACATGGACCGTCAAATTTTTTTGGGGCGTTGGTAGGGTCATTTGCTACCTTTTCAGTCTTGGAACCTGGGTTCTTAGTATTACGGTTACGGAAGTATGATTTTTTTATTAGGTTTTTCTAAATTACCCAAAATGTACCCTTCGAAGCCCCTTAACTTTTGTGCGTGGGCTTTTACATGCATTTTTTTATTGTATTAAGTCTACATGAGTGTGTGTTTGAAAAAAAACGTATTTAATGTTACAGATAACACCACAAAATTAACACGAGGGCCTTTTATTAAAAAAAAAATATGAAAGTATGAAAACATCTCCACTCCTATTGAAATTTAAAAAAAAGTTACAGCTATTACAAACTTAGTGTTATTTTAAAAAGTTCTTTGGTTTATAACGTTGCTAACCATATGCTATTTACGTAAGTCAATAAATAAAATAATACTGCAAATAAGGTTTTAGTCAGAAAAGTGAAGAAAGTCGCACCTAAATAAAAGTACGGATTTCGACACAACTCAGCGAGCAAGGAAATTTTACCTGCCCGTTTTAGACGCGAGTGAATTATTATTACTATTTCTGTCCTTAGGTTGGATTGGGTTAGTCGCCGCTGACTTGACCCTACCGTCATTCGAGATTTAACTGTCTCTGCTGTTGGAAGTGTCTGTGCCGCGTTGTTCAGTTTTTTAAATTTGTATTTTTTTTTTTTTTTGTTACTTTTATCGACTTTTTGCTACTGTTGTTTTAATTTTGGTTGTTGATATGCCTAATTTCACCAACGCTGAGTATGCTGATATGGTGATGGCATATGGCAAGGCCGATGGTGTTGCTCGTGCAGCTCAAAGGATTTATCGAGCCAAATTTCCTGATCGAAGATTAAGAGAGACTGGAAACTTAAATTTTTAAGAGCCTCGGGTCAATGTGAGGCAACACCATGTAGCAGTTGACGATCAAATACTTCAAGCCTTTGAAGAAGATCCAACTACAAGCATTCGTGTCGTTGCTCAAAGACTCAACGATTTGGAAAGTTTGGTCAGTACTTCGGGATAAAAATCAACACGCTTTTCATTACACCCCGGTACAAGGTAAATGAACTTTTTTATTGATAAATTTGTCCTTTTGACTGCGAAAAAATTGTCACAGACTAATGAATTTTATTAATTGTTACAGGTCTTCATGAAGGCGATCCTGCCAGACGGTTGGAATTCTGTAGATTTTTGCTGCACACAGATGTTGATGACAACTTGTTTCTAAAACGAATTTTGTGGACAGACGAATCCTGTTTTAACCGAGAAAGAATAACAAATCTGCACAATTTACATCACTGGGCACCTAAAGATGAGAATCCCCACGTGAAAAGGCAAATGAGTTTTCAACAAAAATTTAGTATTAACGTTTGGGCTGGTGTGATAGGAAGACATCTCATCGGGCCACACTATTTACCGGCTCGACTAAGTGGGCCTGCTTATTTGCATTTTTTGCAGAATGCTCTGCCGGAGCTACTAGCCGATGTTCCGACCTTCGATGAAGACGTGCCGATTGTGTTCCAGCATGACGGTTGCCCGGCACATTTCCTGAGAAAAGTTCGAGATCACCTCGACAACTCTTTTCCAAATTCATGGATAGGCAGAGCCGGCCCCATCCCTTGGCCCGCAAGATCTCCAGACCTAACATCTTTATTACCATGTCTGGGGTAGAGCCAAAGAATTGGTTTATTTCACAGAGGTACCTACAAGAGAGGTGTTGATTGAACGCATAAACGCGGCATTTGTGGTAATGAAAGAAGAAATGTTGCTAGCCACTACAACGGTCGAAATCAGAAAAAGGTGTCGGGTGTGCATTCGGAGTAGAGGAGAACAATTCGAACAGAATTTACGTTAAAGAATCGTGTTATTTTACTTTGTAAATAAACAATCATACAAAAACTGTATTTTACTAAAATCTGTGCTTACTTTGCTATTTTATCTAAAACACTATTTGTAGTATTTTTTTATTTATTGACTAACGTAAATAGCATACTTTTAGAACCGCGATAAACCAAAGAACGTTTTAAAATAAAATTAAGTTCGCAATAACTGCAATTTTTTTTTATTTCTTTTAGAAGTAGAGATGTTTTCATACTTTCATATTTTTTTTTAATAAAAGACCCTCGTGTTAATTTTGTGGTGTTATCTGTAACAATAAATACGTTTCTTTTCAAACACACACTCATCTAGACTTAATACAATAAAAAAAATGCATGTAAAAGCCCACGCAAAAAAAAGTTATGGGGCTTCGAAGGGTACATTTTTGGTAATTTAGAAAAACCTAATAAAAAAATCATACCTCCGTAACCGTAATACTAAGGACCCTGGTTCCAAGACTGAAAAGGTAGCAAATGACCCTACCAACGCCCCAAAAAAATTTGACGGTCCATGTGCCGAACAACCTGTATTTATTATTAATCAACTTTTTTCTTATTAAAGACAGGAATCAAGAGCATGTGAATTTATGATGTGTGTTATTATTTTTTTTTTGATATAACTAGATTTCGTTATCGAACAATTAATTGAGGTGAAGACATGTGCTTCAAAGTAATTTTACAAATTCGTTACAAGCATTTAAATCAATATTTTTCAAGATATTTCTCAAATATGTACAATACATTCAATATATATAATTTCAGACGGCAGATTTTCTAACTGAGAATGAAGTAAATCTAATCTACAAGAATAAAGATGACACAGGTAGTACAAACAAACATGCGATGAATCAATCAGCATAAAAAGTTTCAACTCCAGATACTTACTAGGATGCTCTGGAGCGATGAAATGCATATTTTTGAAATTATCCTGGCATGTTTTAACATGATGATTGATGGAATCAGGAGCCACTAGAGAAAAGGGAGAAACGGAAATTAGTTAAGTAAGTTTTTAGCTAAATGGAAGGCTGATAGTAAACCGTTAGCAACGAAACAGATCGTCAACCATTCTCGAAAATGAGGTTAGCATTCAGTTTAAGAAGGTTTATTGAATCTGAAGAGAGAGAGATGATTTTGATTCAAGTGTATTTGAACATTCCGATGCGATCGTCCAAACTATTGAGAAAATGTTGAAAGTAGCTAAGAAAAAACAACATATAAGAATTACCGAGTAATTCTAATATTGCTGCATGAAATATGAGGCATATGAAGAATCTAGACCTTCAACAATCACGCAATAGAAAAGATTATACAGCGAAAGATCAAAGACAAACGTTCGAGTTAATCGAAAATGATTGGGGTAAGACGTTGGGTAGAACGTTTTACAGAATATCCAGCGTAAAGTGCCTTAAGCGCCTGCAAGAAGCGACTCAAAAGTCCATCCCTTGCAAATGCCTGACCCTTGAGGTTGGATTAACGCACACCCACATGGCTTTCCCCGTATGAACAATGCAGAAATTCTCCCACCTCAAATCCTAATCCAGCGTGAGATGCAGTTACGACTAAAAGCGATGATAATCATGAATGGATTAAAGATCACACTGTGTATATGTAGGGGATTAAGATGTGACATGTTAGAATCTGCAGAGCTCGTAACAATCCGTCGATATTAACGGTTAACTATACAGCTGACGAGTCTCCATGACATGAATATACATTTCTGATCATATGGAGAACATGTAATAATAATTTTTGGGAAATAGACAAAATTTGAATTTTTGCATTTTTTATTTGTCGTAGTTTGTTTGATTACCTGATCCGATTTTGACGAGGCCATTGTGCTGTATAAATATCGTATCACAGGTCAGATTGCCGTGGATGATTGGTGGCGAACAGGAATGCAAGTAACTGGAAAGAAAACAGACTGCAGATCATAGAACTGAGGATGCTGCCCGCCTTTCTGATCTCGCTGCACTGTGTTGAACTTTTCTGAGACAGATCGAAGCAGTAGTATCGGTCGAGAAAAGACCATGCAAAAAAAGTGGAAAAGCTGAAAAGCTACTGCTTCGATTTAGTCTCAAAATATAATCTTGTAAGAAAAGTATTAGTCAGAATGTACATACAATCTCATTTACTCACTTACCTTTACGATGAAACTGTGAACACACTGTATTAGGTACAATAAACCCGATAATATACAACAATAGCATGGATAATAATATTAATCTATTATAATATGAATGAAATCCACGACAACCGACGTACTTACAAAGGCTGGTCATCGTGGAAATAAAATACTTAAAACTAGACATAATGCGACAAATATCACTAGAATGCAAGATTATGTTAAATAGGACAGCGAAATCATTTGTGTTACCTTTGTGAAATAGATAGAGATTCAAGAAATATTTACCTTAGTGCCGAGAGGATCTGGGTACACCATCTTCTCCAGGCCTGTAGTGGTAGTCTTTTAACGTTTCGTTTGGTTCTTTTTAGGAACTGCTTGAGGGACCCCGAAGACATATACTCCGTTATAAATATAACCTGAAAAAAATAGACACTGAAATAATTTCTTTCGCAAATTTATTTCAGAGTGGCAGGTTTGTGAACAATTTCTACAGATAGAATATTCAAAACGCACTGGAGTGGGGTTAGCATTTCTTCGCTTCTTCTCCAAATGGAATCATTGAAAAATGTTTGTATACAGGGTGTCTTAAGTTCGAGTGCCTATTAGACGTTTTTGGAGAATTAGACATATTTGAAATTTGAAAATTAGGATTATGATATTGTTCGAAGTTCTCTGCAGAGCTAAAATATTTTCGAAGCCCAAATACTTCCGGTTATACAGAGAGTGAAAATAAATTCGGCGAAAAATTTTTTTTCAAGTTTTCAATAGTGAATACATTTCTGTTATAACCATTATATTAAATCGAATAGTTTTCAAAATATCTAAAAAAAATTTAGAAAGCACTGACGTGAGGTCAGTTGGCTTAGGCGCTCTTGTAAAACACTTACAATTATTTAAATTTTGAAAAATCATATCTCCAGAACTATTTGCTTGTCGAAGTCGAGAGTGGTATTTTTGTATACGTCTGATAAAACTGCACCATAAAAAAATTTTTATTTGAACAGTGTCATTTGAAAAATTTTTTTTTACTCCGAACCTATTCGGCCGATTTGACCGAATAACGAACTTAGCCGAGATATTTATACCTCAAACCTATTCTGAAAGTTTCAACTCTCTAACTTCATCCGTTCGAGAGTTATCGTGTTCACGGAACGGACGGACGGACAGAATCGATTTTGACCACGGATTATTCATCAGTAGGTCCAAACAAAACGATTGATACCACTTTTGCCCAAAAATTCGAAAGTCACAGACATTTGGGCAAATTGATAAGCACTCTGTTCAGGTGAACAAGAGCGCCAAAAACTGGAAAAAAAGTCAAATATGTTCAGTCAGTAATATGTTCATTATTCTTATTTTAAATATCCTGAGCGTAAACCCTTTTTGCAACATCGAAGAGGAAGGATGTGAAAAGGTCATGCATCTTTTGGATTTCAAAAATATCATCACAGGGTGTTTCAAATTTTTTGTTGAAAATTGTGATCTTAAATAGGCCATAACTTCTGTTTTTCAAATTGGAACCCTATTTTTTTATAATTGTGTTGGATTCTGCGGTCAAAAATAATATAAATATAGGTCAAGAAAATGAAGTTTTGGGGATCTTAGGCCTACCAATTTGTTTTCAGTGTTTTAATTTTTTTCCAGATTTGTACATGAATTCTTCTTTTCATAATTCTTTGAGGTATATATTTTTATTAGCAATTAGTGTTTTATCTAGCCAGGTTATTGTTTTATGTCCCAGATCCTTGAAAGATAATCAATTAATTTGAAATATTATTTTTGAAATGAATTTTTGATTCGGTAAAAACATTTTGTTCCAACCAAGCTAAATAAGATTATTTATATGATGATGATGATGAATTGCAATTTATTGTAAATTATTAAATCCTTCCATTGTAACAGTTCGGAGGAAAGGTTTTTGTAATTTCACATTTGTATATGCCAATTTTTTTTCATATTATGATAAATGTAAGGTAACCATATCATGATTTATTTATTTATTTACTAAACGGACATGCCAATATACAAATTACTATAAGGATGAAAGTATCATTTTTGGAATCTATAACATTCACTGTGTTTTGAATACATTGTATATATTAGTTCATATTCAACTGGTTGAGTATATGACAACATGGGTTTTTTCAGTTTTCCTTGAATATCTACGTTGCAAATATTAGAGTCAACAATTCAATCGTATGAGATATAAACCTATGTATTGTTTTATGTTTTTACTATTAGATGATATGACAATAATAATTGTTCAATTTTAATGTATTGATCTTGTCCTGAAGAAGACGATAAATAGACTTCGAAACATAGCTCCAGATCGAAGCATTTTTTATTGGTTCCTTCAACCGAAATTGTACTTTCAACATTGTATATCATTCATACTTTCAGAGTTATCCACTCTAATCCTATTGTGATTTTATTCCCAGAAATTTCGCTTAAACTAATTAAATTTATAATTGTTATATTAACTAGTTTTCTTTTCCCTGTGACAAAATAATTTCAGGAAGCCATTTTAATTGCATTTTCTCTGATCTTGAATTATTGGAAACTTTTATTTCCAACTTGGTTAATTCCAATCAGGTTGGAACTTAATTTGTTTCCATTAATTCACATTCAGAGAAGAATGCAATTGGAATTTATTAATTTCGAACAGCCTGTCAATACCCCTCATTTACCCCCACCTAAATTTCACCTCCCCTAAGCTTTTACTTCGGCTCTCTTCGGCTGACTCCAGAAATGTCACAGTGTATAGCGTTGTCACAAAAATCGGCGAGAGTTTTCGATCTATATACTTTTATTTATCTATGGTAGGCATCAACTTACAAAATTTGTATTATAACCTCGAAAATAATTGAAATAAAGAAAACTTGATAACTTAAGCAATAAAGAAGTTATGAGAACTTTTAATTTGACGCCATTTTACAACTTTCTCTAATAACTCGGAAACATTGCGATTTTAACTAAATAGTTTTTCTAAAATATCAAGCCCGATGTGCCACTAGTATTCTAGTTCATCGGGTTTCTGGAGTCATCTCACTAGACAACGAATTTAGGACACCCGGTACTTCATCATGTTTGAAATTTTTGTGTTCTAATTATTTTGCTCATCTTTTGTCAAGAAAATTAGGGAGGTATATGTTTGAATTAACTGGAGAGAAAGCTCAACGGTGGGTTTCATGAAAGTTAGTTAATTCTCCGACAACAGATTATTCCGTCAAATTTGACAGTCTGATTGTGGAATCAAAACCTTCGTCAGTTGACAATCTGACGACATGGATATTCCGAAGTCTCCCTCATCGAAACCTCTACGTATAGACGTTGGATTTTTCAGTAGTAAGTAAAATCTGTCTGCTTATCCAAAGTTGCTTGCGAGGCATCTAATTAATACATATAATTATTCTTTCTCTATTTCAGAGAAGCAATTAGAGGATATTGAAACCAATAAATTAAATGTGGAGGTTCCAAAAATGGCTTAAAAGATTACATTTTTATGCCATAATTCAAAATGAATGAGGTAGCAGAAGTCATGTTGCTCTTGAAGACTCACTCATTAAAATTAGGTTTTTACCGCAGAAAAAATATGTAAATGTTCAACATATTGAATACTATTGTATGTTATTTCGATTTTCAATAAATAATATCAAGAAATTACTATTTTGAATTATCGTGATCACCAATTATTCCTATCAGCTCGATGGTAGATGAACATTCTCTTTCTAGGTTGATCAATCATTAAAATACTTTATGAAACGCATATTTCGCTTGATCGGAAATCAAGCAGCGTTGGTCGACGATCATGGGATGTTGATTGTCAATTGCCTGATCGGACTGTCAAATTGTTGATCGACAATCAAATTGGGAAATGGAGCATATAATGCCGTGGCTGTCGATCAAGCATTTGATCAACAATCAGCCACCTACGGTTTCATAAAGCGTTGATTGGTCGATCAAGTACTTGATCGACAAGTTTGGGAATAGGTAATGATTGCTTATAGCCAGGTCTGTAAGGTAGGTGAGCCAAATTTTGAACCTCCACTTTTTGCGCGTTGTCGTCTAGAACGAGGACCCCCATAGTCAATTTTTCCTTCCTGTTTTCTTTGATGGCATTTTTCAACCGCTCCAGAATTGAAGCATAATATTCTCCGGTTATGAAGACACCAATGTCTTTGTAATCGATCAACAGAATCCCTGCTGAGTCCCGAAAGACCGTTGCCATGATTTTCCCTACCGACTGTGACACCTCAAACTTCTTGGGTTGTGGTGTGCCCTTCTTATTACATTGCATAGAGTCCTGTTAGGATTCAGGTTCATAATGATGAACACAAGTTTCATCCCCAGTAACAACCCGAGTCAATGCGGCGTTGGAATTCTCGGCAACCATCTTGCACTTACTTAAGTCACGTCAAGATGATCGTGATGAATTAAAAAAAATTTTGTATCTGATACTCCAACGATTTCTGCAAGTTGTTTTCTCTTCAGAATGGAATCCTTCAATATTATTTTTTCCACTCGAATGATCTAATTACGATAAACGTTGGTATTTATAGTAATAACTTGTACTTGATTTTGGTAAGTTCACTCACTTATCTTCCCACCCATTCAGCGAGAACTTAAAAACTCCCCCCTCGTAATTTCTTCCTATGAGAAATGAAGTTTATCTCAGGATACATCTAATCAAGTCGACAAAACATTTCATTCATTAATAATTATTGAGCGACTTCATATCAAACTAGAATTATAAAACAATTAAAAATATATTTGGTGAGATAAACTTCTACTTTCATCAATTTACATTTAGCGTATCTACAGTACTGACACTGAAGGAACTCATTCAACTTCCATCGATCGATATTAAATAACCGATTAATTGAAACTCAATTTGAAAAGAATCTAGAAGTTCAACTTCTCATTGGGTGAAGTGGTCGAATAATCGATTCATTTCGCTGGTACGCTTACGTTAGGATAGATGGCGCCACCTACTCCAACGTCCTATAATTTCGCTTAGAGACAACGGTGGATCGTAGTGGAAAATGTAATTCTGGTAACTGGCATTTTATTGGCCAACGAACGAACAATGAGCTCGACTAATCGACTATTATACGTAATCAGTTTTAGAATATCACGTGAATGGCAGTAATATTGTATCCATTTGGCCCATTAAGCTAACGGATTGCAAATATGGGATTCAAGTAGTAGTAGGACCAGGAAGGTTGACGAAACAATACTAGGAACTTGTCGTCTCGGGATGCCTGAAATATTCCGTTTTTTAAATGTAGTAGGGAAGGAAATATAGCACTGTAATCTGATTAGCTAAATCGCTTCATACAGGTTATTATTTGTTAGTTGTTAGAAGAATGGGTGCCTGTATCGAAAATTTCAACTTTTTATATAAAAACGCAAAATAATAGATTGCCAAATATCTCCCTTCCGCCTTTTTGTCTTTTGAATTTCGCGGCTATATACAAAGCGCTACAGAGCTCGTAACTGGCAATACTAGGTTTGTTCGCGTGGCAGTTCGGAACTGTAATTTTTGGTAACTTGTGGTTCCCACCCGTTCGTCTGGGACAGAACAGGGGTTCCTTGTCGTTCGTGTGGTCGGAACACTTGATTTCGGAACTGTTCGTTACTGTTCTTACGGTTCCTGATCTAGAGATGGTACAATGGTACAACAGAAGAAGCGGTAAATTCAAATCATCGGTGATTCAAATTTTCAGTAGTTCTAATTGGCAATTAAGTTATATATTTGGTGACTAGGATATTCGCATAGCTGTTTTTGAGTATATTTGATGTTGTGTGAGTATAAATTTTTAATCAATTCGTTATAATAGCTTCTCAAAATTTTTGTTATCTCAAAGAAGAGGAAGGATCATTTGCAATAGATGAATAAAACAATTGCATAATTGTTGATCAAAGTATGTAAGATAATTATTTTATATTATTTATATATACGATATTTCGTATTTATATACTATATATTTATTTTTGTTATTTCGTGATTGTAGTATCTTTATTTTTTAACCACTCAAAATGTATTGCAAATGCAGGAAGGAAACGGAGGAATGATCTCTTTCAAGAACACAACGACCTGTTAAAACAATTCTTAGCTAAAAAATAATTACAAAGCTATGAAAATTGTTAGAAAATATGTTTATTTATTTTCCAAATGCCACCAGTTCCATATGCAATTACCTAATTCTATTATATAAAATTTTCTGTACACAGTTTCCACCAAAATAACAATAAAATAACAGAAGAATTCACAGTTTACCCAGATATGAACTAACAAAAACAATTTCTCCACTGATGACCACTATTACATATATTGAAATTTCAAATTATAATTAAATTAAATATTTCATTACATATAAATTATATTTACATATAAATTATATTTACAGATATTTATATGGATATGTTTATGTTAATTTATATTTGACAAAAAAAATTGTTCAATTTTAATATTTGTTATTTCTAACGTATTTCCACCGTATTAATAACACAAAGATATTGAATAAGTTATTCAACAACTCTATCAGTTCGAACCGCGGAGTAATGGTTTCGACGATTCAGAGCCGGTGAAAACGTCACCATGGATAAGCCAGCCGGTGGAAGGCCTCTGACGAAGAATACCGATCAGATCATGGAATACATCGAGTTAGACCGGCATGTGGCATCTCGTGACATCGCCCAGGAGATGGGGAGTTAGTCACCAAACCATTTTAAACCATCTGCAGAAGGCTGTATACGAAAAAGCTTGATGTTTGGGTGCCGCATGATTTGACGCAAAAAAACCTTCTGGACCGAATCAACGCCTGCGATATGCTGCTGAAACGGAACGAACAAGTGAAGACGGTAGAAGAAATCATTGGGCAAGTACGTAATGTTATTATATCGGACGTATTTGAACAAACATTTGTGAATTTCATTGTCGTAGCTTCCACCGGCAGATATAATTTAGGTCATCATTTACTTAAGAGAAAAGATGAATGTCAAAAAGTCCGTCAGAAACTTCAATGCTCAATGCATACACAGATACGAATTCGATTGACACCGGGTGGACTTATTAATGCAGTTCAAGTTGGTGGAAAATGAATCGAAATAGGTCATTTACGCTGAACGCTGACAAATTATAAAAAATGACTGACGAAGGATTCTAGAAGAAGGGAATCGGAGTTTTGAACAAAACTTGAGGAAAACTGTGACTTGTTATTTTTAATCTGATATATAGGGGGACAAGACTTTAGAACAAACTAAAATCTATTTCAGTAATTTTTCAAACGGCTTATCTCCAACCTGGATACACAATCGACAACATATTAAAATGTGATGATTAAATAATTTGAATAAATTTGCTTTATTGTGCGTCTGTTCTAGTAGAATAGCAAGCTAGCGTTTTGCCCGTATGTCTATAATTTTTAAATATCGAGCAGAAAATGGCCTCAATCGATTGTGTTCGACTTTCTGATGAAGAATACGCGATCAGATGTCCGTCCGGCTTGCCGTATACTCTCTATCTTTCGAAAAAGATGAGCGAGTGTTTTAATATTTTCAGAATAGGTTAACTGTCCAAATGTCTCGGTCAAATTCATTATTGGACCGAATCCGTCTAATGGTTATGAGCATCTGAAATTTGATTACTCGAGACTACAGAGAATTCCCAACAAATTTTTGTTTAAGACCTTATGAATCATAATATATCCAACATATTTAAATGAAATTTTGTGCATGTATGGACGTGATTGATATCATCATTTTTTTTTTCATTTACTTAAGGGCAATCACGGAACTTTAATGTAATGTTGATTAGTTACGTCAACATTTACGTGCATTCTCAACTCTTGGCTCATTGAAACTCAGAGGCAACGAAAATGAAGGAAATTCCCATCTCCTGGCACTCATTCAAACTCATAGAAAAAGCCCCAAATTATTCGTCTGAAAACAGGAATTTTTTGTAAAATCGGAAAAAAAGAAATGTCGAAAAGTAAGTCAGAAATTTCAATTCTCCATGCTTTCACAGATACGTATTCTATTGACATTGGCCGGACTTTTTAATTCAGTTTCAGTTGCGAGGAAAATTATTCGATATGGTTTGCTTACTGCGAAATATTGTATGTTGTCCAAATTCGCAAGCCAAATTCGTGTTCTGAAAAAGTTGAATATAATGCTCGTAAAAGTCATTCAGAGGTTTTGAAGCTTCGATTCCGAAGAATCATCGCTTTCGTATTAGTTTGGTTATTTTTAATTCAAGAGATTTGTAACTTGGACTTGAATATATGAGGTATTTCAAATGACAAGAGCTTAGTGACAGAGATATATTCTAAATAGTTTTTGGTGGAGTTGACATGCCTTCTACTGTGAGTAGTTAATTTTAATTTGGGAAATAGGCTTGTTCAGTCATCGTGACGGTTGTGTTAGTATCACACTGTTCCAGAGTACGAAAAACTCATGAGCAAGCGTGCAAAAGCTCTTGACCTTACGTCGAAGCTTTTATTCCTGATTTTTTGTAACTTCCACTCTGTGAACATGATGAATTATCTACACAGGGATTGAATCATAATAACTGGGATATTATCGAAGGAGATGTAACGGCTGGTTTTAGAATCAGAGGTTATTTTATTCCTGAAAGATCTAGAGGCGTCGAAATTAACTTTGAATGATAGATTATTTAAGCTCTTGAATTAATTTGCGGCAATGGCAAATTAGTACTCATTTTATCCGTAAAAACTGTTCCGATATGACAATGAAGTTGAAACCGCTATTCAATTTTTCAACAGTTCCTAACAGATGAATCGCCGTATGAAAACGATGCACACCGAGGTTATTGAATAATCACCTAAAAATAGTAAAGACACAAACGCAAATGTCATTAAGCGTAATAAAAATAGAAAACTACGAGTCTAGTATCGTAAAATTACAGCATTCGAATAACATCGTAACCAATAACAAAGATTAGGAACTGACGTTAAGTAGTCTGCTTGCTTAATTAATCCTAAATTTCCTCATTTTATCGGTAATAATAATTTTTCAATCTGACTAAATTAAATCAATTTCGTTCATTGCATTGCTTCCTTAGCTTTCCAGAAATGGAATTGTTGAGAATCTTTTGCCTGGATATATTCAAAGAATATCTTTTCGATTGAATATTAGAGACGAATTATAATAATAAATCATGCTTGAGTTTTTCACTGTGATACGATGAATCTCAGAAATCCAATTTCGCATTCAAGCGATGACGTCACATATCAGGTATGAAATGAGCGTTTTTTTTGTGAAAATAAATAAAACACTAATTACACAGGCGTACAAAAAAAAATTTTTTTTTTGGTGTCTAGAATTTTTGAGTTGTTTTTAACTATATTTTCATTGCTGAATCTAAATATGATAGCAGTTTTTCTGTATCAGCTCTAGATTTTTAGAAAATAAATAATAATAATAATAAATAAAAATAAAAGTCTGAAATTCGGAGTACCAATTGTTTGGAGAGAACCAAAAAATCACTTCGATGACTGTTATTTCTGCCTAGTAAATATTACTGGAATCTATCGGAATAACCGTAATAAGAGGACTCATGCAGATTTAGTCTCAGCAAGACGCCCTATCCCTCACTCAGAAGAAGTGCCAATTCCAACTTTTCAGCAGCTACCAGAACTCTGTGAGGACACATGTCTCTCTGATCAGAATTCTGACACTACTGAAGGTGACAGTGATTTTGAAACGATGTCATCAATTCCCCAATGTTTCAACCAAGATGAGTTAAATGACCTCACTAGAGATCTCAACCTGTCGAAAAAGCTTCTGAATTACTAGCTTCCAGGTTGAAGCAAAAAAATTTACTTGAACCAGGAACGAAAATTACATTTTATCGCACAAGGCAGAAAGATCTACTACCTTTTTTCTCTGAAGAACAAAATCTTGTATTTTGCCATGCTATTAGAGAACTCCTGGTAAAAATGGGTCTTCCTGAATATTTTCCGGATGATTGTCGCCTATTTATTGACAGCTCAAAACGAAGTTTGAAATGTGTTCTTCTATATAATGGGAACAAATATGGCTCAATACCAATTGCTCACTCAACGAAAATGAAAGAGCAATATGACGACATAGCTTTAGTTTTGGAAAAATTAAGTATCATGAACACCAATGGGTGATTTGTGTAGACTTCAAAATGGTAAACTTTCTCCTTAGACTGCAAAGTGGCCACACTAAGTATCTTTGTTTCTTGTGCCTCTGGGATAGCAGAGACAAAACGCAACACTGGGTTAGAAAAGAGTGACCTAGAAGAGCAAACATGGATGTTGGGGGAAAGAATATCATCAATGATCCTTTAGTTCCGCAGGTTTCCACCCCTGCATATCAAGCTGGGTCTAATCAAGCAGTTTGTAAAGGCTCTTGATAAGAATAGATCATGCTTTGCAAATATAGGGAAAAAAATGCCTCAGCTGAGTAAGGAAAAAATTAAAGCAGGAATATTTGATAGCCCACAAATAAGACAGCTGATTAAAGATCCTGACTTCATAAATTCAATGATTGAGATTGAACAAAATGCCTGGAATTCATTTGTTTCAGTTGTCCAAAATTTTCTGGGTAAACACAAAGCTGAAAACGATGTTGAATTAGTCAATGAGATGCTGAATAATTTCAGATCACTTGGGTGTAACATGACCATTAAGGTGCACTATTCACACAGCCACTTAGATCGTTTTCCTGATAATTTAGGCGACATTAGTGAGGAGCAAGGTGAAAGATTTCACCAAGATATCAAATGTATGGAGGATCGCCATCAAGGAAGATGCGATACTCACATGATGGCAGATTACTGCTGGTCTTTAAAACGGGATTGTTCTAGAATACATTCAAGAATGTCACGCAAAAGAAGTTTCCGGAATGTTTAATGAGTAATTGGTGTAAATGATGACTTTTTCTGTTTTCTATAGTATATAATGAATAATATCTGTGTAATATAATATAATAAAAATTCTTTTAATAATTTGTTTCTTTAAACCATGGTTTTTCTTTCAGAATAGTGTAATGTATAATTCACAAAAATGTTGATATCTTTAAAATTTGAGCTGACAGGCAAGAACTAATAGCATATTTGAATTCAGGGTATCAAATTCATATGAAATCACCTCCAAAATCTTCGGTACCAAAACCACTGTTGACCAGTGTTATTGATGAGAAAATGAAAAACATTTCATTCAAAGTATTGGCCATTGTGTTTTACACATTTTGGTACTTTCTGGCAAATTGTGGATACAACGCCAATAAAATTGTTCGTCTTTTAAAGCAAAACCAACCATACACCCCATTCTCGACCTCGCAGGAATCAAAGTGCTGCTTAGCCAATACGTGTCCCATCGATGTGTGTATGTTGTTTATATTTATGTTTATACTGGCTTACCTAGGTATACATATATCAATGTACACCCTTCAGAAGCTAATTCAAGCTTGTGCGAGTTAGGTTAACCAGTGTCTCTTCTGTGTAGGCTTTGTTACTGTGTCCTTACGTCACCTTAGGCACAGCACTGTTAATTTTAGACCCAAAAGTGAATGGTGGCCTCATACCGAAAGCACGAAAATTTCTTTCCTAGCCCCGGACTTGAACCTACGACATTTCGGGTTTCCACGTCAAAGGTCAAGGCTTTTTTCCACTAAGCTATGCGACACACATACATGAAAACAAATGGTAGTCGGAAGGAGACAAGTCTGGTTGAATACGGCGGGTGGGGTAGCAGCTCAAAGCCAAGTGTTTCGATTGTAGCCTAAACCGGTTTTGCTTTGTTTGCAGGTGCATTGTCATGGAGCAAAATTACCTTGCTGTGTCTTCTGGCCCATTCTTGTCGTTTCCGATCAATGCATGGTTCAAATTGGTCATTTGTTGTCGGTAGCGATCAGTATGAACCACACCTTTCTGGTCCCACCAAACACACAGCATTGTCTTCTTGCCGAATTGATCTGGTTTTGCAGTCGATGTTGATGGTTGCCCCGGATAAACCCTTGATTTTTTCCGTTAAGGATTCTTAAAATAAATCCATTTTTCATTGCCAGTAACAATCCGAGGCAAAACCGATTTTCTTTGGTGTCTGAAGCAAAATTCCGTAAGTGTTTTTTCAGTTTTCGGTCTTTCATTCAGTTCATATGCACCCATTTTCCACACTTTTGGATCTATCCCATAGCTGTTAAACATTCAGAAATTGTTTGTTGTGCAACATTTAACATTCCTGCCATTTGCTTTCGATTGAAGTGCATCTCCATACAATATCGTTTGCACTTCGGCGTCCTCAAACTTTTTTGTTGGTCTTCCACGTTCTCCTTTCTCACCCATTTCTGAACCTTTGAAACCATTTTTTGCATGTTGCTTCTAATAGAGCATGATCACCAAATGACTCGACGAGCATTCGGTGCGATTCTGCAGCACTTTTCTTTGAGTAAAAACAAAAATTAATGCTTTCCGCAAATCATCACTTTCTGGTACAAAATTCGACATTTTTAACACGATGCAAAAATATGATGTTGTCTGTTCAATGACTTGATGTATACTTAATATGTTTCACAGATGTCATAGCAAACAAACAAAAAGACTCGTTCACAACAAATGTTCCCTATCGAGACATTTGTATCTTGACGCTCACTTCATACCGGTATACCTGGTATATCACACTAGTTCCAGAGTCTCACGTCAATGCCAAATCAGCAAATTACTTCAATTTTCTATTTAGATAAAGGCTTTCTCATGAATTGAAATTTTAATGAAAGTTGAGTTGCGCATTCATAGAAAGGTTATTTTCGAGATAATCAAGAAAAATCGTCGACCCACAGTGAAATACATAGTGTGGTTTTGCGCATTCATCGTGACGTCACTCTGGTTCAATATTTGAGATATTTAAAACCATGTTTACGCCATGTTTTAACCATCATCAATAAATATTTCGATTAAACAATACATTTAAGATTTCATTGGTCTTAATGTCTGATATGAAATGCTAATGTGAGATTAGAAGTTGAACGGTGTGGGCAGTGTAGGTCTTTTTTTCTGATTGTATTTAAATCCCAAGGAAACACATTGAGAAATATTCTTCAAGTTATAAGTAAAAATCAATATTTCAGTGGAAAAACTGCTGAAGTGGTAACACTGGGCAAATTTCCTACCAGTATTACCGTCTATCCTAAGATCGAGATGAGAAAATGTGAATTTTCTCAACAAACACTTCTAGTTCAACTATTCAACAATACGGGGAATAAATTCAAATGACGTATGAGAAGTCAATTTATCTTTCTGTTTTTCTAAATGGTGTAATGAGATAAAATATGGTTCAATTAGAAAAAATCTATTGCCAAATTACGGTTTGGAATCATTCCATGCTCTCATGCTGAAGAGGACTGATTGAATATTATAGCATTTGGCTACATTCGAAAGAAATCCATCTGTTTCGAAGAAATCATAACTAATTTTATATCTGATTATAAATAGAATATTGCGATTCAAGTTGAATAAAACTTTCTCCATGGATCGAAATAAAAAATATGCTGAATATTAAGCGTGTTGAGATGAAACGACATTTCGATTCAGATCAAAATAAGAGAGATCCAGGAATTCATCGAATATATTGAGGTTGAATTGTCAAACTTGAGGCTTATAAATTTAATTGCTGGTGTTCTCGAAAGTAAAATGATAAGTGAGGATGAAATTTCCATTCTTGGGACTCCTCCAGGGCTGGTTGAGGCAGTGAATACTGCTTCATTAGAATTATTGCCAAAGAAATCAAGAGAAAAGTACGAAAATGCATACAGACGTTTTAAGGATTATCGCATGGGTAAAAATACGAGTTCTTTCTCAGAAAATGTTGTAATGGCATACTTCCTAGACCTTTGTTCAAAGATGAAATCTTCAACATTATGGGCCAATTATTCAATGCTGAAGTCAACTTAAACACAATGTAGATATATCTACATACTCAAAAATTCGTTCTTTATTGAAACGGCAAGCTCGAGGTTATAGGGCAAAGAAATCTAAGATTTTAACGAAGGAAGAAATTGAAAAATTTATCCAAGTAGCTCCAGATAAAAAAAATTAATGATTAAAGTAATTTACAAGTTTTTAATTTAAAAGATTTTGTATCACAATAATGCTGGGTTTCATAAATGGTGATCGCTTGCTGTAAATATTTTCACGGAAATACCTCGCATTTTCCGGAGGCAGCCCAGCATTTTCGTTTTTGCGAGCTTGTTCTAGTAGAACAGCCTGTTACCGTTTTCTCCAATTTTTTTAATATCGAGCCGAAAATGGTTTATGAAGAATATAGGTGTTCCTCTAGCCGGCCGTATACTCAATACCTTCTGAAAAAGATGAGCTGTTAACTGTCTCAATATCCCGGGCAATTTCTTATCAGTCCAAATCCGTCTAATGGTTCAGGAGCTTCTGAAATTTGGTTTCCTCTATAATTCTTCAAATATTCATCGAATAAAATTGTAACTTGAAAAATATTTGAATTAGGTTGAAACAAATATGCTTACAAAATTTTGCAGAAATCGACAAGCTGAAATAAAAAAATAAAAAACAAATGTTCTGAATACTTTGTACCTAATAAGATATCAGACATATTTGAACAAAAATTTACGCATGAATGGACGTTATTGATATCTTAGATATTCTCAAATGTTATTGTCGCAGCTTCCTTCCACTAGAAGATAAAATTATTTCTTAATTTACTTAATTACCAAGAGGTAATTTTAATGATAAGACCTCTTGAAAATTCAAATAGCACTGTATATGATGAAATTCCTATTAGGGTAATAAAACTATTGGTTCCACCTCGGTGTGTCGACGTATGCTCTCGGAATTACTACATTTTTTAATTTTCATTACGGTCTGATCATTTCTTTCCATGCAAAATACACTGATCAACAATTGCTAGGGATCACTTATGAACTTCTCTTCATTTGTATTTTTTTCAAGTTATCTCGTGAATATCTGTACATTATATCTTCTCTAAGGAAAAATCTTAATTTTAATTTTTAATGTTTTGAGTTGATTATATCAAATTTTTCCTCACTTCATCGGCTCTTGTTCACAAAAGCGATTATTATCTGTAGGCTGTTACAGGTGGAGTGACAAGCAATGTGGTATTTGTTATTAAATCTGTTTTTCTCTCGTTCAAACACATAAGGTGACAATAATTGAGGAAATGAGAACAATATCAGCTTATCAGTCATGCCGAGAAGACGTTTGGCTCCTGTGCAACTGGACCAAATCATACGATGGATACAGGAAGGTTTGTCCCAGCGAAAAGTGTCGTGAGTCGGGCTTGGAATAGGTTCATCCAAAACGACTCAGTAGCTTATGTTCAATGGGGAGGTCGGCAGCGCAGTACAACATCTGCCCAAGATCGTCTTTTGATCCTCAATGCTAGGAGAAATCCCACTTACCCGGCGTCGCGGCTCAATAGATCACTGAGAGTTGCAACAGGAGTTCTAATTTCGAACCAGACTGTAAGACGACGACAACATGTTCGTAGTTTGAGAGCACGTAAGAGGGTACAACATCCCCGTTTGAATAGGGAACACCGGGGTCATCGACGGCAATGGGCTGAGGAGCACCGCAATTGGACAGTTGAAGTTTGGAGCCGATGTTTATTTACGGATGAGTCTAGATTTCGTTTGGTCCACTCCGATGGACGTATTCTTGCTTGGAGAGAAAGAGGTCGAAGGTATGCAGAACAGTTTATGGTACCCACAACAGCTTTTGGCGGAGGTTCTATATGTGTATGGGGAGACATTTGTTTGAACCAACGCACAGAGTTGATTGTTCTGCAGAACACCACAATGACCAGCCAGAGATATCACGATATGATTATTGAACCCATAATTGTTCCGTTTGCGGCTGCCTTGGGCGAGAATTTCATTTTAATTGACGATAATGCCCGTCCACACCGTAGTCGTCTGGTTAATGAAGCGCTAGAAACTCATGCTATTGATAGGATGGACTGGCCAGCTCGCTCTCCAGACAATTGCATCGAACAGGTCTGGTCTGAGATGTCTAGACAATTGTCAACCTTAGAACAACCGATCAATAACTTGGAGGACCTTTCTAACGCTTTACGGGATATTTGGACGAATTTGCCCCAAAATTTTATAAATCGTTTGATTGAAAGTATGCCTCGTAGGGTAGAATGCTTGAGACGAGCTCGTGGGGACCAACTAGGTTATAGCTTAACCGAAACTTCAGCCTTCTTGTGGTTTCATCATAAAATTTTTATGTTATCCAAACACAGAATTTTGAGTGTTCCTAATAAAGTCTCTTTTTCTCCACAACTTTCCATTTTTTCATTCTTTTCTCAAGTGAACCATATTATCAATTGAAAATAATCTGATATCTGACTAAATTTATAATACTGGAGCGAATATTTCGGAAATAAATTTAGAAAAAGTAAGTGATCCCTATCAATTGTTGAGCAGTGTACATATTTGAGATTTGGAATCTATATTATTTATATAGAGGATAATGGGAGGATACAATTGTTTAGTCTAGCCTTGAAGATGGAAAAATATATTTCCGAAACGTCGGCGAACTGACATAGTATCATTTTCCCGTTTTTTGATCCTGCTACCACAATCATTTGAAAATAAAACTAACTTCCCAGTATTGCTGAGCCATTGGCTAACAAAATGAACAGGGCATTTATATTGGGAATATTACCAGAAGATCTCAAAACTGCAGTGGTACGATCTACAAGAAAGGAAGTAAAGAGGAACTGTCCAATAAAAGACCAATTTGTCTGTTGTCTTCTTTCTCGTAAATATTTTTGAAAAACTTATATCAAATAGGAAGATTAAATTTCTCAAAAAGTTTCAGGTTATAACACCTAACTAGCACGAATATACAACAAGTAGAAACACTGATATGGCATTTTTTGAACTACAATTAGTGGTTTACAGTTTGGAGAAGGGTAATATTCCGCTAGCTCTATTTGTTGATCTATCCAAGGCCTTCGATGATGAATCATGACATTCACACTTATTATCATGTTAGAATGCTATGGTATCAGAGACAATCGACTACAACTGATTAAAAGCTACCTTCAGAACAGAAAACAGAAGGTCACGATCACTATTGATGAAGTCTCTTTCACTTTAGAGATCATTACTGTACGTGGAATACCTTAGGGTAGCATTCTGGATACCCCACTCTTCATAGTTTATGAAAACAACTCATATTACAGCATATTGGAACTGAGAATACCGTGTTAACCAGTCGCCTATGTTGATGACAAAAATTTTGTTGTCGGATATCAAGTTTCAGTTGGTGGAAAATTAATATAAATGGTTCACTTACGATGAAATTAATGTATATCAGAAAGCACTGTCGTGACCTCGGGAGCTTTGCGCGCTTGTGTTTTCCCGTACTCTGGAATCGTGTGATACTAATACAATCGCCTCGATGAATGAAAAAACCTTTATCTGAATGAACAACAATAACTCACTTTTCCTTATTAGTGAAGGAGTTTATATGCCTACCTTCGATTGGTTTTTAAGAGAAGGAAATCTGAACTTCGAACAAAAATTAAGGAAAACATGGAAGGATTATTATTAATTTGAAAAATATAATAAGGACCAGCTAAAATGTTAAAAATTTGCTTACTCTTGGTTTATCGTTGTGTGTGTCCGTCCAGTACCTGTGGAACTTGACGATGTTTGGATGTTCCAACTGTGTGAGATTCTCGAAGATCAACTGTATCTTTTCCTCTTGGTTCTTGAAATTCTTGCGTTCCGAAAATTGAACTTCGTTCCACACCACTTCGACTCCCTCTTCGGTGTCCATCGCGAGGTAGGCGCAATCGATGCCAGGGACATCCCTCTGTTCCACCTGAAATCGAAAAGATCGATTGGAAACCTGATCAGAAAATGTTTGTATAGAGAGTCATAGTCCGTTCAAGATAAATTACCATCAGAGGGGCTATGAAAAATGGAAATTCACTACTTGATAACGGCCGATATAGGTGCATTTCTTGACATAAAGATAATCGATAATTTTCACATGTTAACATATTGTCAATTTTATTGACTTTAAGCGAATTGTTGTAAAATATTAATATGAGTATATCCGCAGCTTTGCACCCTCATAAAAGGTCTAAGATTATTCACACCTCTCCTTTATCAAAAAGTAAACGAGCAAAGAAACACTTTTTTCCTCTTCAATTTTTTCCAATCTAGCCCTGTTGCGAAGTTAAAAGCGATTTAAGGTTTCAAGTCATCACTAGTGAGGATAAATTATGAAATTCAGAACATTTCTGATCATCATTTTTCTTCAAAAACAATGAATGTTTCTTATTTATACATTCATTCATTATAACAGATCACGGACATAATATTCGCAATAACTTTTCTTTTGAGCTGAATTTCATAATGTAGGTAATAGATGTATATATTTTGGGAGTGAATATAGTTCTTCAGAGCTATTAGCTTTTCAAATAACCTTCAAGATTATTATATATTTCATGTGATATATTTGTATGTACTTATTAAATTCAGAAAAAAGCTGTATGAAATTTTCAATTTCTATTTGTTCTATCCAAAGATTTACTATGTATAGTATATTAGGTCAATGATCATAGAACAGACTATGAATTATCTTTATGGGTGTATCTATAGATAGATAATATATTTATAAGAATTTGAGATAAAATATTTAGTATTAAGAATCATAACTAACCAAATAACATAGCAGATAGTACGTATTAATTCATTTTGAAAATTGATTCTAGAAATTCGTTTTTGAAATTTG
This sequence comes from Micraspis discolor, assembly GCA_030674115.1. Classification (NCBI taxonomy): domain Eukaryota; kingdom Metazoa; phylum Arthropoda; class Insecta; order Coleoptera; family Coccinellidae; genus Micraspis; species Micraspis discolor. Next base: position 685,677 of record JARTUT010001750.1, read on the forward strand.
GTAAATCTGAGTTCGCATCGTAGTTATAAGGTTAGATATGAATCGGTAACGAACAAATAGCTATAATATAAACCTATATATGTTACGATCAATTTGAATTTGAATAGTTTAAAGTACAAAAAAATTGAGAGTTTTAAAAAATAAATGTTTCCAAAATAAGGTTCAAATACACAAAATGAATGTTATGCTATCATATTAAAAACGGAAGAAATATTCACGTTCAATTCACCATCAAGAAGAAACGTTTTAAGTATTTCATCTTTATTTTAATAGGTGCACGGAAAAAGTGAAAGATCAAATCAATAAACAGCAAATATTGTCTGGTTATCATCCATTGTAATAGTATAGTAAAACTAAATGACGAAAACACCTACCAAGTTTTGAGGGCTGATCCAACAGCGAAAATTCAAAATAAAACTAACAAATGCCTAAAGGAACTCAAAGAGGAAGAATATCTATCGGAAGCTGAGTATAAGACTTTAATTAGACACAATAGTTCACCACCTAAACTTTACTGTTTGCGGAAAGTCCATAAAAATGTTCTTAACTTAAGACCGATAGTTTGTTGTGTGAAATCTCCCACTTACAACAATGGCAAATATTTACATAATATCTTGAATTCTGCCTTATCCACTTCCATCTTTAGTTTAAAGGATTCTTTTTCACTGATTACAGTTTTATCTAATATAACCGTTCCACCGGGTTACATACTTATTTCGTTAGATGTCTTTTCGCTGTTTACAAAATATCCCTAGAGAGCTTGTAGTTAATGTCATTAAAAAAAGGTGGAATTTTATTAGCTGCCATACACACCTAAATAGAGAAAAATTCTTGGGACTAGTCGATCTATGTATTGAGGGTGGATACTTTGCCTATGAGGATAAGTTTTATAGACAACTCTATGGCACAGCCATGGGTGCTCCAAAATATTCCCCATTAAGTACTATACACTTAAGCATGCGTTTGAACCAATTGTTGAAGCATTTTTGCCACTCAATCTCACGAAAGTTCACATGACAATCTTGCAATAACAGTTGGCGCACAGCATCAAGGGCTTTCGGAACAAAATTTGCTTTTGGACGACCTTTACGAAATTCGTCTTGCAGTGAACTACGACCTCGTTTGAATCCACCATACCATCGATAAACACTAGTCCTTGATGGAGCTTCATCGCAAAAAATTGAATCAAGTTCATCGAGGCACTGTTGTTGAGTTAATCCACGTCAAAAGTTGTAAAAAAATAATCGCACGAAAATGTTCAAGATTTAACTCCATTTTTTGGCGAGATGAATATTTAAAGTTACTGTGAACAATACAAATAGCGCTAGTGTGTCAAAACGTATAACCTCAAAAATGTCAAGCTTTACGATAGAGCTGTCAGTAGGCAGATTGCAACACTAGGGTTGTCCAATCCCGAAATACATAAGGCAACCCTCGTATTCATAATGGACTTCAATTCAACTTTTTTCAATTAAGTGCAGGGTATCAACAATAATATTCATGATTCTTTCATTAATTGAACTTGAAAATTTATTCCTACGAAACCTTTAGTTGAAATACGTCGAAATTTCCAAAGCTCAACAGGAATGCATTTAAAATTTGATTTTTCAATTAATTATTAATAAGATAGGATTGGGAAAAAACGAGGTAGTTGAGTCTATGGTTCAAGCACACACAGAACATTCCACGATTTTTCAAAGCAGAAATGAACCACAGATTACACTTTCAAAGCTTGCTTTGATGACAATATGTGCAATATGCGATGTACACGAATAATATAATTCGACAGATGCTGAAGGATCTAGGTTGGAATTAATCTAGCAAACTAAAACAACAAATGGTAATTGGGAGGAATAAAAATCGAACCCAATAAAAGTGACATGTTTATCTATCTATAATATCATGAATCAAATCAAAACGTTGGGATCGTAATTGTTCCGACTACTTACGAAACAATAGCTCAATTATCTACGAAGATAGACAAGATCTAGTAGAAACTATACATCGTTTATCGCCCCCTTCCTCAAGACGCCCTTTTTTCATTCTAGACCAGAAGAAATACTACACTACGAACCATAACATGAATTCCAATAGAAAGTAGACATGGGACAGAGTTGCCAGGTATGCGCTAAAATCTTGATATCAGTATACACAAATATCCATTCGTCGTAGTTAACAACTGGCCCTATTTGAAAAGCAATTCCAAAAGACTCAAATTACAGATGGGCTGTAGCTTTCATTTTCCAGAATGAGTATATTTTGCTTAATTTAAACCGAACTCGGTTTTTGGCGCTCTTGTTCATCCGAATAGAGTGCCTATCATTTTGCCCAAATGTCTATAATTTTGGAATATCGAGCCGAAAATGGTCTCAATCGATTGGGTTCGACTTCCTGATGAAGAATCCGTGGCGAAAGTTGAGTCTCACCTGATCAGAGTGCTTATAGATTTGTTATGGTTTGAATATTTACTCTCAAGTAGCTCAACATGAGCACCGAAGAAATCTGACCTCACGTCAGTGCTTTCTAAATTTTTGAATGCACAGTAGCCCAATCAATGACGGCAACATTTTTTTTTAGATTTAGATTTTTCTTAATTTTCTAATGATGGTTTTTTATGTGTACCAGCGAGGTTTCAAAAATTAATATCTTTTTCAGTAGTGCGTGTTCTGCAGTATTTTTATGACATGATCGTCTTGAATATTGTTTTGATTAAAAAAATAACTAAGCTTCCTGAAATTACTCAAAGTTACTCTGAAAAGCTTGAGAGTTAAATCTTTAGTTATGAGTAGGATTTACTAAACCATTCAATTTCATTTCAAAAATACAAAAAGAAGTTTTCATAGCTTGTTTAAGTACACGTAGCACGTGAGAAACCGCACAGTGTCACAAGTTGATCAAAACAATGGCAAAACTACATGAATTGAATTTCGAATTGAATTCACATCCACCGTATTCGCCAGATTTGGCTCCCAGCGACTACAGCCTGAAAAAATGCTAGCCGTTAAGAAATTTCGCACGTATAAAGAGGTTAATGCTGAAACTGAGGCCTATTTTGAGGCAGAAGATAAATCGGTCTACAAAAATGATAGAGCGGCGCTGGAATGATTGTGTTGATCTTGATGGAGGTTGCGTTGATGAATAAAGCTAATTTTGAACCAAAAAACTGGTTTATTTTTGTTAGACCCAAGACTTTTCAGCCCATGTGTTAAATAAGTTTGAGAACTCAGCATGGTTCTAAACTACAGAAATCATAAAAAAAAAATAATATTTAATCAGCCAATTTTTTATGTAATTAGTTTTCGAAGGCGGATAAGCTAAAAATCATTGGAACACGATTGAAGCATGTTTCATAGATTTTATATACTTTTTATAATTGATATTGTGAATTAAACTTCAAAATGTGATTTCTATACGAATACAATTGAAATTCCGGTAAAATAACTGAAGGATTTTATGATCATTTCGATTTCACCACTAAGATTTAGATGTAAGCAAGAATAAATATCAAAATGGCTAGGGATATTACCTGTTTTCCGAGAACAAATAAAAGCACGAATTTTTGAGAAATTATATTTCTTTTTCGGCTAAAAGTGACAAAATCATTGAAACACGCTGTTATTACGCTGCCTTGGAAACCCTATTACAACAAAAATAAGATTATTAAATACTATGTTTTTGTTATGATTAGGTCCATGCAATTTCTAAACTTATCCCGAAGATATGTGAAGTCCTTTTGTTTATTTTCAAATTGAGGTTTAATGTTGGAGTAAATCCTATTGAAAACTGAAGTTCCAACTTCAAAGAGTTTTTGAGTAAATAAAAGTAATTCTAGGAAGCTGAGTTATTCATTTTAATAAAAATTTAGAAAGCACTGACGTGAGGTCAGATTGCTTTGGCGCTCTTGTTGAGCTACCTGCGAGTAAATATTCGAACCATAACAAATCTATAAGCACTCTGATCACGTGAACAATAGTCTTTTCCCGTACTATGGGACAATGTGATGCAAATATGAACGCCTAATGAATGAAGAAACCTATATCTCAAATTAAAAATAACTACTCATAATTTAAGTACTTTAAACTACTTCAAATTAAGTTTTGTTCGAAGCTATAATTCCCTTTTCCTAAAGACTTATGTCAGTGCTTTTCTGAATTTTGACAACGTATATTATTTTAGCCACCGAGATTGAATTCTATCTCTATGATTTCCCGTTATGAAAAATTTTGATTAATATTACGCCAACTGACACTGATTAATGAGTCCGGCATTTGTCAATCGAATATCGATCTGTGATGGCCATCGTTCAAAGAAAATCATCGGGACGTATATCATTTCTCTTTTCTCTTGAGTAAATTAAAAAAATTATCATATCTTTAGATGGAAAAGAGCTACGACAATGAAATTTGAGGATGAGTAAGATATCGATCACCTCAATATAACCACAAATTTTTATTGAAATCCGAAAAATATCTTATGAGATAGTGAGGATTAAAAAATTTTATTTTGGAAATTTTTTAAAAACTTTCTAGCTTGACAATTTTTGCGAAATTTTGCGAGCTGTTTTGTTGCAGCATCCCTCAACAATTTTTCAAGTATCAATTTGATCGGATGGATATTCTAGCAGTTATTGAGGAAACAAAATTTCAGATGCTCATAACTACTGAACCATCCGACGGATTTGGCCCAATAACGAACTTGACCGAGATATTTGGATAATTAACCTATTCTGAAAATATGAAAACTCTAGCTGATTCCTTTTGGATGCTAGAGAGGATACGGCCGGCCGGCCGGACTCAATTTTCGCCACGAATTCTTCATCAGGGAGTCGACCCCAATCGATTTAGACCATTTTCGGCGCCAAAAACAATATTCAAGACATTCATGTCCAAAAAAAAAATGGTGAATTCATACTAAGAGAAAATAATATTTGAAACCTAGCTGGCAGAAACCACTCAAAATACACAAAAAAATTGATGAAGCCACTGATTGGATGACCTTATATGTCGAAATGGCAACATAGGCCCTTTCAATGCCCAATCATAAAGAACCGTTTCAGGACACTTCAGTCTATTGAAAACAGTCCATAAAAATTCAATGGTGAAAATTTCGAAAAAGAAATACGGTGAATAATGACCTGTCTGATTATTAACGGTACATGGCATTCTAGATTTAAAGACGATTTATATATGAACACAATTATATTCGACACCCACACATGCAGTTACAGTGAATGTACTTAAAAAATGAGCTTTCTCTAGCCGGGAAACCACTCATTCATGAGTCTGCGAGCATTAAAAACTAACCACCTACCTTTAATTTTTTTCGAAAAGTACAAGATTTATAATTCTTAGGTTATGATGAATAACTTTCACATGATGGTAAGTAATATGTCTAAAATAATGGGGTATGCAGCCGTAAGTTTAACGGAAATGTTCTTTCAAATATTGGGACAAGATGAGTGGTTCATATTAATTAGTGTAAATATTCTACACATCTATGTTTTCATTTATCAATTCAAAAATCCTCAAGCACCTTAGGATATTTGTATTGGATAATTCTATATTTCGAAAACTATAGGGTAATCATGCCATTTTCGATGAGTTTCAATAATTAAAATTTAGCCAGTCGTTCTTAAAATGCAAATAAATTACTAAAATTCTGAAAATTACTACGAAGATAGTACACTTTCGATTTCCATTTTATTTCATTCTTTCATAATAAACTCAATTTTTTGGATAATCATAGAATGCAGTTATATCTGTCAGTGTTCGATTCGGTGAAACGAAAGAACTACTCTGTGTTAATTTTTTAGGTAAGTCATGAACATTGACTTCAAAGTGGCACGTAAATGTTACTTCTTTTCAACATATGACGCAGTAAGTTTGAAATTATTCGAATTATTTCAATTAAATATGAATACCTGAAAAGACTGAAGGAAAGAAAAAGGCGAAAGTAGAAACAAGTGTCGTGCTCTATTTCGTCGTTCAATTAATTTTTCTGTAGTTTTTCCTGAATATTTTGATATAATTTCAAAAAATGAAAATATTTTCTATTTAATTCTTCTAAGAACTGTGTTTTCTGGAACGAAAAAAAATAGTTACTGTCATTATTTTAGAGATAATATAATAAATATAACAGTCTAGTTAATGAGCTCAATAGGACATTAATAACTTTTACTAAAATAATGTGCTATAGTTCATTCCATTTGGCATTATGATTAGATTATTGTGCGAAAAAAGTGCAATAGTACATTGAAAATTTCAAAAGTTATAAACAATTGAAGATGGTAAAGAAATGGTGTTAAATTTTTATCTATAATTAATATACTAATCATTTTTTGGATTTTATGAGGTAGATCCAGAAAGAGGGTGATATTCTCTAAATAAAGTTTCAGTCGTCGGAACTGTACCGCCATTATCAATAATTTTAATTAAACGTTGTAAATTGCCGTCCTGGTGCCATATTAGGGTTGAGTGCATGGAGTCGTAAGTTAGTTTCAATGCAATTTTTTTGGCATATATAGTAGATTTAAAAATCTAGAAAAAATTCAAATATACTCTAAACACTTCAAAGAACTAATTCTTATTTAAAATTTTTCATTGAAGTTAATTCCCATTAAACCACACATTTGTCAATCAACAACTCGTTCCGGGCCTTCCTCAATCATCGTCAATAAAAAAATATTTGAATAATTCCCTTGAAATTCGCTTTGTGGTGCCTTTGTTGTATAAAATGATATAGTGCTATAAAAGTTTAAATAAATTCAATACCTGACAATCATTCTTTCAATTAAACAATTTTTTTCATTTATTACATAGTAATCGGTTTTATGTTTAAGAAAAACCTTTATAAAAGTCATATCAATTTTTTTATGAATTTCTCATAAAAAATGGACTACTTTAATATACTAAAAGTGTAAAAAAAATGTATTTGAACTTCTGGAAGAATTGGAATTTATGATCGAAAAAAATTTCGTGAATAATTATTAGTTTATAATAATAGACGATCCTATAACAACAAACAAAAATTTCATTAACAATTCGATTGTTCATTATGTTAACAAAATATCTAAAACTTTTATTTGATTTCATTTATTTATTATTCTACAAATATATTTTATCGCTATTTTGATACACAGGAACATTTCCGAGAAATATTTAAAAATAACAGAATAAAGATGAAGTGAATAATTTGTTTATAATTGAAGGTTAATATAATGAATAATAAAATCGTTAATGTTCATTAATTTGTAGTAAACTGTCATATAAAGGATTAAAAATTATTATTAATATTACATTGAAGAAAATAATTCATTTAATAATAAATAACACTCCTTTAAAGAGGTTATGGAGATAATTTTTTTATATTGATGGTAAGTAATAAATGAAAAAGAAGTACTTCACAACATTACAGTCAATTATTTTTGTTAAATTGAAAAATAAATATAAACAAAATATTGAATTCATTTAAACTTCACACATCTTATTTTATGATTATGAAGAAAAGACTCCAGGAAGCGGAAAAATGTCATGGCAAATTCAAATACATATTTCCCGGTCGAAATTGTTATCTGGCAAATATCTAGTTTATTGGAAAGCTTTAATGAATTTTTTCAACAGGAATTAAGTTCTTATGAAATTATCTTAGACTTCTATACATACCCTGAAAAAACAAATTGGTAAAACTTACTGACTTGCGACGCCATGCGCTTAACCTCACGGGAGCAATTTTCAACTCTAGTAGTAGTAGTAGTAGTAGTAGTAGTAAAGAGATGGTAAATATTGAACTTTACCATCTTTAATTGTTTATAACTTTTGAAAATTTCAAGGTACTAATGCAATTTTTCACAGAATAATCTAGCAATAATCTCGAATAAGCTACTGGACCTAATTTTAGTAGAAGTATGTCCTATTAACGCTATTTTAAACTAGTAAACTAAACTAAGAAAATACTAGAGTATTTTATTTTGCTGCTCTGTCGTGTTGTCAGTGTCCGCGCTTATAATTTTGTTCTCATGTATGTTCATCTCGAGACCAACTTATTCTGATGCACGATTTACTTCATTTATGAATATCAACGGAAGGTAAGACCATTTCATCGGAGAATCGTAGTTGGTGGAGGAACGAAACTGAAATTTAGCGCATATAGGACATTGTATGTACCTTTTCTACCTCAACATCCTTGCTTCCAAGTCACTCTGCATATTGACAGCAAACATGGAATTTCACAATGCTATGAAAGTGTTTGTCTTTGCATAAACCAGAAGAAAAAATGCAATTTTGAAGTTGACATATTTATAGACTCATAATTCATCGACATAATATGAAAGATTGTTTCTCTGAGATGTCAATATTTACGAATATCAGGAAAACAAGATGAGGATGCCGCCAATTTTGAGGCAAATATTTACTTTTACTTAAAATGCCAAGAGATAATCGCGATTTCAACAGCATCTAGAAAGAATGCGACGCTTTTGAAGCTGCATCGTGTCACGATGAGGTTGCCAAGTAATGAATTACAGGACAGTCAAATAAATGTTAGACAAGTTTTCAGTGCGTCCATAAAAATGTTAGACGGCCGAAACATTGACAGTTGTATTTGTAACTGACTAGGAGTGAAATAAGACGACTTTTGGTAAATGATTCTGAAATAGATTAAATAAATAGGGGGGATCCTGAAAAATTCCGGAATTATTACAAGATTTGAGATTGTTGGGTGCATTTCTGAAAAATGTGATACAGTTCTCACAGTATTCAATCGACCGAAATTAAACTTGGTATCCCAGGTGAGTCTCTGATCCCATTGTTAGTTTTACACTAAGTCTTTTCCCGGACTCTAGAACAGCCGCAACAAAGAATGTAAAATAATCACCGAAGTTATATCTCAAATTAAAAACAAGCACTCGTAGCTTTTCATGTATTATTATTACGATTATTTGCTCGAGCAGATAGCTTGTTGCACGAATTCAATGGAGAATGTATTAAAACTACTGATGATTTTATTCTGCCAAAACGATTCATATTTGTAATATTTCTCCAGCTACGTGTGAGAAAACTATTATGCTACACTTCCAGCTACAGCGAATATTTCTAAATGGCATAGTGGATCTGCGACGATGACCACTTTGGTATTGAACGTAACCATTCTTGAGTTGAAAGATATTTTTAGCAAGGGATAGAAGTTTTGACGATTGTCAAAAAGATCCTCCAACCATGAAGTATTTGAATAGCACACTGTTCTACTACAATAACCTAGCAAAAGAACCTTCTATATATTCTTGTGGGTTTACTATATGGAGATGAAATTTTAAAATATGCAATTGATCAATAATCTACATAAATGCACAATTTTTGGTTTACGGTCTGACGAATATCTTATGAGTACCTAATTAGATATTGAAAAAAAATTCAAAATTTCTTAAAAATTATCTAGCCTGTTGATTTTCACAAAATTTGACAATCTTCTTTCTCTCAACGATATTTAGACGATTTTGAAGTTTTAAATCCAGCGGAAGGAATTCTTGAGGAAATCGAATTTCAGATGCTCATAACTGCTGACTATTCGACGGATTTGGTTTGATAACCAACTTGACCGGGATATTTGGACAAATAACCAATCCTGCAAGTATGCACACTCCAGTTTATCTCTTTCGGATGATAGAGACCATAAGGCCGGACATACTCAAATTTGATATTCGAAAATTACAAATATTGGGCGACAGGAAAGCACGTTGTTCTACTAGTTTGTAAGCTAGATTAAACGTGCAAAAATGAACAGAATATAATTAGTAATCTAACATTCTATATGCTGTGATAAATTTTGAATGAAATAAGAATGTGAAACTCTCATTTACAAAATCTCACACAAAGTATTGGGAATTCTCACGAATGATGAAATTGTGGTCTAGGGATCAACAAACAGGAAAGTGATACTACGTTGACCGTGATTCATTATCAACCTTATTTTCGTTCATTTCTTGAATGAAAAAGGTATCCCTACCGAATCAGTAACAGTTCCTGGATAATCGTCTAATTACCCAAATTATGGTTAGAATATTTCGTAGAAATCGTTTTACAGCAAAATAAAAAAAAAAGTCAATTTATTCATTGAAAATATATGTTGATCATTCTACATTCTCCATGCCGTTTGTTTTGTATCGCATTAAACTCACGTCAGAGCTTTTTAGCTTTGCGCGCTTAATAGAAGATTCATATTTTGAGAATAGGTTAATTGTCCAAATCTTGGTCACTTTGTTTATTAGGCCAAATCCGTCTAATTGTTCAGCAGTTATGAGCAACTGAAACTTTGTTTCCTCAATATCTTCTTTGAAATCAATCGGATCAAGTTGTTACTTGGTAGATATTTGAATGAAATATCATCAATGAATTAAATCACCGCATTTGTGGAATTTGGATTTCACTATACAAAGGTATTTCAATGGTGTAGTGTATGTCCGTCTGGAATTCTGGTATGATTATGAGAGAAGACCATGATTAACGGTGGCAAAATTTTCCCGATCATGTTATTCAAGTTTTTTGAAGACCTTGTTACGGTTCAGAATTCGATTAATACATTACTTCATAGTAAACTTCAATTTAACTTTTATTCACAGATATCTTAACATATTTCAAAATTTCTTCTTTTCATTTCTTTCAACAAATCCAAGTTTTCGGAAAAAATTATAGATGCCGACACCTTTCATTTCAAATTATTATTATGTTCAATAAACAAATTCTTCATCGCGTTATCAATATATTCCAGATTTTTTTGTCTAAGGTTAAAAGTTTTTTTCATGAATCCAGTAATTCAGATGTTCGAGTATCTTTCTTTCTTGTTAATAATTTCATAGGATACAGACGTAGAATAGAAGTGGTGAATTCAAAAGAAGTAGTAGTAATTGAATACTGATTTATGATATATTTGGAGATTATATTTCTTTTGAAAGGCGTATATTGTTTAATAAAACGATTAAATTCGGATTGCCTGAATCACCCTTTGGCTATTTAAATCCTCGTAATTCGGGGGTAAGTTAATAATTCTTTTTTACTCATCAGAACTTTTTTGTTAATAATTTTAATATTCAATCCTTTAGATTTTTTTTCCGTATTATTTTTGGAGTCGATAAGAATCAATTTGGCTGGGAAGAATTCTGAACGGAGCATCATCCACCTTGTAACAACATTAATTAGAGGATTTTGGATGACATCACTCTTTTTTTTCATCTGTCATCACGCAGTCAACGCCTCATCACGTTTTTTCCTGTGGAGAAGACAAATTGTTCCAGCTAACTTCTCCGTTCAAAGTTAAGTTTGAAATCTCGTCCTTTTTATTGCTTTTTTTAACTTTTCTTACCTTCGTCACTTTTCTTATATTTTATTTTTTTAAATTAAAATAATTTTTGCTAATCAACCATTCAGTACATTGGTTCAAGTTATTTTTCGTTTTTTTACTGTAGCATTGATGTGGAAGCTCACCTATTGTCAGTGAAAATAGGTTGAAAAGTTACCATTCCAATTTCAGGCCCACCTGATTATATTAATTGTTTTATAGTTAGAATCCTAATAACCTGGTACTCTTGTAAATTGAACAGTAATAAATATTATAATAGAAACTTGAGTTGAGGCCATTCTTAGGTTCACTAGAGAGGGAAAATAAACCCCACCTGATAAATAAACAATATTTCTAGGCTTTCAGTATCGAGTTAAATATTACTGATTTTTTTAATTTTATAGCCTGGAAAACACTTCTCAGAATTTAAGGGAAAACTGTTAGTTTGATTATTTTGAATTAAAAAAATTTGAAATTATGAACTAGTATTTCAAAGGATAAGAGCTCAGTGATAGATATGATTAATGGTTTTCGATGGAGTTGTATGCCTATTTTCGATTGGTTTTCAGGACAAGGGAATTTGAGCTTCGATCAAAACTGGAGGAAAACTGTTATTTTAATTTAGGGTATAGGTTTGCTCATTCATCGGAACGGTTGTATTAGTATCACATTGATCCAGAGTACGGTAGAAGATTCTTGAAAGAGCGACAAAAGCTCCTGACCTTACGTCAGTGCTTCACTACATTTTGTTTGTGTTCCTTCCAGTTTGAAAACTAGTAAAACAGCGTGCTATCCTTTCGCTAAAACGTCTGTAAGTTTTCAATATCGAGCCGAAAATGATCTCAATCGATTGGGTTCGACTTTCTGATGAACAATGCGCTGTCAAACTTATGTCCGGCCGTATACTCTTTACTATACGAACTAAAGTTTTCACGTTTTCATAGAAGGTTAGTTGTGAAAATATCCCGGTCGAGTGCGTTATTGAATGAAATCCGTAAAATTGTTCAGCAGCTATGAACATCTCAAATTTAGTTTCCTCAATAAAGCCTAGAGTATCCATCCAATAAAGTAGACTCTTGGAAAATGTTTAATTGAGGTCAAAACGAATAGGTTTGCAGAGTTTCGTGAAAATCGTCAATTTAGAAAATTCTTGAAAAATTCCGAAGTTTTCAAAAAATTCCTAATTTCTTTCTATAACCTGATATTTAGTAAGCTAATATATATAATAAACAACATTCGGAAAGCTCTGCCAGGTTATCGATATCCAGGACATCCATGAATTTCAGTGTACTAGAATCTTATTTTAAGAAGATGGGTTTCTTCAATACATGAAGACGTTTATTGATTGAAAATTTTGATTTCATTAAGAAACCTAGATACCATTGTCATGAGTTCATCAATTGTTACTTATTAGAGATCAATATTTGAAACATTCACAGAATCCTTCAACGAGTTGGTCAAATTGAATTTTTCTAGTGTGAATTTGACTTTCAAAGAGAACGTTACGAACGTTCGAGATTTGGTGTTATAATCGTGTGATTTCAATATTGAAATGAAAAATGTGAAATGAGTTTTGGGCCGAAGGAAAAATTCCTGATAGCGAATATTGGAAAACAAGAAATCGGACCAAGTAAGAGAACACTAATTTTGGGATTGTATTACGGCGGAAGTATATACATCAAATGAGGCAATGTGAAGAAAATCACTGCAGAAGAAAAGAGAAATTAGCAATTTTTCTTGATTCTTTGAGATCCATGGAGCTTGGCAGAAATATTTACCACTAGATTCACATAGGTGCGTCATTATCACAACCTTCGAGAGATGATCGCAATGAATTCATTCCAGAGGATTTTTCAATCATTAATAACTCCGTAGCACGAGGAACTGTGCGTTGCTGGCGATTTTTGATGGAAATGGCATCCTTGTATATCGTTGAATACTATCTATATGTTGAAATAATTTGTGACCCCCGCTTACCACTGCATAGCCCCTCGAATTCAAAAATTCGTCGGACAGTGCAACTGCGCATTGCTGGCGATTTTTCGATGAAAATAGTATCTTTGTATAAGGTCGAATATAATCTATAGGATGAAATAATTTGTGACCCCCGTAATCTCCCAGAGCACGACAGAAACAACCCCTAAAGCTGACGATCGCAAAACCTAGATGGAAACGGCCGTTGCTGGATATTTTTTCTGCAAAATGGTCTACCTTAACTTATTCAATAGGCCCCATATAATGAAATAATTTGTGACCCCGCGCTTTAATCAGAATTGCCCCCTGTAGAATTAAAAGATTCCAAACTCCGTAGCACGAGGAACTGTGCGTTGCTGGCGATTTTTGATGGAAATGGCATCCTTGTATATCGTTGAATACTATCTATATGTTGAAATAATTTGTGACCCCCGCCTACTCAGGAATAGCCCCTCGAATTCAAAAATTCGGCGGACAGTGCAACTGCGCATTGCTGGCGATTTTTCGATGAAAATAGTATCTTTGTATAAGGTCGAATATAATCTATAGGATGAAATAATTTGTGACCCCCGTAATCTCCCAGAGCACGACAGAAACAACCCCTAAAGCTGACGATCGCAAAAACTAGATGGAAACGGCCGTTGCTGGATATTTTCTCTGCAAAATGGGTCTACCTTAACTCATTCAATAAGCCCCATATAATGAAATAATTTGTGACCCCGCGCCTCAGTCGGAATTGCCCCCTGTAGAATAAAAAATTCCAAATTCCGTAGCACGAGGAACTGTGCGTTGCTGGCGATTTTCTGATGGAAATGGCATCCTTGTATATCGTTGAATACTATCTATATGTTGAAATAATTTGTGACCCCCGCCTACTCGGGAATAGCCCCTCGAATTCAAAAATTCGGCGGACAGTGCAACTGCGCATTGCTGGCGATTTTCGATGAAAATAGTATCTTTGTATAAGGTCGAATATAATCTATAGGATGAAATAATTTGTGACCCCCCGTAATCTCCCCAGAGCACGACAGAAACAACCCCCTAAAGCTGACGATCGCAAAAACTAGATGGAAACGGCCGTTGCTGGATATTTTCTCTGCAAAATGGGTCTACCTTAACTCATTCAATAAGCCCCATATAATGAAATAATTTGTGACCCCGCGCCTCAGTCAGAATTGCCCCCCTGTAGAATAAAAAAATTCCAAATTCCGTAGCACGAGGAACTGTGCGTTGCTGGCGATTTTTTGATGGAAATGGCATCCTTGTATATCGTTGAATACTATCTATATGTTGAAATAATTTGTGACCCCCACCTACTCAAGGAATAGCCCCTCAGATTCAAAAATTCGGCGGACAGTGCAACTGCGCATTGCTGGCGATTTTTCGATGAAAATAGTATCTTTGTATAAGGTCGAATATAATCTATAGGATGAAATAATTTGTGACCCCCCGTAATCTCCCCAGAGCACGACAGAAACAACCCCCTAAAGCTGACGATCGCAAAAACTAGATGGAAACGGCCGTTGCTGGATATTTTTTCTGCAAAATGGGTCTACCTTAAGTCATTCAATAAGCCCCATATAATGAAATAATTTGTGACCCTACGCCTCAGTCAGAATTGCCCCCTGTAGAATAAAAATTCCAAATTCCGTAGCACGAGGAACTGTGCGTTGCTGGCGATTTTTGATGGAAATAGCATCCTTGTATATCGTTGAATACCATCTATATGTTGAAATAATTTGTGACACTCCGCCTACCCCGAATAGCCCCTCGAATTCAAAAATTCGGCGGACACTGAAACTGCGCATTGCTGGCGATTTTCGATGAAAATAGTATCTTTGTATAAGGTCGAATATAATCTATAGGATGAAATAATTTGTGACCCCCCGTAATCTCCCCAGAGCACGACAGAAACAACCCCCTAAAGCTGACGATCGCAAAAACTAGATGGAAACGGCCGTTGCTGGATATTTTCTCTGCAAAATGGGTCTACCTTAACTCATTCAATAAGCCCCATATAATGAAATAATTTGTGACCCCACGCCTCAGTCAGAATTGCCCCCTGTAGAATATAAAAATTCCAAATTCCGTAGCACGAGGAACTGTGCGTTGCTGGCGATTTTTTGATGGAAATGGCATCCTTTTATATCGTTGAATACCATCCATATGTTGAAATAATTTGTGACCCCGCGCTTCAATCTGAATTGCTCCCCTGTAGAATTAAAAAGTTTCAAATTCCTTAGCACGAGGAACTGTGCGTTGCTGGCGATTTTTTAATGGAAATGGCATCCTTTTAAATCGTTTAATACCATCCATATGTTGAAATAATTTGTGACCCCCCGCCTACCCTGGAATAGCCCCCTCGAATTCAAAAATTCGGCGGACACTGAAACTGCGCATTGCTGGCGATTTTGCGATGAGAATAGTATCTTTGTATAACGTCGAATATAATCTATAAGGTGAAATAATTTGTGACCCCCGTAATCCCCCTAAAGCACCACAGAAACAACCTCCAAAAACTTACGATCGCAAAAACTAGATCAAAACGTCCGTTGCTGGATATTTGATTCGCGAAATGAAAATTTTTGAAATATAGAGGGGGGCAATTCTGATTGAAGCGCATGTTCACAAATAATTTCATTATATGGGGCTTATTGAATAAGTTAAGGTAGACCCATTTTGCAAAAAAAATAACGAGCAACGGCCGTTTCCATCAAGTTTTTGCGATCGTCAGTTTTGGGGATTGTTTCTGTCGTGCTTTGGGGGGATTATGGGGGTCACAAATTATTTCATCCCATAGATTATATTCGACCTTATACAAAGATACTACTTTCATCGAAAAATCGCCAGCACTGCGCAGTTTCAGTGTCCGCCGAATTTTTGAATTCGAGGGGGCTATTCCGGGATAGGCGGGGGTCACAAATTATTTCAACATATAGATGGTATTCAACGATATAAAAGGATGCCATTTCCATCAAAAAATCGCCAGCAACGCACAGTTCCTCGTGCTAAGGAATTTGAAACTTTTTAATTCTACAGGGGGGCAATTCTGATTGAAGCGCGGGGTCACAAATTATTTCATTATATAGAGCTTATTGAATAAGTTAAGGTAGACCCATTTTGCAGAAAAATATCCAGCAACGGCCGTTTCCACCTAGTATTTGCGATCGTCAGCTTTAGGGGTTGTTTCTGTCGTGCTTTGGGGATTACGGGGGTCGCAAATTATTTCATCCTATAGATTATATTCGACCTTATACAAACATACTATTTTCATCGAAAATCGCCAGCAATGCGCAGTTTCAGTGTCCGCCGAATTTTTGAATTCGAGGGGCTATTCCAGGGAAGTAGGGGGTGCAAATTATTTCAACATATGGATGGTATTCAACGATATAAATGGATGCCATTTCCATCAAAAAATCGCCAGCAACGCACAGTTCCTCGTGCTACGGAATTTGGAATCTTTTAATTACAGAGGGGGGCAATTCTGATTGAAGCGCGGGGTCACAAATTATTTCATTATATGGGGCTTATTGAATGAGTTAAGGTAGACCCATTTTGCAGAGAAAATATCCAGCAACGGCCGTTTCCATCTAGTTTTTGCGATCGTCAGCTTTAGGGGGTTGTTTCTGTCGTGCTCTGGGGAGATTACGGGGGTCACAAATTATTTCATCCTATAGATTATATTCGACCTTATACAAAGATACTATTTTCATCGAAAAATCGCCAGCAATGCGCAGTTGCACTGTCCGCCGAATTTTTGATTTCGAGGGGGCTATGCGGTGGTAAGCGGGGGGTCACAAATTATTTCAGTATATGTGCTGGATTGAGTAGATTGTATTCAATAAACCGACATTATTATAATGCAAAATAAATATTTTTTTGATGTTGGAGGTTTCGTGGGGGGTTGTTGGGGGGTCTTTTTCATGTAGGTGGTTCCCCCCACTAATGAAGTACAAAAAATATAATTTTTCCCGAAAAAGATCAGGTCATTTCATTCAACCGATTACAAATGACACGCAATCGTAAATATAATTCAGCTTTCGAAATTCGTTGCTGAAACGCGTTGCTGCAATGACACCCGTTCATTAATATCGCAATATGTGAGAGCATAGAAAATAGTGCAGAAAAAGCGCGCAGAAGCACGCTAACCATACATCAGTGCTTTTATACATATTTCAATTTTGATGTTGTGCGTATTTTTCGAGTAAATCTCATGTTAATGAATGCCCCGATACAATATATGAAAGCGAATGAATAAACCGTTACAATATGTCAATGACTGTTCACCATGCAGAGTTTCCACCTAATCACAGCGAGTTCAATACTCCTACTCCAAGACTTCAGAGTATTAGATCAATCGCGAAACGTCAAAATGTGAGAGCTCCTAGACTGGTCTTCATCTAACTTGCATCAATGAGCTGTATCACTTTCAGCATCACCAACGGTCACTGCAAAATGTCGATCCTTGACCATTTCAGATACGTTCGGGGATTGTGAAAGTCATTGACTTTCTAGCCTTCTACGTCTGTAGAATGGGACCACAAGACGGTAATTTCCCTAAACAGTAGTGGGACCTATAAGAATAAACTTCCGCTCAGTGTTGCCAACTTGAAATACTTTTTCTCTAGACCAACACACGCGGGATTGTTCTAGCGACGGCGCATTCAGCATTTCGTGATGATTTATTGATGGATATGGCGATAAAATTATAAAAAAGACTCAACGAATAAATATCTTGAATTAAAAATAACAGGATAACTATTTCATCGAAATTTTGCGAACCTATCCGTATCAACCTCATTCAAACATCTTCCAAGTTACAAATTGATCAGATGTATATTCTAGGGGTGGTTGAGAAAACCAAATTTCAAATGATCATAACTCCTGAACCATTCGACCTCATTAACAAACTTCACAGAGATATTTGGACAACAAACCTCTCCTGAATATATGAAAACTCTAGATCATCTCCTTTGGATGATACACAGTATGCGGCCGGTCGGACATACTGAATTTTGACCACGGATTATTCATAAGGAAGTTGAATTCAATACATTGATGCCATATTCAGATCGATATTAGAAAATTTAAGACAATTTGGCCGAACGATAGCACTCTGTTTTAGTAGGCACAGGTGGGGAAAAAAGAGGGAAAGATATCAATAAATAAATGACCGCAAAACTATCGATGATAAAATTAATAACATTGTAGAAAAGCAGTGATGTGAGGTCAAGTGCTTTTGCCCGCAATTTGCTAAGTCCTCTTCCGAGATCAGGACCACTGCGATAGTAAACGACATATAATTCAAGAGTCGAGAAATATATATCGTAAATAAACAATAACTACCTACACACAGTTTCCTTTCAGGTTTTTTCAACCATATTCCTTATTGTATTATATAACCGAACATTCTTCAACAGAGATGACATTTTGATAACAATCTTATAATTCAATGAATCTCTTGAATGATGAGATATTTACAGAGTGGTCGATTTAGTGATGTCAATATTTTTTTTAGATTTCTTGCTTCTAGGGGTATATGTAAATACCAGATATATGATATGCTATTTTTCTTTCCGAGATAAGAATTTTTGTGTGTATTTTTGATTATTTCTGCCAGCGAGCTTTCAGAAATTCATATGTTTTTTTTCGTAATAGGTATTTTGCAGTATTTTTTCGTGTTATGAGTGTTGTCTCAATGAAAAAAATTACTCAGCTTCCTGATATTACAAAAGGTTACTCAAAAATGCTTTATATATAATAATATATATATAATAATTTCAGATGCTCATAACTACTGAACCATCCGACAGATTTGGCCCAATAACGAACTTGACCGAGATATTTGGACAATTAACCTATTCTGAAAATAAGAAAACTCTAGCTCATCTCTTTTGGATGCTAGAGAGCATACGGCCGGCCGGACAGACTCAACTTTCGCCACGGATTCTTCATCGGGGAGTCGAACCCAATCGAATGAGACCATTTTCGGCTCGATATTCCAAAATTACAGGCATTCGGGCAAAATGATGGGCACTCTGCTCGGGTGAACAAGAGCGCCAAAAAGACTCAACGAATAAATATCTTGAATCAAAAATAACCAAACTTACATCATGACTATTTCATCGAAATTTTGTGAACCTATCCGTATCAACTTTATTCAAACATTTAGTATTAAAGTGTTTGAGAGGATCACAGGTCTGTTTTTGCGAGAAACACAGTCGATAAAAAGGCGACGTTTCGATTTATTTAAAATCTTCCTCAGGGCAATGTTAGACACGGAGGTGGAACCAATATCGTATATTGGTTCCACTCTCCGTGTGTCGACGTATGTCATAAATTTACCACTTTGTTTATTTTCGTTGCGGTCAGATAATTTCTTCCATGAAAATTACATACTTGAGATCTGTAAACTGTATTATTTATATAGAGGATAATGGGAGGAAACAATTGTTTAGTCTAGCCTGGCGATGGAAAAATATATTTCCGAAACGTCGGCGAACTGACATACTTTTTCATTTTCCCGTTTCATTGATCCTGCTACCACCAATTGCCTTTAAAAATTGAAATTACTTCCTCTGTGAGTACGCGAAAATTGTAGAATTCCAAGTTTCTACCTTCACTGAAATATTATAAAAAATATAAGAACTTAATTTCAGTCATCACTTTCTAGGGGTGATATCTCGGAAAGGGGCGGATCGAGGAAATTTTGTTACGTTTGAAGCATCTTTCGACACCTACAATAGGTAGGTGTAACGACTATCAGGGTCATCCTCAGATTATTATTAATTTATTTGCACTTTTCAATTTAATTATGCAAAAGAATTGTTCGACAAAATTGGTAAGTAAATGTCGCAAATTCTTGGGAAAAACGCTAAATTGGCAACAACGCATCAGCATCGTACTCGATATGGTTAATATTCGCTTTAAACCAATTCGGTCTACCGTGACCACGACGAGACGAACGTGGTCGGTCTGCTAAATAGTCTCACCAATCGTGACTCATTGACGTCTGGCCAACAGTCGCTCCGGACCCCGGAGTGATGTTGAAGACGAAATAGAAACGGCACTGAATGGGAGGCTTAATTATTGCTATTGTTCGAGATTAGACGGATTCAATTGAGACCATGTATGTCTTCGCAAACGACCAGTGAAAGCAGGTTATTCCGAAACCGAATTCATAGTCTGTTCAAGATATATTGCCATCAAAGCAAGCCTTGAAACTGTAGTCGGTGCTTCAATTCAGGATACGAAAAATTACTGACAGGTTCTGTGTTCGAACCACAGAAATGAATTATAACCACGTGCTTTCCCGAGTCGAAATAATGAGTTATTAATTGACAATTAAAATATTTAGGCATTCCTGTGGGGCATTGGAAATTACCGATACGAATAAAATTCAACCAATGTTTCTGGTTGGACAAATTTTCAAGTTCAACTATATTATTGTTGATACCTTATTTGCACCAAACCAGTTCCTGTCAACTTTAACTAAGGGACCTTTAATATATTTGAAGTATGGCAATGTCGCATTATCTAGAGTATTCAGCATATAACAGAGATGTCTCTGGCATACATTGACGCATAGACCTTATATACTATGGACCGATAATGAGAGAGAGAGGTCCCGAATACTAGAGTGATGGAAGATTTGGGGGCAACCTGTCAACGCTGATTTACGACTGTAACAGATGATTCACGTCATAGATAATTTCAAAGTTGGCGGGAATCTGATCTGTGGCGAGAATTTACAGTTGAGCGTATTTGAGATTGTGTTTAAAAGTTTTCAAAGTCTGCTTTTAAGGTCAAAACATAATATAACATTTATTGCTTATTTCGTTGTTCTTTTCAGAACAGTATTCATTATTCAATTAACTTCAGGTAATGAAATCTTAAAACATAAAGGATCGCACAGTGAAATAGCATGGTTAATCAGATCATGGAGTTATGGAGAAATATGGACGAAAATAATAGTTATTTCAAAGATAAGTTAACATTCTCAACAAAAAGTTACAATTCTTTAATTTATTTTCAGGTGAATTGTTCTATCAATTCAAGGAATTTACAAAAATGTAAGACTTCCGTAGGATGATATTAAAATAAAATAATATCTCAAGAGGTACATTTCATACAGCATATTCTTCTTATTGAATCTCTGCTTTATTTTGAAATAGATCAACAATACAAATATTGGCTGGTTTGGTGAAAAGGACAGGCCCCCGAGCTCATTCCATAAATTATATTCCATGATTTCTCCATAATGATAAGTTTGAAAACCAAATCCATAAGGAAATTTCATTGTTACATGTTGTTAGGCCAAAATAGGATTGAATACTTTCAACTAGTCATTCATTTAGGAGGAGAAATACCAAATTAATACTGATCATTTCAAAGATAAGTTGCATTAATTTCAAAAATATAGGATTTATTTTTCAACTCTTTTTTTTTTAGGTAAGTTCGTCTCTGAATCCAGTAAATCATCAACAATTTGGAACTTTAAATAGAAGAAATAATATAAAAATCATAAAATATTGAATAACATCTCTCAGGTATAATTCATACAGAACATTTTTTTAAATGAATATACAGTTTTACTTTTCAAAATAGATCGCAAGAATCTTGACTGAAAATACGACAGATCCCTGAGGTCAATTAATAAATTTTGTTCTGATATGCTGAAGGAGTAAACATTTTTCCATACGGACACTTTGGGCCAAATGCGTCAAGGAATTTTATTTTTACATATTTCCAATTCTTTCATATAATGAGAAGTCTTATTGACAACACATACAAATCATCACTTATTCAGGAGCCAGGATTTTTTTTTTTTTTTTACTGGGGTTTTTTCCTAAGCTCTGATATCATATGCGGATTGTATAGTAAGCCGTCACTAACCCCTTTACCAAACACAGTTACATTGTTCGCTAACAGAATATTGGATTGATGAATTTATTTATATGTAATGAATATTCTGAATAAAAACTTTTAATCTAAATTTGCTGTTTTTATTATCGAAGAAATCATAGTGTAAATGAGTGTAAAAAGATTTCAAGCTCACTACAAAAACATGAATATTGATGGAGATTTTTAAGCACCTAGTTCAGGTAAGCATGAGTGTCAATTGTATGAAATATTTAAACAGATAATAAATCAACTTGCTATTGTAACTACAAAATCAAGTATCCTCATGATATTTTTTCTCTTGTTGAAAACATCTTCATCAATAACTTACAGCAAACTTCAGAACTCATTGACTACCTAAATCATTTTCGGAATCAAGAAAATATATATTCTGAAAAAAATAGTTGAAAAAAATTAATGTTTTCAATCAAAACTAAGCGAAATGTCCATATTTATTAATGTAGTGATCCTAACCAAATTTCTTTTGTTTACATATATCTGAAATCTCATCAATCACGATTGTGACAGGTTGACCCCATCTTTTCTCTCTCTGTTCGTACCGATGAAATAAGACAGTTGAAGAAATCATTATAAATAAGAGAGAAAGCCGAAAACCGGATATTTTTCATGGTGCATGATAAAGAACTTTTGGAAAACCATCATTTGTTCTTCAATATATATTTGTTCTATTTTATAATATTTTTGAGTAAATGCTCGACCAACTACAACAATCTTCAGACCTTGCTATAAAATAGGCAGTTACGAAATATATCCTATCATTTTCTGTATGCTTGAACACTTTAGAATATTTCATTATTCCACATTTATCTTCCTGAAATGCACCATTTCCAAGATGCTGAATGATTTGAAAAAAAAATTGGGAAAACTAACAAAGGAATTCAGTATAGTTTTCAGCTGAATTAATGTTTTGGGTGGAAACTTATGTAACATTCTCCCAAGATCAGTATACAGGGTGAGTCTTTGACCACTGCGTTAATTTTAACCATAGGTTCTTGAGATCAAAAGAAACACTTTTTCCATTACGGTTTTTCTATATTCAGCTGCGTTGAAAAGTTATAAGCATTTTAAGTTTTCACATTGGGCAAATATCCCTCTGTAGTCCAGTATAGTTTGAATGAAAAATACTTTCCACAGCATCCACTATTGAATCTGAATTGTTTAAAAACATTATTTTCCCTATAAGAAATGATTCACTCACTCATGTTTCATCCGATTAGGTCCATATCCAGAAGGAAGATACAAAATACTAATTTTCTGGTAAAAAAAATTCAACACCATAAACATATTTTTGCTGTGTACTATAATTTCTTTCTACTTCAAGATTATAAACCATCCCTTCCCAGTGAGAAATTCCCAAAAAACCTCAGAATTATTGGATGTTATCATCATACATTTGTAATTTTCTTCTTAAGATTTCCAAATCATGAAAACCATCATTTCTATGAAAACTTCCAAGGCAAGAGGTTATCACATTGCTTTTTTTTTCACTCAAAGCCAGAAAATATCATCTATGATTTTCCAAACACTGATATTTCTGAAGTTTCTTCTCCTTGACAGAGACCAGTGAACAGGTCTATGAGACTGTTGAAAATATGGCAATCTTTTTCGAAATCTTCAACAACAATGAATAATGACACTAGGAATAATTATTTTACAGTGATGTTACTTTGCTTGATGATTATTTTCTCTACTAAATCCCAATAACAAAATACTAGAATAGAATACAAGTATTCTCAGATTTAAGGGTGCAATTATATTTGCTTGAAGGAATTAGGTTTGATCACCTACATTTGATTCTGAAAAACCAACTACGTGTTTTTTCGTTAGTAAGAATCTATTCTGTTTAGACTAAAATTAATTACTGAACAAATTTTTGGTTTTTATAATCAGAATATCTGTTTTAATTATGTAAACAAAAACAGAAATATTGAATAATGGTTATTCATAGATTATGTCAAATTTTAATACCTTACCATAGAATATTAATTTATTACCGAACCCCAGGAGAGAAAAAAATTAATAATTGCAAAGTTTTTTTTTTAATGAAAGATAATATCTGTAATCATTATCGATCTTCAGTTATAATTTTTCTCAGAATAACTAGAGTGAATTATTACCACATTGAAATGTTATAATTACGTCTCTGTGGTGGGTTGTTCCCAATAAAATAGTGTTCTGTGGTTCCTTGTTGTTTTGATTCTGTTTGAAACTGTCAACAGTTATTTAAAAAATGTGTAAAATATTATAATAAAATAATAATAATTTCGATAGTTTGAAATTATTCAATTCAGTATGAAATGATTATGGTCAGAAAATACATTTAATCTTTCTTGTTTATGAACCTATAGCTTCCAGTTTTAATATTGATTGAATTTTAATTAACCATGCATCATAACAAACATTCAGAAATACTAAAACTAAGTTAAATTCTATTATCTCCTAAGTTCGTGTAGGTACCAGGTTGAATCGGTGTATGAAATAAATATGTGAAAAAACTATAAACCTACAGAATAAATCAAGGAGACTGGATACGAAGATTTTAAAACTCATATGATCTTAATTTGAAGCATTCCTATGTTAGAATAGATTTAATTTGATGGACCCTGAAAGTCTGAAGCTATAAAGAACCAGCTCTTCATAAAGACAAGTCTTCAATTCAACAGGTCCTGACAGAAAATACATTACCTATTTCAATGGTCATGAGAATATACCGAAGTACCTATGTTAGTGAAGGAAATCTTTTTCTCTATTTCTTATGGAATATTACTCTGGATTAAATATTAAACAAGGTGCTAGACATCATTAATAATGAATACAGCAAATGGCAATTCAGATTTTGTAGTGAATGTAAGACAAAAATTGTTCAGTGGTTAAGTTCATCTATTAGTTTTTAGTGGTGGAACCATAGACTGGAGAGATTTCCCCAACCTTTTGAAGAAATATTTAATATAGACATAAAATATGGCAACATTGAACAAATCTTGTTATTGAATCATTTCAGCACAGAGTTGGATTTGGGAAAATCAGAAAATTTGGCCAAAATTATATCGATTTAATTCCTTTCAACTTCAAATATCTCAAGAATGGTGCAATTTAGGAGGAAAGATGGAGAATGATTTTATCTGCAAAAAGACTAATGATTCCAGGAAGTACAAGATACGGACCTTTAGTTCAACGATATTTGTTTTTCATGCAATTTAACCAATCTGTAGAGTAGTAGTGAGAAACCCACAAGAAATGGAATGAATCTAACGATGCCAAAATATGCATGACTGTTGTCAAAAACCTTCTACAAGAGATCATTTCAATTGATATTGTCGTTTGAATATTACTTACAGGTGAAAATGCAATTTTTTTAAGAAATTTCAACACCCTATATCTTTTGAACGGGGCCAAATTTGGAAAAATGTTATAGGAAGAAAGTGTTTCTTTTGACGTAAAGAATCTATGGTTAAAATTAACGCAGTGGTCAAAGACTCACCCTGTATATGTGTTTTTATCATGAGTTTGGAGCCTTGAACAGGAACAGGGGCGTAAACACGTATGTATGTCTCGATATTCTAGTGAATCATGAAGAAAAAGCTGAAGTTAGGTATACAGTAGTGGCATAGCTCAATTTGAAACCTTGAATCGCTTATAACTTTGCAATGGGGACAGCATTGAAAAAAGAAACAGAGGAAAAGAGTGTTCCCTTATAGCTTTAAGATTCTCTATTTAAAATGAAAAAAAAACGCAGTGGTCGAAGACTCACCCTGTATATTACATAAAAGGTTTAGCTTAACAAGTCGGCTTACTTGAATTCCAATATCGATTGTATAGATTTCATAATGTCTTGTATATCAGCTGATCACAGGGAATGCAATTCTCTAGAAACTGTGACACCCCAAGGACGCATCCATGCAGTACTCCAATTACCACTAGAAACTACCTTCGACTTCAATCAAGCAAACAAACTTATCAAGTTTCCCTACTAGCCAGATTAACGAGAGGAATTCGAACGATTTAACAACTGCCGCTCGGAATTCCTACGTTGGTACAAGAAAGAAGACATTCCGGGACAAAGAACATCTCTTGTGCCACTGAAGAGCACCCTAACGTGATAAATTGCTTGAAGGTCGCGAATGATGCAAAAGGATATTGATCGCAGTTGGCGGGGCCTTAATGAGCATGTAGGATATGCCGTTTTGGGGTTCTTCAAGGAAAAACTTCCAAGGATGACTGCGGAGTCATTTACGCAAATTATTATAGCAGCAGACAGAAATGGTAGCCGTAAGTGAGCAGGTTACTGGTAAATAATTGTACACGTTAGTTAGATATTGCTTCCATGAAGATATTTTTTGTGCGGTTTTTATAATAAAAGAGAATTAAAAAAAAACCGCATGAGCTTTCATTGAATGGAATAAATTTCCATATTGTCCCAGAATCGTAATCGTAGCTTGACCAAAATCAATTTTTTTCCACGAAAAGGGGGCCGACAACGAATAAATCCAATATATTGTGGACCACGATAAGTGATTTTCGTTCAGGTTTTTGATATTCATCATACTAAAAAAAATATTTATTCATAAGACATACTTAATATACAGTGTATTATCAATGATGTCTGACAGCAGGGTTTCAAAAATGCATATCTTTTTTCGTTGTGGGTAATTTCCAGTCTTATAATTATTATTCTCCCTTATATTTTTCAGGAAACTGTATGACTGTCAAACTCAATTTTTTGATTTTAAATAAAAATAGCTTAGCTTTCTGAAATCTGTCAAATTAAATTCAAAAATACAAAAAGGTGTTCCATAGCTTCTGGTCAAGTTTAAAAAGTGCGCATAGTTCCAACTACCAAAATCATAAAAAAAATGTACTTAATCAGCCTATTATTGTTGTAATCGGCCTTCGAGGGGGGATAGGCTAGAAATCAATGAAACACGGTTAAAGCATATTTCAGAATTTTATCTGCTTTTCATCATTGTCATGGTGAATTGAACTTAAAAATGTACACAACAAATTAAATTTATTTGAAATTTCTGTAGAATGGCTTTAGCATGTGTAATCTTATAATTTCGGTTTCACCGCTAAGATTTGAAAGGTGAGCAAGAATATAAATCAAAATGGCCAGTTGAGAAATTACTTGTGTGGCTTTTTTATTCTCCACAGAATGAAATTACCGCTCCGGGAAACCAGATTTGACTCCATAGACGCCATTAAGAAAGTTCGCAGAGGGAGCTGAAAGCCATCTCTGAAAGTGCCTACAAAAATGTTCCCATGATTGGAAAAAGCGTTGGCAAATGTGTATCTTTTCAAATCAGGCACATTCAGAAGGAGCTTCGATAAATATGGAAGAAATTTAGTATTTTTGCATTTTGTTGTTTTAATTTTGGTTGTTGATATGCCTAATTTCACGAACGCTGAGTATGCTGATATGGTGATGGCATATGGCAAGGCCGATGGTGTTGCTCGTGCAGCTCAAAGGATTTATCAAGCCAAATTTCCTGATCGAAGATTACCCCACCACGAAACATTATCTTATCGACTTATCGACGATTAAGAGAGACTGAAACTTAAATTTTCAAGAGCCTCGGGTCTTCAAAGGCTTGAAGTATTTGATCGTCAACTGCTACATGGTGTTGCCTCACATTGACCCGAGGCTCTTGAAAATTTAAGTTTCAGTCTCTCTTAATCGTCGAGAATGTTTCGTGGTGGGGTAATCTTCGATCAGAAATTTGGCTTGATAAATGCTTTGAGCTGCACGAGCAACATCATCGGCCTTGCCATATGCCATCACCATATCAGCATACTCAGCGTAGGTGAAATTAGGCATATCAACAACCAAAATTAAAACAACAGTAGCAAAAAGTCGATAAAAGTAACATAAACAAAAAATACAAATTTAAAAAACTTAACAACGGGGCACAGACACTTCCAACAGCAGAGACAGTTAAATCTCGAATGACGGTAGGGTCAAGTCAGCGGCGACTAACCCAATCCAACCTAAGGACAGAAATAGTAATAATAATTCACACGCGTCTAAAACGGGCAGGTAAAATTTCCTTGCTCGCTGTGTTGTGTCGAAATCCGTACTTTTATTTAGGTGCGACTTTCTTCACTCTTCTGACTGAAACCTTATTTGCAGTATTATTTTTTTATTGACTTACGTAAATAGCATATGGTTAGCAACGTTATAAACCAAAGAACATTTTAAAATAAAACTAAGTTTGTAATAGCTGTAACTTTTTTTTTAAATTTCAATAGGAGTGGAGATGTTTTCATACTTTCATAATTTTTTTTTTATTAAAAGGCCCACGTGTTAATTTTGTGGTGTTATCTGTAACATTAAATACGTTTTTTTTCAAACACACACTCATGTAGACTTAATACAATAAAAAAATGGATGTAAAAGCACACGCAAAAAAAGTTATGGGGCTTCGAAGGGTACATTTTGGGTAATTTAGAAAAACCTAATAAAGAAATCATACCTCCGTAACCGTAATACTAAGGACCCAGGTTCCAAGACTGAAAAGGTAGCAAATGACCCTACCAACGCCCAAAAAAATTTGACGGTCCATGTGCCGAACACCCTGTATATCAGGGATGAAAAAGCACAAATAACTGAAAAAAGAACCTTGTGTAGACCTTTCAAATGAAACTTTGAAATCATATTTTCAAGTTCATTTGACATAACAAGATTGAAAAGTAGATGATTTTAAGCCTATCTGCCATCGAATACCAATTACAAAAAGAAATAGGCAGATTATGAACTATTTTAATATTACTTTGGTAGTTAAGAAGAATGCGGAGTTATTAATTCAACCAGAAGCTAAGGAAACAACATTTGGTACATTGAAAATTAATGTTTCAGTATATCCACAACAACCTAAGTAGCATATTTTAAGCTACTTTGAGTTATTTCAGAAAAGTGATTTTTTTTTAATTGAAACAACATTCGAGACAATCAAACAACTAAAAATAAAAGAGCAATATACGGACTACGAAAAATTGAAGATAAGTTGTTGAAACCTCGCTGGTAGAAATCATTAAAAATACAAAAAAAAAAAAATTTAGAAAGCACTGACGTGAGGTCAGTTGGCTTAGGCGCTCTTGTAAACCATTTACAATTATTTAAATTTTGAAAAATCATATCTCCAGAACTATTAGCTTGTCGAAGTCGAGAGTGGTATTTTTGTATACGTCTGATAAAACTGCACAATAAAAAAATTTTTATTTGAACAGTGTCATTTGAAAAAAAATTTTTTTTTTGTTACTCCGAACCTATTCGGCCGATTTGACCGAATAACGAACTTAGCCGAGATATTTATACCTCAAATCTATTCTGAAAGTTTCAACTCTCTAACTTCATCCGTTCGAGAGTTATCGTGTTCACGGAACGGACGGACGGACAGAATCGATTTTGACCACAGATTATTCATCAGTAGGTTCAAACACGATTTTTGTGATAACAAGTAAAAAGTTAGGCACAATGACAAATCAAATGATAAGTGACCCGTCTCAACCGTTGATCTTTTCAAAACAGTGATTGACGTCATCGCAAACAAACTCTGAAGTCTCGAAATCGCGGAGCACAATCGGTATCTTATCAGTTGATATTCCTCGAAAAAAACGAAAAAATGTATAATCATTTCGGGAGATCGCAAAGCGCACGGAGAAGCGGCGCCAGCTTTATCTCGATTAAAACGTGCTCCTGTTATGTTGAAGCAAAATAAATATCACAATCATAATTAATCCTTGACAAACGAGATGAGAGTGTGGCTGAAAGTCGAGTAGAGACGTAGAAATCGGATCTTACAAAGATTCCTATTCAGGAAAGGTTAAATTACAAATAATGATTCCGCTTGATAATGAGTCCCTGGAAGAAGTTCATTTACTCAATCAACTGGATTTGGCTTGTTGATGGAGAATCCACGGTCAAACATGAGGGTATCTGTTCCGCCCTATACTCTCTATCATACAGTTTTCATAATAGGTTAACTGTTCATATATCTGAGGTGAAAACGAATAGGTTTGGAAAATTTCATGGAAATCGACACCTTAGAGCATATGTAAATTATCAATTTTTTCTAAATACTTGATATCTGATAAAATATTGATTTCAGATCCACAAAATTTTGAATGTACATCAATATGATTGATATCTCTGGATTTCTCCATCACATCGAAATTTCAAAATAACGTTTGTTTTATTAGTAATGTAGAAAAGCTACACGATTAATTAGAACATTCCTGTTCCATTTAGAATTATCGGTACCATAATTCCATAAAAAAACATCCTGTAACCTTGTGAATTGATACAATTTCGAATTCATGCATCATTTTGTGCTATAAAATTGCCCAATTTTGGGTTGTTAATCCTGACAACATTCAATAAATTGTTGTTGAGTTGGTTAATGAAAAAAGAAATTGAATATTCTGGTAAAAAAGGGAACGTTGTCATTTGAGAATATGTAACATAACAATAACGTCCATACGTACAAAATTTTGTTTACCAAATCCGATCGATAACTTATATATTATTGAAATCTTCATTGGGGGAAAGTCAAATATGAAAAAAAAATTGTTTTTTTTTGGAGTGTTGAAATTGATTCAAAAATATTTTCCGAATAGGTTTAGACAATACATTTCATCGAACTGGCTCTTATATATTTAGTCTTCAAAACATGAGAAACTTCTTGAATATCATCACTTTTAACATTTGTATTTCATGAATTATTGAAACACTGGAATTTACAGGATCGAAATAGGACATAGGAAGATAACAGATGGAAAATGAAAACTAGCAATGGGGTTGATTTGATGATCTAACGATTTGAAAAGATTCATAGAGTATTGAGAAAGTAAATATTAGATATGAGTATTTTCGCATTCAATTAAATTGAGAAGAACATTGAAAAATTAAATATTTTCACCAATACTCTGCTAGAAAATCACTAACCGTGAAATTCAGTATGATTTTCAGCTGGAAAAATGAATTGGATGGGAATTTATGTGAGCAATAAACATGTGTATTTATCATAAATATTACCCTAAAGGGCACAGAAACAAGTATGCTGCTAATGATAATTGTGATAAGGAAAAAGTTGAATTTTTTGTGTTATCGCAAAAGAAACTCAGTTGCGGCTTAGCCCAACCTAAAACCTTAAAGCTCCCTAAAACCAACGCGGAAATACCTCACGGCATCCGAGACGGAAATTCGTTGCGAGCGAATATCCGTTGAGTAATCCGGAGTAACCCTCAAACCGAACCGAATAAAATCGCCTCATTCGGCAAAGACCACCCTCACGATGCTCTTTACGAAGAACGAAACGGTATATGATAGTTATGGAAAAATGTATTCATTATCAGATGAAGAATAAGCTTATTGTTGCTTGCAGTAGAAGAAGATTTTTCACGGTAGAAATCATCTATATATATAATAAATTCTTATATGGTAAATCGCATAATATTAATCTCGCAATATCTCTTGAACATTTGATTTCATAGGTGATCTAGTTCATGAGTAACATTGAAGACCTATTGAAAACGATTAATTGACATACGGCAATAACCTACTCCTCGAGGATTTCGAATTGTAAAGCGCAAAATATTAATTTTGCTATATCTCTAGAGCAGTAGATTTCATAGTCGATCTTGTTCATGAGTTCTGTATTACCTATTGAAAACGATTAATTGACATACGGCAATCTCCTACTCCTCAGGGATTGTAATGGTAAGGCGAAAAATAGTAATTTCTTCATATCTCCAAAACATTTGATATCCTAGTTGATCTAGTTCATGAGTACCATTGAAGACCTATTGAAAACGATGAATTGACATATGGCAATCACATACTCCTCAGGGATTTCGAATGGTATAGCGCAAAATATTAATTTTGCTATATCTCTAGAGCAGTAGAATTCATAGTCGATCTTGTTCATGAGTTCTGTATGACCTATTGAAAACGATTAATTGACATACGGCAATCACCTACTCCTCGAGATTTTGAATGGAAAGGCGAAAAATATTAAACTCGCTTTATTTTCAGAACAGTTGATTTCATAGGCGATCTAGTTAATGAGTTCTGTGGAACACCAATTGAAAACAGTAAATGGACATACGGCAATAACCTACTCCTCAGGGATTTCGAATGGTAAAGCGCAAAATATTAATCTCGCAATATCTTTTGAACAGTTGATTTAATAGGCGATCTAGTTCATGAGTGCTGTAGAAGAACTATTGAAAACGATAAATTGACATACAGCAATCACCTACTCCTCAGGGATTTCGAATGGTAAGAAGAAAAATAGTAATTTCTTTATATCTCCAAAACATTTGATATCATAGTTGATCTAGTTCATGAGTACCATTGAAGACCTATTGAAAACGATGAATTGACATATGGCAATCACATACTCCTCAGGGATTTCGAATGGTATAGCGCAAAATATTAATTTTGCTATATCTCTAGAGCAGTAGATTTCATAGTCGATCTTGTTCATGAGTTCTGTATAACCTATTGAAAACGATAAATTGACATACGGCAATCACCTACTCCTCAGGGATTTCGAATGGTAAGGCGAAAAATATTAAACTCGCTTTATTTTCAGAACAGTTGAGTTCATAGGCGATCTAGTTCATGAGTTCTGTGGAAGACCAATTGAAAACAGTAAATGAACATAAGGCAATAACCTACTCCTCAGGTATTTCGAATGGTTAAGCGCAAAATATCAATCTCGCAATATCTTTTGAACAGTTGATTTAATAGGCGATCTAGTTCATGAGTGCTGTAGAAGAACTATTGAAAACGATAAATTGACATACAGCAATCACCTACTCCTCAGGGATTTCGAATGGTAAGAAGGAAAATAGTAATTTCTTTATATCTCAAAAACATTTGATATCATAGTTGATCTAGATCATGAATACCATTGAAGACCTATTGAAAACGACGAATTGACATATGGCAATCACATACTCCTCAGGGATTTCGAATGGTAAGGCGAAAAATATTAATCATCCTATATCTCTAGAACAGTAGATTTCATAGTCGATCTTGTTTATGAGTTCAGTATGACCTATTGAAAACGATTAATTGATATACGGCAATCACCTACTCCTCAGGGATTTCGAATGGTAAATCGCGTATCTCACCTTAAGAAAACGAGGAAATGGGTTCACTAAAGCAATCAGGAAAGATCACAATATGGGGAATTTCATACATTGATGCCAAAGAGAGGACGAGAAGCGATTCTATGTATATTTCAGAATGACAATAGATTGTTTCGATGAAATTTATAACTCAAAGAAAAAGATATCCGAAAGTGGGACACAAATGATCGAGAACCTGTTTCGCCTGCAGAAAGGTTGGCCATAACATTAAGTACACAGTTTTGATATTTATTAAAAAACTACCATCAAAAATTTAATAATACAACATTCATTAATGATAAGAATCGTAAGTATTAAAGTTGAAAGATGATGATTCTTAATCGGGTTGGGATAATTTTTTCCATTTCAATAGGTAGGTACTTCGTTGCGAATTCGGTGGAGATACGGACAAAAACGCAGTCAAATGTGAACAGAGTTTCCGCGTAGAAAAATACGCAGATAAATCATGCCAGTCTGTGCTTATCAAATTAATGACGTGAAAACAGTAAGTTGCGGATCGCATGCGCTACGAGTTTCCTCAAGTTTTGCAGTTGATTTGAGACGCCTTATCGCTTGGTCGCAATAGTTAAATACTCACCCTGTATACCTCAGAGATGTGAATAGTTTATTCACGAAATGAACTCATTACTATATGCACGGAACCCTGGTGCATTCGCCATTTCGCAACAGTATGGGATCGAAATATATTAAGGCTAAATAATGTAGTTTAAGCAGAATACGATACTAAAATCTGTAATAATACTGTTATTTAATAACATTTAACAACAAAGGCCGTTTCGACGTCGAGACAAATCCATTAACATAATTTCCGAGAGGGAAGCACGGTTATTACGTCACAAGCATGAAAACGAAAAACTATATTTCGCAAGGTCGCATAAAGGTCAAATGTAATCCATTCAAAACTGGATAATGCCATCTGAAAACATAATCAGACACGCGAAAATATAAAGACTGCGACATCTCCCGATGATATTACGGAGTTCGTTTGGTGACCGATTCTATACAACATGATAAACTGAAGGCAATAATAATAGTAATATATTCCTGTTCAAAATCCCACTGATCAGGACAGCCGTGCACGTGGGAATTGTTCGCATTCAATTAACCTTTGGCATTTGTTGAATGCCGTATACGACTTTAGATTGAAAGTCATATGCTACGTTTACATTCAGCCACTTCCCCTGTCACTCGTCATGCCGGAAATATTGCCGCGGCAGCGTCGACGGAAGTCGACGCCAGTGAGTGTCGTTTACACTCAGCCCTCATACTTCTTTACCGGGCGCGCAACCATGGCTGACGTCGAGGTTGTTGCGGCGACAGCTGTATGTCTACTTAGTGTAATAAATTATTTAAACGTTTTGAAAAAAGAAATCGAAAAAAATGTGGTCGCAATGTAGCCATAAGGGCTTCTTCCATTTTAACTCTTCTATTGGAGTATTGTTCATTTGAGCACTGATGCGATTTCACGCATCGTGTACTTTATGTTTTTATTCATGATTTTTATCACGTGGATCCCATATTATTCTCTCACTTTCGTATAACTCCAAAAACTGTATTAATGTTTCATTACTCCACTCTGGTGGTGGTGGAGTAGGCATTGTTAACAACTGGCGTCTACAACTGGACCTCTGATCACTGTACTTGAACAGGACAGAAAAAGAAACACGTCCTTCAGCTTAAAACGCTGGGCGACAAGTGAGCGAGAGGGCTGAATGTAAACACACGCTTTCACTTCCGCTGCCAGTCCTTTGACTCGCGCACGAAAAACCGACAATTGAGGGAGCGCAGGGCAGTGCGAGTGGCAGCGGCAATGTCATGGGAAGTGTCGTATTTACACTCTCGCGCTGCTCACTTCTCTGCTCACTTCTCTGCCCACTTGGGCTGAGTGTAAATCAGGGGTAACCTACAGCGCGATCACGTTTGATTCAGAGCCTTTCCAACATATTATGCAGACGGCATACATATTTTTTGCGCGCTTGTTCTAGTTCATTCAACCAGTAGATCAGCGTGCTAGCGGTTCGCCCAAATGTTACTAATTTTCGAGTATCCAGCCGAAAATGGTCTTTGTTTAGGTTTCATGTAAATTTTTGTTTTAATATACAGGTGTCCCGTAACTCAACGTCAAGCGATGACTCGGCGATATGCTGGGTTATACCAGTTCTAGCGAAAATAAAGAAAAAATTCTATGTCACTTGTTGAGTGGTAAATAGTACATTGTTTACCGGGTAGGAAAAGCTTAACATTCCTGGACGACTGTGAAGATTGCCAAGTCGAGGCGCAAGCCGAGACTTAGCAACACAGAGTCCAGGAATGTGGCTTTTCCTACGAGGTAAACATACTATTTTTCCGCAAATCGTTTAAAAGTCGACAGATATTGATTGATTTAAAAAAAAACGCGATAATTTTATTCCCAAATAAATGGCGCTTTGAAATTCCTAATAAAATTACTTGGGTTACTATGGAAACGTATTGAGGTTGAATTGTCAAACTTGACGCTTATAAATTCAATTGCTGGTGTTCTCGAAAGTAAAATGATAAGTGATGATGAAATTTTCATTCCTGGGACTCTTCCAGAGCTGAGGCAGTGAATACTGCTTCATTAGAATTATTGCCAAAGAGATCAAGAGAAAAGTACGAAAATGCATACAGACGTTTTATGGATTATCGCATGGGTAAAAATACGAGTTCTTTCTCAGAAAATGTTGTAATGGCATACTTCCTAGACCTTTGTTTAAAGATGAAATCTTCAACATTATGGGCCAATTATTCAATGCTGAAGTCAACCCTTGCACTTAAACACAATGTAGATATATCTACATACTCAAAACTTCGTTCTTTATTGAAACGGCAAGCTCAAGGTTATAGGGCAAAGAAATCTAAGATTTTAACGAAGGAAGAAATTGAAAAATTTATCCAGGAAGCTCCAGATAAAGAAAATTTAATGATTAAGGTAATTTACAAGTTTTTTATTTCTATTTAGATTATAGCTTTATTTATTTTTTAGGTGGCTGTAATATTTCGTATTTCTGGGGCCTGTAGAATGGATGAGTTAGTCCGAATGACTGTACACGATACAGAAGACTTATAGCGTTTTCTGCTTCATCAGTGTTGACCTGCACTGAGTGCAACTAGTGACGTCATGCACTTTCTCGGTTTTTCGGGGCAATTGACATTAGGTCAACCGAAGCGGAAAACGACCGCAACACTCAGTGCATTTGAGATTTGAAACCCGGCAAAAATACCCTAACCTCCAAAAAATTTCAAAGTAAATAAACGACCGTGGAAGAACAATGGAAAACGAAATAGAGTTTAAAGTGAACGGGATGGTTTTGAAAGTCTCTACAGATATTGATCTTCATTCAAATTTGATGAGTAAGAATTTTTTTATGAATAGGTATTCATCGCTTCATTGAAAATAAAATTTACTTACAGCTAATAACTCGTTAAGTTATATCTGCGTTGAGTTATATCCAAACACTTCAAGAAAATGGAATGATTGATGTAGGAATGCTACAAGAAGTCTGTCGTGTGGAAGCACACCAAAGGATTATTTTTTGTTCAAACTATTTTTGATTAAGTAATACACTATTGAAGTTAACAGATTTATTTATTCAATCCCAAACTAAGAATACACATACATTTTTTTAATTTCAAAATAATATTAATAATTAAAACTTGACATTCAAACATCGTTTAAAGTGGCACAAATAAAATTTCGTTTTTGTTCACCCAGATGTCGAAGTCTTGCATCATTATCCTCTGTAGTAATCATATCAGACAGTTCATCTTGCTCAAATTCCATCAAATCATCATTATCTATGCACATATTGTGCAAAGTGCAGCAAGCAATAATAAATTTTGTCATCTTATCGACAGTATGAAATTCTAATAACTGAAGCTGTCTGAAACGTGGTTTTTATCAGCTTTCTCACTGGTCAAAAATAGAAAATCTTCACTAGAAGATGAATATGATTCTATAAATTCTTCACAAACAGCTAAAATTGAACGATTGTTTGGGTTCATATTGCCCGCCATATTTGCACTGAAACTGATGCACTGACTACTGGAGCCAGTGTCGAAAAAGTTGACCTGGGTGCGCACTGAGTGCAATCTAGCGGTAAGCAGAAAACGCCGAAAAAGTTCGCACCGAAATCATAAGCGGAAAACGATACACTCGAACGGTGCAGCACTGGTGCGCACCAGGGCAACAAGCAGAAAACGCTATTAGAATCTAAGCTTTTAATCAGCATACCTGATTCGAAAACCAAGATCATTTGTAATTAATCAGATCTACTTGAATGTTTATCGAAAGTATGTTTCGTTAAGACCAGAAAATATGAACAGTGACCGATTTTTCTTTAAATATCAAAGCGGAAAGGGTTGTAGACAAGTGGTAGAAATTCATCAATTTAGAAAAATGCCCAAAATAGTTGCTACTTATTTGAACTTGGTAAATTCGACAGAATATACTGGTCACTGCTTTCGTCGGTCTTCTGCAACAATATTGGTTGACTCTGGTGCCGACATAACTAGTTTAAAGAGGCATGGCGGATGGAAGTCATCAAACGTTGCTGAAGGATATATCGAAGAATCGCTTAACAATAAGGTTGAGGTGGCAAATAAAATTTTCACAGTACAAAATATTCAACAAAATGACCCTTCCACCCTGCATGTTGTCCAAAATGTTTCTCATAGTTCTAAGAGTGTTCCTGCAATGTTCAATAATTGTACTAACTGTCAAATTACTGTAAATATAACAAATTGATCTTAAAAATGTATTCAGCAATGACTTGATGTTTTCAAAATATAAATTAATATCTTATAAGCAATGTGTTTTCTATCATTTATGTAGAACACTAACAACTGTACGGAAATATCATTTCCTTACAGTAAGGAAGTCCTGACTTTTTCTTCAAGAATTTTGACAGGAATGTCAAAATTTCCTGGCGATTTGCGGAAAAGGTATATTTCAAAAATGTTGAATATGACACCCTTCACTACATCCTTATGTTTTGAAGTCTCAAATTTTCCAATTTTGCAGTGGTTTTTTTTAACTTAATCCTAAATAACCATGCTATTGATAATAGTCACAAATCCATGTTAGGTACAATTGTTATAGTAAAAAAAAAATACAAGTTTTGTTGAGAGATGGTTACAGAAGTTCATAAAACTCAGGAATGGATTTGCTTTTATTACTTTTACGAATTAAGTAGATTAAACATTGAATAAACAGAGAATAAACCGAAGTTTGTGAATCGTTATTTCTAACTAACTGAAAACATTCTTTCATAAAACCCATTCGAAATAATCATTGATCAAAATAAAATATTCGTGAGAGATGAAATGCTTTTTTCGTTCTTAATTTCAAGGACAATGAAATTCGTCCTAGAGAATCATCATTCACTTGGTAGACGTAAACACAAACGTAACGCTGCCGTATTGAAGGTCACACCTGTTTTATCATTGTCAATTTGGCGTCTTCTATGTAAACGATTTGATAGATTTTTGGATCGTTTCCAAAACGCCCATTAATGCACGGGATGAGAAAATGTAACAATTGATCTGTGAGCAAACAGGTCAGGACTTTTTTAAGGAGTATATATGGCCTCAATGAATAACCCAAATTATAGATAAACATTTAAAAAGGGGCCAAATGAGATCAGGATAATTTGGCGCGCTTGTTCCTTTCCCGTACTCCAGAAGAGTGTGATACTAATATAACCGCCACAAGGAATGAACAAATATATATATATATATATATATATCTCAAATATATATCTCAAATTTAAGTTTTCCCTTCCGTTTTGGTGAAAGCATAAAAATAAACCAAAAATAGATACATTCAAATGATAATAAAATTAAAATGGCGTACACAATTTCATAGAAATAGAGAAAAACTCGTCTGAAATTCATTGCAAAAGGCAATTTAGACACTCCTTTATCGTTCGTTTTCTTATTTCCCTTAGAGCTGAAATGGGCGCCCGTTCTGCAACACGTTCCAGAGCCTATACAATTATCGTTATCTGTTAATCGATATATTTTAGTACTGATATTCTTCATCGCTCCTTAATATCATTAACTAATGTTGCTCAAGTTCTGCTCTGAAACCACATGAACAATAATTGAGATAGAATACTTTTAAGCGTACCCAATACTATCCTGACATTCAGTCGAGTGTATAAGCCAGGAATCGGCCGTCTCAGTCTGCGAAAACAGATTTCTGTTTTCATAATCACACGCAATTGACTGCCTTGCTTATTTTCAGGCAAATTATGCAATTTGAGATACTTTCTTGAAGGCAAAAAAAGTACACGACATTCTTCATTTTATTTTTATTTTAATTTAAACCTTGGGCAGACTTTTCGGTGAATTGGTTGGATAATTGTCAAGGAATTATCACATTACTGCTTGCAGCTTACGAGCAGATCCAGGAAGTAAAATAACAGTGTGTTAAAATATTATAATTCAATTTGAAAAAAAAAGTTAGTGATTTCGACTTTTTTCACTCGCTATTCAGAGATTATTTTTCTATATTTTTTCAAGAAACTTTCCAAAAACGCTTAATTAAACGGTTTTTGTTATCCGATTTCACTGAAAAAAGTCCTTTTCGAACATTACACCACTTATTAAGTAAAATTTTGGAAAAAGCTCAGAAAATTTTTTTATCTCATTTTAAACATAAAGAACTTTTCAGAGCAAAAACTATGATCCTTCAATCTCTTCAAAACTTTGATGGAGTGAAGCAAAAAATGGCTGGATGATTTAATTTGAACCTTCATAAGGTTCTTAAGGACATACCGAGCTGTAAAAGGCACACTTAACATAACTGGATTTTTTAAATTCTCTATACTGGCTTAAATTTCCAAAAAACCACCAATAGCCTTTTTTATTGTATTTTAAATTCATGTGACGAAAGGGAAAAAAATTAAAAAGCAATGGAATATTTTACGTGGTGCGATCATTCATTGGTGAGATATCGAGAATCCAAGACAAAAAAGGACTTTTTCCATTTGAAGGCCGATATTTGGGTATGAAATAGATGTAACGATGACTATAAAATAAACAATTGAAGCTGAATAAACAAGATATCCTCATAAATGTTGAGCCAAAAAAATTTGTTCAAGGTCGTAGAAAAAAAATTTTTTGCACCTGGTATTCCTTAGATTACTCAAAAATTATGCAAAAACCAGATACTTTGGGCAACAATTTCTTTTAGCGCTGCTGCTCTTCGAAGAGTGTTTTTAAATTTGCCAATTGTCGGCATTTTAGGAATATTTGGTTGAAATTGGTACCTATCAATCGTTCTGTTTAGACTCCGTGGTCAAAATCGATTCTGTCCGTCCGTAGGCACGATTACATCCAAACGGAATGAGCCAGTGATTGGAATATCTCGGACGGGATCCTTATTCGACCAAATCTGCTCAGTAGTTTGAGTAATGAAAAATTTTTTGTCAAAATACAACTTTTGAATAATTTTTATTATACAAAACTATCATACAAATACATTGATGCCATTCTTATATATAATCGTTTGAAATTTGGATAATTATTTGCAAAGATTGAGTCCCACAGATATTAAGTACGAGTTTTCGTGTATTGGTTACGTGCCTTGGTTTCCGCCCAGAGGTCCTCGGTTGTAATCCAGAAAAGCCTTAATCTGATTATTATGGGGGTGGGATGTGATTTTTGAAAGTGAAAAGCTGCTTATAAGCAACTTAATAAGAGCGCTAAACCCGTTTACGAGACTTGTCCGTAAAATAAGCTCCACGGTCTGCCGCTGTCGCTAGAATGGTTCCTATGCGAGGCCAGGCAAAAGAGGCAGGTTGTTTGGTTCCTCCACTCCAATACCCCACAAAGCCAG
Organism: Micraspis discolor; assembly: GCA_030674115.1. Lineage (NCBI taxonomy): Eukaryota > Metazoa > Arthropoda > Insecta > Coleoptera > Coccinellidae > Micraspis > Micraspis discolor. Next base: position 726,916 of record JARTUT010001750.1, read on the forward strand.
CGTCTCTTTGACGTTTAGTCTTGGCTCAGCAGCCGTCAGCGTTGGAGCATCCTCTTTCGTCTCCCCCACCTGCGAGTTGCAGTCTGTTAATCGTTTCCTGGCAGCTAAGAAGAAATCGGTGAAGGAAATTCACGAAGAATTTTGTCAATTGTATGGAGAAGAGTGTATGAGCTCCGGAATAGTGCGCAGATGGGCCAGGGGCTTAAAAATGGCTGAATAGACATCCACGAAGCCCGTACATGGTGGCCATCGGTTTCCGACGAAACAATTGTCAAAGTCGAAGCGACAATGCTTGAAGATCGATGGATTACAATTCGGGAGCTGTGCGAAAAGATTTCGGAGGAAAGCCAACCAAAACTGACAAGACTTTGATTGAACATTCAAGCAATTCTAAGGAGTGCGCAAGATGGGTAGACAGACAGGCAGTTTGGAGAAGTAGGCGGATTCGAATGCAGAAGCGCTTAGAACGCAACGGCGATTATGAAGAAAATTGTAAGAGGACTGAATTTTCCAAAAATGTACTTTTCTTTGGAATTAAACCAGTTTTTGAATCTGAAAAATCCTTGAATGAATTTCACGGACACGCTTCGTTCTTTCTTTAATTTTCTGCACGACCATTCCTCTTCGTGTTAGGCCAAAATGCTTAAAAATTTGGGATTTTTTTTTAACTTTGATTCATTCCTGTAGTGTATGTGACAAACCTATGAAGTTACAAGTAAAAATATTGGATATATTCATGTTAGCTGGCCTGTAATATTCCATTGAAAATGCGGAAACTGTCTAGGAATTCGTAGGGAACCTTGAACCTCATCGTCGAAGAATCCAGTTAATTGAAAAAAGCTCATCGTCAACATGAGATATATTCTCCAATTATGTGTGTAAATAATTGAATTTAATCTTCATTGCCAAACGGTCGAGGTCATAGAGCGAATGAATGACAATAAAACAAATTGAAACATCCTGTTGTTCGTACAAAGTGCAGTGTTTAAACTCATTCAGATAGAACTTTCAAATCGTTATGCCAAATAGGCTGGGTTCATTACTACATATTATGTATTTTGTTTTGGGAATAACAGCACTATCAAGTGTAACAAATCCCTGGAAGAACTAAATTGAACAAGAACAATTGTAAATTAAAATTGGTGATGAACTTAACATATTTCAACTCATTGGACTGGGTTTGACTTCCAGATGAAGAATACAGTGTCAAACTTGAGTTTGTCCACCCAACCGACCGTCCGGCAGTATACTATTTTCTTCCGAAAGAGATGAACTAGAGCTCGTTTCGGATCAAATCCGTCCAATGGTTCAGGAGTTACGAGAATCTGAAATTTTGTTTCATTTATATCTCCTAGAATATCCATCGGATCGAATTGTAACTTGGTATTTGATTTAAGTTGAAACAAAACACCTTGCAAAATTTCACAGAAATCGAAAAGATTGAAAATATTTAAATCATTCCCGAAACGAATGTTTCAATACATTATATCTAATAAGATTTCTAACCTATTTACAGAAAAATTTGATATCTTGAATATTCTCGAATTTCATTGTTATAGATTTTTTCCACCAGAGGATATAATTATTTTATCATTAACTCAAGGGATGCAACCAGAGAAATTAAAGTTAATTAAATAAGTCTCCGCGGTTTGTCAAAAGATGGCCCCACCAGAAAGTTATGGAGAAATTGTCAGATGTAAAACGTAATATCCCAAGTTTAGTCATCACGTAATTTTTTCGTGCAAAAATGTCAAGTTTTATTCCGAATAAGCATCATTTGCGGGAACTTTTGATTTACTTCTTTAATGTGAAAAAATCTGCAGCTGAGGCGCATCGATTGCTTCTAGAAGCATATGGTGAAGCTGCTTTAAGTGAGAGAAGTTGTCAGGAATGGTTTCAAAAGTTTAAGAACGGTGAGTTTGACGTTAAAGACAAAGAACGCAGTGGAAGGCCGAAAGTGTACGAAGACATGGAATTAGAAGCACTATTGGAGGAAGATTCGTCCCAAACGCAAAAAGAACTTGCACTTACTCTACAAGTGACTCAACAAGCAATTTCACATCTTTTAAAATCTTTAGGATTGATTAAAAAACAAGTAAATTGGGTTCCATATGAACTAAAGCCGAGAGACGTTGAACGCCGATTATGCATGAGTGAAATGCTGCTTGCCAGGAATAAAAAAAGAGTTTTTTGCATCGTATAGTCTCTGGTGACGAAAAATGGATTCACTACGATAATCCAAAGAAGAGAAAGTCATGGGTTAAGCCCGGCGAACCATCAACATCGACAGCTAAGCCGAATATTCATGGAAAAAAACTCATGCTGTGTATTTGGTGGGATCAGCTTGCTCTCTACCGAACACAATTGATGAGATTGAGTAGGGCACTTAAGGAAAAACGCGCCCATTACTACTCCAGACACGACAAAATTATTCTTTTACACGATAATGCTCGTCCACATGTTGCGGCGCCGGTAAAAACATACTTGGAAACACTCAACTGGGAAGTTTTACCCCACCCGCCGTATTCACCAGACTTAGCCCCTTCTGATTATCATCTGTTCCGGTCGATGGCACATGGTCTGTCTGAGCAGCGCTTCACATCATATGAAGACACCAAAAATTGGGTAGATTTGTGGATAGCGTCAAAAGATGAAGAGTTTTTTTCGACGGGGTATCCGAATGTTGCCAGAAAGATGGGGAAATGTAGTGGCAAATTATGGAAAATACTTTTAATAAAACGTAATGTACTTTTACTTTACAATAAATTCCTAATTTTTTATAAAAAACCGCGGAAACTTATTTGTACACCTGATACGAATTTTTCATGAAATCGGAAAAGACACATGTCAGTAATTCGTCAGAAATTTCTTTTATCGATGCTTCCACAGATAGGTACGTATTCAATTGACATCAGTCGGACTCACTTACCATGAAATAATATTTGACAAAAGCACAGACGTGAGGTCAACCTATATCTCTATATATTTCCTTATTAGCGATAGATATACTTACTTTTGATTTTAGGCGAAGGGAATTTGAGCTTCGATCAGAACTAAAGGAACACTAGGAGTTGTATTTCTTAATTTGAGATATGGGTTCGTTCCTTCATCGTGGCTGTTGTGTTAGTATCACATTGTTTCAGAGTTTAAGAAATTACTCTAGAAAATGCGCGCAAAAGCTATTGACCTCACGTCAGTGCTTTTCTTGTTTGTTTTTAATATTCTTCACCGTTTTACTTAGCATCAATTGACATAACAAATCGTTGATTATCTTTCCATGTGTGATTTGGTTACGCGGTTTAATTCACTTTTTTTTTGTCAAAGAACTTCTATTTTCACTTAGAAACTATAATTTATTGAATGAAGAATTTAAAGGAGAACTTCACTCAATTAATAGAACGTTATCTACTAAAAGAAAGTTGGTTCTAAAAATAGCCAATGAAATGTTATGCTGAAGATCTGGAACTTTTATACATCTGGATTCCAACAGAATGTTCGTATCACGTAAACTACGACATAAATCAAATCGTTCTCTAGAAATTTCCTAATCTCAAACATTAATAAACTTATTAACATTTAATGACTATCGTTTCTGCTAAACTTTGTCCAGGCGGATAATACGTGACAATGTAAAATACAGTTATTTACTGAAAGTGTCAATGAACACTTATCAGGAAAGTATTGACCGATCCAATCGATTTTCTGCGAAATGTCTTATCTGAAGAACGTGGAGTAGGTCCGATTAAACGATAGTAGAGAATTGCGGAATCAAGAGTGTATCATAATCTTCATAGAATGTCGGATATGCGTGTTTTCCTCTTCAAAATTATTATGTCAATTTAATATTACGTTCATAATAATTTGTTATCAAATACTAAATAACCTAGTTTTTTCACCTTCATTCACATGAAAGTAATGGAGGAACAATTGACAGAATTCATCAATCCAGGGAAAATATAATTTTTCAAGAAAATGAACATAATATGAGAATGCAATCAAATGATCAATCATTGAAAGGAAAGGATAAAGTACGACTTTTCAAACTTGAAATTCCATCGAAAACTCTATTCTATAAAGAATAGCATACAGTAGATGTTTATGTTTATACTGGCTTACCTAGGTGTACATACAGTGTGGAACAGCCAAATGGAATAAATTCGATAACGAATAAATGAGAGCGTGTTTGGAAAAACGCTTGGACACGGCGATTTGTATTTTTAACTGAGCATTTAAAAAAAAAAATAGAACATGCCTTTTTGTATGACAATCAACAAAACGATAAGGTTTGAAATCAGAGTACCATCGACAATAGTACGGAAGGAAATTCTAAAGTAATATGAATTATTCATTACTAGGGAATGAAAACCGAGGATAATATTTCACTTTCTGTTATGTTTAGAAGTAAATTGTAAACTTTCACCAAAATGTTAGGTTATGTTATCGTTATGATGAACTGAAGTGATTGTGGAAATTAAACTGATTCTGTCAGAAAGCAACATCAGTTGGAAGTGATGCGCATCAGTTCAAAATCACAACATTGTCAAATAGAACGGGCATCAACTGATTTTACATCAGTTTGGAAGTAATGTAATATTTCAAATAGAAAGGGCCTTTTATAGATAAATGTTTCTACAGTTAAAATTTCAAGGTACCTCAATTTTAATTACCAAACACGTCTATAGACTGATCGACTAAATAGATTATTGATTTATACTTACTAGTACTAAATAATCGGTTTTGAAATGAAAAACCTAGTTTACAACATAAAAATAAAATTAATGAATTCAACAGAATAATTATTGTAAATCTCTTGGTTTTTAAGAGACGTTACACCATAATATATCTTTTTTAGTTTCACCATTCGTATAACGCTTTTTTGCACGAAGCATGTTTCATCTAAAATGTGTATCTTTTTATATTTTACAGGTTACGGCTATTTCCTCATAAGGTGAAAAGGCTGACCGTGATATCGATATCATTTGAGATTTTCGGAATGTATTGTTTTATTTGCAAAAAACATTTCATTCATCTTAAACTTCTTGTATTCCATTTCAAACGAAATCATGATCTCAAACCGAATTCTTCATACAGATGTTGTAATAAAGAATAAAGTTTTCAAAATTTGAGTAGTTTCAAGAAACATTTCAACAGAACACATTCAGTTACTTCAACCAATATCATTTTGCCGTTGGAAAGTATAGCTCAATCTAGCTCTATTTCTAATAAAAATTACGAAGAAGAAATCAACATTGAAAATTCAGAAGAAATGTCCAATTTTATTGAACAACAAGAAAATATTGGGGATCAGCTTCGCCAAGATTTTGAAAAAGAATATGAGAATCGAAAGAAAATTTTAGAAAAGAATATTTTGCATTTTATCCTTCTTCTGCACAATAACAATAATTTTAGCCGAAAAGACGTGTTCAATATCCAAGATAACGTAAATAAGTTTTTACTTGAGCCTTTACTCGATTTATTCAATGCTTTTGCGAAATATCAGTTTGATAGCAAATCAACTATTTTTGATAAATTTTTGAATCTAGTACTGAGTTGTAGAGAGCCATTCAAAAAAGTCAACTCTGACTATTTATTATTTAACTATTTGAAAGCTAAGGTTATACAGATCACGTTAAAGAGGTGTCTATTGATAATGTTGTACAACCACTGTATAGATCTGGACAATTGGTCACAGACGAGAAAAGAGAAAATAAAAAGGGCTTGTACTACCTATAAAATTTCAGTTCAAACAATTTTTGAATCTCAAAAATTATTAGAGCCCACTTTAACATTTATGACATCCTTACAAAATGAAAAAGTTCTATCGAATTTCATTCAAGGACAGTTATGGATTGAAAAATCGAATCAATATCCGGGTGATATTTTAATACCATATTTATTATATATAGATGATTTTGAGATCAATAATCCCTTAGGATTGAATGCTTTAAAGCATTCTGTTTGCAATGTCTATTATTCTCTTTCCATGTTTACTGTCACAAGATTCGAAATTGGAGAACATTTTTTAGCTGCCGTTGTAGAAATCTTCTGATCTTAAATCCTTTGGCAATGAAAATGTTTTTGAATCACTTATTCAAGATTTGAAAGAATTAGAAATTGATGGTGTAGATATCTCAGTAGAAAATGGCTTTGTTAAACATGTACAGTTCGTATTGGGGTTAGTAGTCGGTGACAATTTAGGTTAAATTCGTTTTTGGGGTTCAGTAGATCTTTCTCAGAAGCAATTTTTTTGCCGACTTTGCAGAATTTCTAAAGAAGAATCTCAGAGAGCTCATAGCGAAAAACCTGAATTAAATAGAACCCTTGTTAATTATGAAAGTGATCTGTCGAATCCAATGCAAACAACAGGAATAATGAGTAGGCCTCCTCTTAATAGCATACCGTCTTTCCACGTTGTACAGAACTATTATGTTGACATTATACCATGATATTTTTGAAGGAATTTGCCACTACAGCGTTTGCCACGCAATAAATTATTTCATTCATTCAGCAGAGATTTTCGACTTATCAAACTCAATTTGAGAAAACAAACATTTGAGTATGGATCCTTTGAAATAGAGAATGCTTCAGGCCCAGTTGAAGTGCATCATTTGACTAAAAAAACTTAAAATGTCAGCTCGTGAAATGATGACATTTATACAGTTCTTTCCTCTTATGATAGGAGATCTCGTTCCTTCGGATGATCTCGTGTGGCTTTTCTTATAAATTTTATAGAAATTATAGACTTACTCTTGTGCTTGAAATTGTTGAGAGTTCCATAAAACTCTTAGAATATAAGATCCAAAATTTCAATGCAGATTATATTCTGCTCTTCAATGATACTCTGAAACCAAAATTTCACAATCTTGCATTATCCCAGAATTATTCGTCAAGTTGGTCCTCTCAGAAAACTATGGTGTTTTAAGTTCGAGTCAGAAGCATAAACAGTTCAAAGTATATGCACACTGCGTAACCTCAAGAAAGAACATTTGTTTAACTTTAGGTAAAAAAATACATGTTGAAATTTGCATTTAAGTTGATATCTAACAGAAGTGAAATGGAGAAATTTTCGTTGAAAAGCAAATATAAATCAGAAAGCTATATAAAAATATTATAATAGAAAAACTGAAAATTCAAGATATGTCAATTTTGGAGCTCTATACTAAAATAACTTATAAAAAAGAAATTTATTATTCCGTTGGAAATTATATTTCATCATATCAAAACGATATCCTTATTTTTATCATACAGAGTATCGTTATATTGAATAACACTAATATTTTTATTTTCGTTCAAAAATTGAACTCTGTTAGATATCTTCCACATTTTCTTGCATATGAAATTGAACCTACCGACTTTGGACCGTTTCCTTTCATTTATATCACCGGAAGATATTGCAGGTCCTGCTCTGACACTAATAAAAACAGCAAGAGGCAAAATGATGCTCCGCATAAAGGAATATTATAAGACTTTCAATAAATTTTAGTTCTCACTATAATCTTCCTATTGTTCGATACAGTTCATAAAATTAAAATGTTTCTTCTGAAATATGTTTTTGTTTGTCAGCTTTTCTTTTTGATTTTCAGACAATTTGAATTTGATCAATATTAAGATAATTTCTAGTGTAGTTCGCATTCGCTTAAAAATATATATTTATATTTGATTTATTGAATGTTTCTTTCGGAAAATTTACTATTAACGAACATTTCTGAGATTGTGATAGTTTGCAATTGGAGCTACTTAGGCGCTGAGTAGTTTTCGTAGAATGTTTACTCGGCATAATTCACTTTTTTTGTCAAAGAACTTGCATTTTCACTTAAAACTATGTTTTATTGAATGAAGAATTTAAAGGAGAACTTCACTCAATTAATAGAACGTTATCTACTAAAAGAAAGTTGGTTCTAAAAATAGCCAATGAAATGTTATGCTGAAGATCTGGAACTTTTATACATCTGGATTCCAACAGAATGTTCGTATCACGTAAACTACGACATAAATCAAATCGTTCTCTAGAAATTTCCTAATCTCAAACATTAATATACTTATTAACATTTAATGACTATCGTTTCTGCTAAACTTTGTCCAGGCGGATAATACGTGACAATGTAAAATACAGTTATTTACTGAAAGTGTCAATGAACACTTATCAGGAAAGTATTGACCGATCCAATCGATTTTCTGCGAAATGTCTTATCTGAAGAACGTGGAGTAGGTCCGATTAAACGATAGTAGAGAATTGCGGAATCAAGAGTGTATCATAATCTTCATAGAATGTCGGATATGCGTGTTTTCCTCTTCAAAATTATTATGTCAATTTAATATTACGTTCATAATAATTTGTTATCAAATACTAAATAACCTAGTTTTTCACCTTCATTCACATGAAAGTAATGGAGGAACAATTGACAGAATTCATCAATCCAGGGAAAATATAATTTTTCAAGAAAATGAACATAATATGAGAATGCAATCAAATGATCAATCATTGAAAGGAAAAGGATAAAGTACGACTTTTCAAACTTGAAATTCCATCGAAAACTCTATTCTATAAAGAATAGCAGCATACAGTAGATGTTTATGTTTATACTGGCTTACCTAGGTGTACATACAGTGTGGAACAGCCAAATGGAATAAATTCGATAACGAATAAATGAGAGCGTGTTTGGAAAAACGCTTGACACGGCAATTTGTATTTTTAACTGAGCATTTAAAAAAAAAAAAAAAAAAAATTATTAGGTGTACAAATAAGTTTCCATGGTTTGTCAAAAGATGGTTCCCACCAGAAGGTTATGGAGAAATTGCCAGATGTAAAACGTAATATCCCAAGTTTAGTCATCTGGCAACACCATAACCTTAAAGTACTAGTGATTCCGTATCAGCATCACGTAATTTTTTCTTGCAAAAATGTCAAGTTTTATTCCGAATAAGAATCATTTGCGGGAACTTTTGATTTACTTCTTTAATGTGAAAAAATCTGCAGCTGAGGCGCATCGATTGCTTCTAGAAGCATATGGTGAAGCTGCTTTAAGTGAGAGAAGTTGTCAGGAATGGTTTCAAAAGTTTAAGAACGGTGAGTTTGACGTTAAAGACAAAGAACGCAGTGGAAGGCCGAAAGTGTACGAAGACATGGAATTAGAAGCACTATTGGAGGAAGATTCGTCCCAAATGCAAAACGAACTTGCACTTACTCTACAAGTGACTCAACAAGCAATTTCACATCGTTTTAAATCGTTAGGAATGATTCAAAAACAAGGAAATTGGGTTCCATATGAACTAAAGCCGAGAGACGTTGAACGCCGATTATGCATGAGTGAAATGCTGCTTGCCAGGAAAAAAAAAAATTTTGGCATCGTATAGTCACTGGTGACGAAAATGGATTCACTACGATAATCCAAAGAAGAGAAAGTCATGGGTTAAGCCCGGCGGACCATCAACATCGACAGCTAAGCCGAATATTCATGGAAAAAACTCATGCTGTGTATTTGGTGGGATCAGCTTGGTGTCGTGTATTATGAATTGATTGCTGAAACCAAGCGAAACCATTACTGGAGCTCTCTACCGAACACAATTGATGACATTGAGTCGGGCACTTAAGGAAAACGCGCCCATTACTACTCCAGACACGACAAAATTATTGTTTTACACGATAATGCTCGTCCACATGTTGCGGCGCCGGTAAAAACATACTTGGAAACACTCAACTGGGAAGTTTTACCCCACCCGCCGTATTCACCAGACTTAGCCCCTTCTGATTATCATCTGTTCCGGTCGATGGCACATGGTCTGTCTGAGCAGCGCTTCACATCATATGAAGACACCAAAATTGGGTAGATTTGTGGATAGCGTCAAAAGATGAAGAGTTTTTTTCGACGGGGTATCCGAATGTTGCCAGAAAGATGGGGAAAAGTAGTGGCAAATGATGGAAAATACTTTGAATAAAACGTAATGTACTTTTCCTTTACAATAAATTCCTAATTTTTATAAAAACCGCGGAAACTTATTTGTACACCTGATATATAGGGTGCGTCATGTGACAGTGGCCAATACCCACTTCCTTATTTTAAATGCAAGCCCCTGCATATTATTAATTTTGGATTCTTCATAGAATTCTAGACATAAATCATGTACAATGTCCTATACCTATCTTCAAATGTTTCGGAAATATTAAGTGTTTTCAGATTTATTACAAAAATGAACTAAGCTGACTTTTTTGGGGATATGTCAAATGTATTGTATACAAAACTAACACCTTAACTTAGATGACTTAAAAAGACGGATCACGCTTGCGATTAGATCAGTTACACCTGAGATGTTGAGTAATGTTAGAAGACATTTCTATACCAGATTAGCATGTCGCCAAGACGTTCGTATGAGCATTTTGAACATTTACTACATTGACATTAATATTTTTTGTTTTTTTTTAATTATTAAGAAATAATCAGTATTAATTATTAGGTTCTTAGTGTAATGTAAAGCGAATTTGTGAAATAAAATAATTTTCTTTTTTTAATGTTAATTTTTGTAATAAATCTGAAAACACTTAATATTTCCGAAACAGTTGAAGATAGGTATAGGAGATTTATGTCTAGAATTCTCTGAAGAATCCAAAAAATTAATAATATACAGGAACTTGCATTTAAAGTGGGTATTGGTCACTGTCACATGGCGCACTCTATATTTTTTTTTTTTGGAAAAAATGCTCAGTCAAAAATACAAATCCAAGCGTTTTTCCAAACACGCTCTCATTTATTCGTTATCGAATTTATTCCATTTGGCTGTTCCACACTGTATATCAATGTACATGTTTTCGTTTTCATTCCACGAGAAATAAAAAATAACTTTATATTTCAATGTCAGGATTAATAAAGGCCACTGGCATGAGATATATTCGCCAATACGATAAGCTTCAAAATATTTCCTGCATATCACACATGAATTATACATATGGAAAACACTAAAATACGCATGGCGTCGCAAATAAGTTGAAATATTTTTTAAGATATATGTATACAGGGTGAGTCTTTGACCACTGCGTTAATTTTAACCATAGGTTCTTGAGATCAAAAGAAACACTTTTTCCATTACGGTTTTTCCAAATTCAGCTGCGTTCAAAAGTTATAAGCATTTTTAGTTTTCACATTGGGCAAATACCCTCTGTAGTCCAGTTTAGTTTGAATGAAAATACCTTCCACAGCATTCACTATTGAATCTGAATTGTTTAAAAACATTATTTTCCCTCTAAGTAATGATTCACTCACTCATGTTTCATCCGATGAGGTCCATATCCAGAAGGAAGATACAAAATACGTATTTTCTGGTAAAAAAATTCAACACCATAAACATAGATTTTTGTTGTTCTACTATATTTTCTTTCTACTTCAAGATTATAAACCATGCCTTTTTAGTGAGAAATTCCAAAAACCTCAGAATTATTGGGTGTTATCATCATGAATTTGTAATTTTCTTCTTAAAATTTCCAAATCATGATAACCATCATTTCTATGAAACTTCCAATGCAAGAGGTTGTCACTGTGCTTTCTTTTTCACTCAAAGCCAGAAAAAATCATCTATGATTTTCCAAACACTGATATTTCTGAAGTTTCTTCTCCTTGACAGAGACCAGTGAACAGGTATTTTCTGTACTGAATCCCAATAACAATTTACCTGGATAGATTACAAGTATTTCCAGATTTAGGTGTGCAATTATACTTTCTTGAAGAAATACAAAATAAATTTGATTTTGAAAAATCAACTAGGTATTCTTTGATAAAAAATTTTTTGTTAAATCATTAATATGAATCTATTCTGTTTAGAATATAATTACTGATTTTTATAATCAGAGTAAATAACGTAAACAAGAACATAAATATTGAATAATGGTTATTCATAGATTATGTCAAATTTTAATACCTTACCATAGAATATTAATTTATCACCGAACCCCAGGAGAGAAAAAATTAATATTTGTAATGTTTTTTTTAAATGAAAGATAATATCTATAACTATTATTGATCTTTAGTTATAATTTTCCTTAGAATAATTAGAATGAATTATTATCACATTAAAATATTATAACGTCTCTGTGGTGGGTAGTTCCAAATAAAAAGTATTCTGTGGTTCCTTGTTGTTTTGATTCTGTTTGAAACTGTCAAAAGTTATTTGTATCTTCAAAAAAAAAGTGGAAAGATTTTTAGGGATAATATCAATAGTTTTAAATTATTCAATTCAGTATGAAATGATTATGGTCAGAAATTGCATTCTATTCTAATCTTTCTTGTTTATGAGCTTATATCTTCCAGTTTCAATATTGATTGAATTTTAATTAACCATGCATCATAACAAACATTCAGAAATATTAAAACTAAGTCAAATTCTATTATCTCTTAAGTTGTGAACAAGGTTGAATCGGTGTATGAAATAAAGATAATAAAGGTATAAAACAAATCTAGGAGACTTGGTTGAAGTTTTTAAAACTCATATGAGCTCAATTTGCAGCATTCCTATGTTAGAATAGATATAATTTGATGAACCCTGAAAGCCTGAAGCTATAAAAACCAGCTCTTCATAAAGACAAGTCTTCAATTTAACAGGTCCTGACAGAAAATACTTTAGCTATTTCAACGGTCAAAATATACCGAAGAGCGATGGAAAACTTTTTCTTTATTTATTATGGAATATTATTCTGGATTAAATATTAAACAAGGTGCTAGACATCACTAACAATGAATACAGCAAATGGCAATTTAGATTTTGTGGTGAATGTAAGACAAAAATTGTTCAGTGGTTAATTTCATCTATAGTGTTTAGTGGCGGAACCATAGACTGGAGAGATTTCCCCAACCTTTTGAAGAAATATTTAATATAGACGTAAAATATGGCAACATTGAACAAATCTGATTATTGAATCATTTCAGCACAGAGTTGGATTTGGGAAAATCAGAAAATTTGGACAAAATTATATCGATTTAATTCCTTTCAACTTCAAATATCTCAAGAATGGTGCAATTTAGGAGGAAAGATGAAGAATGATTTTATATGCAAAAAGACTAATGATTCCAGGAAGTACGAGATACGGACCTTTAGTTCAAGCGATATTTGTTTTTCATGCAATTTAACCAATCTGTAGAGTAGTAGTGAGGAACCCACAAGAAATGGAATAAATCTATTGATGCCAAAATATGCATGACTGCTATCAAAAACCTTCTACAAGAGATCATTTCAATTGATATTGTCGTTTGAATATTACAGGTGAAAATGCAATTTTTTTATGAAATTTCAACACCCTATATCTTTTGAACGGGGCCAAATTTGGAAAAATGTTATAGGAAGAAAATGTTTCTTTTGACGTCAAGAATCTATGGTTAAAATTAACGCAGTGGTCAAAGACTCACCCTGTATATATAATTTTTTGGAACTGAAATAATGAGTCTTTTTTTATTTTGAGAATTTCGAATATATATATATATATATATATATATATATGAGATTTGAAAATCTGAAAAAATAATAATATATAATTAATTCAAAGTACTGATTCTCAAGGATTGTATATCAAAGTTAATTGTTCAAAGAACTAGACCTTTGTCTATTAATACGTTTTTTCAGCAATTCCTTCATCTATGTAAATATAAACATTTTTTGAATAAATGCCATAATTTTATTCGGTTCATGGAGACTTACTTATATAACTATGAAATAAGATAGTGTGATGAAAGTTTATATAAATTCAATGTTTTGTGTTTGATCATTTTTTAAACTAACAAAAAAAAAGAAAATTCCCCGTAATGTTGTGAAAAGAATTCGTTTCTTCGTTCAGCACTTACTCAACATTTTATGTCAACAAAACACATTCCTTAGCAAAAAATTATTATTTCTACACTTATTTTTTGTGGACAATTGGACTATTTCAACTAAAGAAAAATCTTTAGAACTTCTTGAAGAACTTATATTTATAATTAAAAAAAATTTCTTCTGCAAAGTTATAAGTTTTAAACATTTGAAATAGTTTTTTTTTAATATTTCGTCTGTTTGAGTAATCCGTTAAAAAAATTTTCAAATCATAATCAACAATTTACTACAATTTAAAAAACAATTTCATTGTTTATTACATTACCGATTTGTTATAAAAACAATTATAAACTTTACTATTCTATATATATGCATATAACATTTGATTATATATTTTATATCTATTTTGATACTTTAAAAATTACAAAAACGTTCCTCAGTATAAAAATACCGAAAAAAATTTATTTAATTTTTTATTTTTGCGCGCTTGTTCTAGAAAAACATTCGTTTATCCCAAATGTCTGTAATTTTCGAATATCGAGATGTCTCTATCGATTGGGTTCGACTTTCTGATGAATAATACAGTGTCGAACTTGGGTATACCCGTCCGATTGTCCGTATACTCTCCATCTTCCGAAAAAGATAAGCTAAAGTTTCATATTTTCAGGATATGAAAACTGTCCAAATATCTCGGTCAGGTTCTTTATTAGGCCAAATCCGTACAATGGTTCAGGAATTTGGGCATCTAAAATTTAGTTTTCAGATTATTAATAGGATCAGTTGTTACTTCGAAGATATTTGAATTAGGTTGCAAAATTTCAACGAAATCGAAATTTTTTTTAATTCATCAAGAATATTTTTATTGATAACTGTACCTCATAAAATTCCCGACGTATTAAAACAGAAATTTGAGCATATATAGACGTAATTGATGTCTAACATATTCTCGAATTTGATTGGCTCAGCTTCCTCCCACCCGAAGATATACTTATATTTTCATTTACTTAAAGGAAAGCTATCACACAATTTAAAATTTAAAGATATAAAGTTATGTTTATTTTGACTACTTCCAGCAACAATAATATGAACGTACTTACGTCTATAAATTATAATATTTATGTAGATAGCGATGGAAGGAAAACTAAAAAATATTCCATTTTTTTATTCCAACAGTCGTGGAAAAAAATAATAAATCCTAAAACTTTATAGTGGTTTTATATTAATAAAACCAAGGTCATAATGAGAATCTGAAATGATTTCTGAAAATGATACTCTTCTTTTTCATAAAAAAAATTCAATTAGAATAATTCAGAAACATTATAAACACTGTGAATTAATTAGAAGGCACACCCTACATATCTTTTTAAAATTAATTCTATAGATCTGAAAATATTAGTAACTTATTAAATGTGCGGTGAATGTGAATCGTGAGTTACTCATCTCAATCTGTTCATAGCGTAATTCGTTCGTCAAGCTTGAATCAGAGTGAAAAAATTTGGCACGAGAATTAATGGAATGGAAATTATTATGAGACTCATCGATAAACTATTTATGGATGAATAAACTACGTAGATTGATTCAATACATGCATTTATTAAAAGTTAACTTGTTTTACTTATCATCTTTTCACGTTCAGATAAGCAGAAACGTTATACTGTTAAAATAAATTTATATTTAATTGAGCTTCATGTGTTTACCAACATATTTCACCAAGTGAATTATTTTCAACAAAAAGGAGAACGTTTGGAAATTTTGCAGGTGATTGCTTTGGCCGAAAATGCATGATATGCATTTTTTTGTTGATAATACACTCTTGGTTGAACAGGAGTTTGAGAATTTCACGAAATTTTGTATTCTTTCAACTTCACCAAAGCGTTTCCCAAACAACAAATTTATAGGATATATACGATATCTGATTAATGTAGTAGAATCGACAGGAATATATCTTTAATTAACAAACTTACGAATTCTATCTAGTTTCACATCAACAACTTCAAACAAATTATTTTCCTTAAATGAGACCAATTTCAGGAATAACGATTCACAAACCTCAATAAATTTTTATACGATGTGAACCATCTAGCGTTCCTAGAAGTACAATAAAATTATCCATTTCTAAGATTATTCTATAACTTTGGGTGACTTCATCGCATGAAGAACTCTTATACCTTTTCGTGATTGTGAGCCATTATGATGAATATCCAGAATCGGCAGAATATCGTTGTCCTCTATATATGCACAGCTTTTTGTTGAGATCCTACTAAAAACTTATCAGTAATCATATATAACGTTGGGAGAGGAAATAAGTTGAATTTACTTGAAATATATGAAATAAAAAAAATTTGAAAAAGAACGCAACCCTTTGTCTGAACAAACAAACTGAAACCAATCTCTCATACAAATCCTTTTTTGAAAATTTAATTTGAATAGAAAAATTGGAAGAAAATTGACTCTTTGATTTAAGTGACAAGTGGTTTTGTTGGATAACCATAATCTGAGGACATAACCCCAAATCAGTACTTCCTTGAGAACTCTAAAAGTTTTTCAGTCGCTTTATTTTGTTGTGAATATCATTTTTCGGAGATGTTCAGTGTGAATACTTATTGACAAGTAAGAATATTTTGCATTTTAAAGTTTATTTACTGTAAAGAATTTTATTGAGTATTGTAAAATTTATCTTCTAGAAGTCCTGATGATGCCTGGATGGCGAAACTAGTAGAGTGGATTTTAAATAAAAATATATCCAGTGAGTACTAAAAAAACACTTATCCCCTTTTATCAGTAATCGACTAATAAAGAAAATGTTTCGGAATTTTTGAAAGTTATTCCTAGTCGGGCAATTGTCACGTAATTTGTCAGACTCCTTGCGTTCAAGAATTCAGAGGATTTTCAAGTAACAAATTAATCCTGTGGATATTTTACAAGTTATCGAGGAGACCAAATTTCAGGTAGGTATTTGGAAGAATTTCATCCCAACCTGAAGAGATAATTGGATATTTAATCTTTTCTTTAAATATAAAAATGTAAAACGAAGAATGTAAAAGAACCGATAATCCTAAAAAATCTTAAATACCACTCAGATTTCTTTCTGCTTTGGTAGAAGCCCAGATTTCCTTATCCTGAAATCAACCAATAGAATTTTTATCTTTTCTATAGAAGCATGTATGTTTCTTCCAGTGAGCTCTTGCTTTTTGAGATACCTCATTTATTCCAGTCTTAATTACGGAATAAGAACCTAGGTATGAAATTGAATTGAAATGTATATTATGATATTTTGACAACTTATATAAAAATATATATCTATAATATAAAAATGGATCGCAAAATGTGTTGGTAAGCGCATAACTCAACAACGCCTGGACCAATTTGGCTAAATCTTTTTTTAAAATGTTCGTTGAAGTTCAAGGATGGTTTTTACGGCGAGAAAAATTAGAATTATTGCTGGAAAAACCCTAAAAATAGCCCTTTTCTTTTTCCCATACAAATGATTTGTAACTAAAAAGGTTTCGCAGCAATGTAAATTGATTGTTTGGGCTGAATGCACGATGGCATATAAAAAATCTTTGGAGGCTTTAGACAGAACCTTAAAAGATCTACGGAGCAATAATAACCGATTTGGTGGTGCAATGATTTTATTAGCAGGAGATTTTCGTCAAACATTGCCAGTGATTCCACGATCAACGCCAGCTGATGAACTCAATGCATGTCTAAAGTCCACCAATTTGTGGAAACATGTCAAAGTACTTCATTTAAGCAAAAATATGCGTGTCGAGTTGCAAAATGACCAATCTGGAAACATATTCTCTAAACAACTCATTGACATTGGTAATGGCAAATTTCCTATAGACATGTTGACTGGCTGCATTAACTTTCCTCAAAGTTTTTGTCAGTTAACTCGATCAAAAGATGAACTTATTCAGAAGGTGTTTCCAGATGTTTCTCAAAATAACAGAAACCATGATTAGTTGAGCGAACGAGCTATACTGGCTGCAAAAAACATAGATGTAAATGAATTAAATTTCAAAATTCAAGAACAAATTACAGGCGAATTGAGGATATATAAATCAGTTCGTTCGGCTACTAATCAAGATGATGTAGTCAACTATCCACCGGAATTTTTAAACTCGCTGGATTTGCCAGAATTGCCACCTCACAATCTTCAATTAAAGGTTGGATCGGTGGTTATAATGTTGCGAAATATCAACCAACCGCGTCTTTGCAACGGTACACGGTTAGCGATAAAAAAAATTACTGAACAATGTGATAGAAGCAACTATACTCAAAAGAAAGTATGAAGGAGAAGATGTTCTCATACCGCGCATCCCAATGATGTGCCATTTGAGTTTAAACGACTACAGTTTCCAGTGCGGTTTGCTTTTGCTATGACTATAAACAACTCCCAGGGGCAATCATTAAGTGTGTAACGCCCTTACGTGCAGTTCCTTTATCAGTAAACTCGGGCGCCAGACTATTTGCTTCTGAGGGCGTCACCCTCACCTATCGAGCTCCTCCGGAATGTCCAGAAGCTCGAGCCTAGGTAGACTCCAGTGGAGAATGAAGTGGGTAGCTGTTGGAGGTAGAGGTGTCACCAATAAAACTCGCGATTAACTAAAAATATGCTCTCTATTCGTACTAAATAAACAAACTTTCCAAAATAATACGTCTCACAGTCCTTAAAACAAATCAACAGTTCATATTCGGTACAACAGTCCTTAATCTAAATCACAAAATCCTCGTAGTCCTTAACCTCTAAAAACCCAAGTCCCAAATCTACTAATCAATCACCAAAAGTCCAGTAACATTCCGTGAAGGGGTTAGAGTGCACACAAAGCGATTACAGTGGCGAGTTACTCGATGTATTAGGCATCAGAAAGAATTCGGTAAGCAAAATGACTTAGGCATAAAAATGACTAGGGCCGTGTGATAAGAAATGATAATGTCTCGGGGTTGAAGCGAGAGGGGGGGGGGGAACCAAAGCCTCACTCAGGCCAACCTGGACCATCCAAGCGGGGGGGTCCGTGGGGCACGGTTCCACACGGCGCAACTAGTGTCCGTGCGCAACAGAACCCCTCAAAGAGAACTGCCAAGGCCCAGCCCAAATCGGAGTGACCGGCGGTATGGTGTGCGCATGCGCAAACCACCGCGCGTCCACCCGCGATGACGACAGGACCGAGGTCGAACCAAGTGCCTGCCGCACAGCAGCCCACGCCACGGAAAACTTCGGTCTAAGCACGATTGAGTTTCCTCATCTCGTACATCAACGTCAGCTCCGCGAGATGGACAGCAGGAGTCCGCCAAGGTAAAACGGCCCACAACCTAGGGACGATTGAGTTTCCTCATCTCGGCACCCAGACGGCGGATACGCAATACCGGCTAAAGGACCCAGCCGACACCCGTGACGAATTCCGCACCCTCAAAGATCGGGCCAACCCAGTGCCTGCCGCGCAACAGCCCACGTCACGGAAAGCTTCGGTTTAAGCACGATTGAGTTTCCTCATCTCGCACATCAACGTCAGCCCCGAGAGATGGACAGCAGGAGTCCGCCGAGGTAAAACGGCCCACAACCTAGGGACGATTGAGTTTCCTCATCTCGGCACCCAGATTCCGGATCCGCAATACCGGCTAAAGGACCCAGCCGACACCCGTGACCAACCCGTGCCTTCCAGGGGTCGGTTCGACAAACGACAACAGGGGGGGGGGCACACCACGACCCTCACCGCGCAGCAGCCCACGTCACGGAAAGCTTCGGTCTAAGCACGATTGAGTTTCCTCATCTCGTACATCAACGTCGGCCCCGAGAGATGGACAGCAGGAGTCCGCCAAGATAAAACGGCCCACAATCTAGGGACGATTGAGTTTCCTCATCTCGGCACCCAGATGTCAGATCCGCAATACCGGCTAAAGGACTCGTAAAGGACGTGATGCCCTAAACGCCCTCCTGCAGCCGTCGTTCGGTCTCAACGATCGAACCTCACACTCACCTCCTGGAATCTCGTCCTCCACAAGTGGTCCTCCGGTCCCTCTCTATACCCCTTTCCTACCTTGGTATGTCTGCCTACCACTGAACTCACTACCAGCACTAACAACACTGGCTGGACCTTCCACTATACGGTAGAGGCCTTGATTTATTTTGAGTTCCGCGCCGTGCGAGGAACTGCCGTTCCAGTGCTCGACTCGCCTATAAATACCATTCTCGGTCCCCTCCACCAACTACGTCGTGCGCACTGCAGATGGAGGTGGGAATGATCGGTCGGTGTCCCCACCGCTCGGCGCGATCTCGCTGGAGTCGATCAAGGTCAACGGGTTTCTGCCACGCAAATAAAACTACTTCGTTACAAGTGTTTGTGGTATTAATCTAGAAAACCCATGTTTCTCACATGGTCAATTGTATGTTGCCTGTTCCCGTGTTGGAAAACCATCAGATTTGTTTATCTATGCGCCAGGTAATCAAACAAAAAACATCGTATACCACAAAGCACTACAATGATAATAATAATAATTATGATTCACATGATTAACAATAAAGCGATTACTTACTTTTAAATCCTTACATATGTTTTATTTAATTATTTTTTTATTCACAATGCCCTATCAATAGGGTGACGGTTCTGTTCAGGAGAACTTTTTAAAATACGTAGGCACAAAAACTGCCACATAACAAATCTTTTTGACAGGACGAAGTCTGTCGGGTCAGCTAGTATACATATATAACCGGTATGAATACCATCATTTAAATTTTCTTCCATGAAATAAATCAGAAAACATAACTATAAAGTTAAACAGTTGAAACACTTCATTCATATTACGTTGATTCTTCCCAGAACCAAGCATAATCAGGTAGGACAAACAGAACATAAAGAGAGAAACTTTAGACTATTTAATGAACGAAAAGTGGAGGATAATTGCTTCGAGTACCTAACAGTAAACCGTGGTCATTGTGATACTGTGGTAGTCAATATAGTAGTTTATTGTCTTGAACTCTAGACTCAGCCACCTGTTGCTGTTTACATTTCCCATTCAGAGCCGAGCTGCCATCAGCCCGAGGGTACTTATGAGTTTTCTTCCGTCATGAATGAAGAAATTGGAATTTATTATGAATTACTCGAGGGTCTAGGACTGCCTGTCTGAATCATTACAACTGAACCGAGCCAGTTACGAATTTAGCACAACAAAAATTAACTATTGTTTATTGTGCGTAAAATTAGCCCAACACTTTTCAGTTTTTGAAAAAATATTATCGTACTGAAATTTGCTAGATTTGTGCTGTTTGATTTTTTTTCTTTGACTCATAATTTTCTAAATTTTTGACATAATGAATAAAATGGGCCAGCCCAGCACATTTTAAAAATTGAAATTCAAAAACTGAAATAAATTGTGCTACACGCCTACTGAGTAGTGGTTTTCAAATTTTTGAGATAATTCTTTTAATGAATTTGAATTTAATAAACGGAAAATTTAAAAGTTAGCCTAACACTCTTGTTAACCTGAACAAAGTGCTTATAGATTTGTCCCAATGTCTGTATTTTGCGAATATTTGGGTAAAAGTGGTATCAATCGTTGCGAAAGGATTCGCTGATGAATCCGTGGTCGAAATCGATTCTGTGGGCACGATTACGTCCGAACGGAATGTGGTAGAGAGCTGAAATTTTGAGGGTAGGTCGGAGGAATGAATATCTCGGACGTGTTCGTTATCCAGCCAAATCCATCCAATGGTTCAGGAGTTATAAGCATCTTGAAATTTGTTTCTGTTATAATTCTCAGAATATCTATCGGATCATGTTGCAACGTGAGAGATTTAGGTTGAAATAAATAGGCTTGTAAATTTGGTCAAAACCGATACGGCAGGAAATTTTCAAAAAATTCCCAAAGTAAAATTTTTCAATAGTATATACCCCATGAAATATCGGACTTATTCAGAAAAAAAATTGTGATTGTGAGGACGTTATTGTATTCTCACATATTCTGAAATTTCATTGTCGTAGCTTCTGTCCATCTAAAGATATGAATAATTATTCATTTACTCAAGAGAAAAGGGGTCAATTTCAATTTGAGATATAAGTTTGTTCATTCTTTGTGGCGTTTGTATCACATAGATCTACAGTACGAGAAAATACTCTTGTTCACTTGAATAGTGTGCTCATAGATTTGTTATAATTTAATTTTTACTCGAAAGTACCTTAACAAGAGCAAGGTTCAGTTATGCACACAATGTGAGGCCCTTTCCCCATCATGCTATATTGAGAGTGTTCAATTTGTTCCGAAGACCTTGAGCATTTAAATTTACTTATTTGATATTTGTTATTATTGATTTGGTTTGGCGGTTAGTTCCTGTTGGAAATTTGTATTTGTTGTCGGGTTATCGATCTGTATTTGTATCTAGCAAACGAAACTCCTGCCAGTCAAACCTTACAGTCATAATCTTGATCTTTATGTGAAAAGTCCAAACCAATTGGAAACCGTTCGTTATCATTTATTTGGTGGTTTTTTAATGATAAGGTTTCCTGTTCAGATATTTCACATTTTTCTTTAAGATTGGATTTGATTATGTCTTATGTTACTCCGGTTTTAATTCTAGATATGAAAAGCCACACTTTTTTATTTCCATTGTTCTTCCTTGGAATGCAGTACTCATCTCATTGTTTGTTGTTGTTTCAGCTAAGCCAATCATTCCCATTCCCTAGATACTACTTTCCTCCATTTTCTACAATGTTAGTATTAGGCCTTTCTGTTCTGTTTTTGTCCAGGTAATGTATGTTTGTATTTGTATGTTTACCATAAAGAAACTTTCAGCTGCCACCGGTATTACTTTGAGGCTATGTTTGAGCGTGGCGTTGACATTTCCTTGACTTTTAGGCGGTGATCTGTATTTCTATTTTGTAGCGCTGCAGTGTTTATATTGTTTTGAACTGCTTTATTGCATAATGTTTTGTCAGATGAATTCTTTAAATATTTAATGTTCA
This sequence comes from Micraspis discolor, assembly GCA_030674115.1. NCBI lineage: Eukaryota > Metazoa > Arthropoda > Insecta > Coleoptera > Coccinellidae > Micraspis > Micraspis discolor. Next base: position 749,661 of record JARTUT010001750.1, read on the forward strand.
ACTTCCAAATTGAAGAAGCATGTAAATTATTGATGCTAATAAATTATTGTATTGTATTGTCGGATAATTGCCACTTTTCGGAAACTTAGAGCCTTCACTACATCATAAGGCCTTCTTCTTCCTCTTCTTTTCTACTTTCACAACTACTTGAAATCTTCATCGATCGATTTTTCGAAGATTTTATGAAGATCAAGAATTTTGACTCTGGAGTATCCAGCTGCAATGTTTGTTCAAACGACACTTCGGAATCGACAAAATTGTTTCCAGTTTCGATTATCCAGAATACCGAGATCAAAATTATACGGTCAGATCTTTCTAAAATTATAATAATTTCTCAAATTTTTAACGTTCTGTTTGACGAAATTATCCAGTCATTGCTGAACTACCGCCGGATATATCCCTTATTAGACTTACGGCCGGTTTCTGAAACGATGATCATCATAGAAATCAACTAATCAGCTGTTAAATCTATGGTCAACTGCCATTTGAGTTGCTGAAAGGATAGTCAACTAGGTTAATTTGACCACGCTGTCAGTTGACACAGTGGTCAAATATTTCAGGTAAATTGTATGTCAATCGTCATTTTGAGTTTCCGAAACGCAAATTAAGGCTAAATCAGTGGTCAAACTAGTGTCAAAGAACTTGTCAACTAATCGGTGTTGTTTGGCGAATTAACTTGAAAGAAATCTTGTTTATGAATGAAATCTATGTATTTTCCAAGGAAATCCTTATTTTATCGGTATGTATGAAAATAATTCAACAGTCTTTAATATATAATTTTTTATGAAAAGGCATTTATTTTTTTCCAATTTTGCGATGTAATATGTTTTCGTTAATAATTTAGTTTTCTCTGAAAAAACAAGCATTTTTGCAACAATTGGTGAATCTATTTTATTATTGTAGATAATAATTATGGATATCAGCTTGGATATAAGCATGTCTAGTAATTCTAGCGAAGATGAGAACCCAAGGCCACGAACTCTTAGGAGAAGAATGAACTCTTTTGATTTCTACAATGATGTGGAATTCAAAAATAGGTATAGACTGTCCAAGGATATTATAACATTACTTCTGAATATGATAGAGGATAAAATAAAGCCCTTAACATCAAGGAACAAATCAGTTACTGCCTTGGAACAAGTACTTCTAACAATAAGCTATTTTGCAAATAACAGTAGCTGACCATATAAGGGTCCATAAAACTACAGCATGTAGAATAATCAAAAAAGTATCTAGAGTCATTGCTGAACTTCGACCCCAGTTCATATCTATGTCAAGAACAGAGGATGAACGGAATGGAATCAAATCAGAATTTTATTTTATAAGTTCATTTCCGAACGTGATTGGATGTGTAGACTGCACACATATAAAAATACAGTCACCTGGAGGTCCACAAGGTGAGCTTTTCAGAAATAGAAAGGGATACTTTTCTCTTAATGTTCAGGTGATTTGTGATCCCGCAGGGATTATTTATTGGAGGACAAAGGCTACCCTTGTCGCTCATATTTATTGACTCCATTTCTGAGGCCATCAACTCCCGGTGAGCAAGCGTACAACAGAGCACAGATCAAAACGAGGAATACTGTTGAAAGAACATTTGGTGTCTTGAAGAGACGTTTTCCTTGTTTGTCTATGGGAATTAGGCTGAAAATGGAGACAACCATGAATATCATAATGGCATGTTGTGTTCTGCACAATTTGGCATTAGTTCATAATGAAGACGTAGCAGACTTTGATATCGGAGAGAACTTCCCAGATGATCCCCCAAATACTTCTACAAATGATGAAAATATATCAGTCAGATCTTTGTTAGTATCAACACATTTCAATGTTCAATAATAATTGTGGAAGAAGACTCCGATAAAAGGTCATACAATCCGTCACAAAAATCCTATGAAGTAAAAGTAGTGCGTTGAGGAACAGTTGTTACAATAGCTCAAATAAATTTATATTCTAATCTACTCTTATTTATAAACTGAAAACATTCTATAAATCCAATTACACCAAATTTCATTTCATTGTTTTTACTTCTGTGTACTGTGATAAAATAATAAAATTGGATGATGTATGAACAAGGTTGTTTGCTCAATTATTTTGAATACTTCAAATTAAAATGATATTTTTCATTTTATTGACCTATTGATGATAAATTTTTTCAGTTGAAAAACAGCATCTGTATTTTAATACACCAGATACGACTTAATACACCGGTACAGTTAAGCCGCTAAACGATTCATAAATGCAATCTATCGTAAGAAACAGTTGTAAGCAAGTTCAACCAGGTATTTTTTTATGGTCACTTGAGGAAAATTATAAGGGTGTTAAAATTTAAACATCAGTTATCGGATAATTTTAAAATCTTAACCACAAAACACTGATATCTTAACCTCTTTAGTCACAGAATATTAGTTTTTATCGGAGAATCTGTGGTTGGACAGTCTGGCAACAGGGTCGCCTCATGTCAACTGAAAATGATCATAGATTAGTTAAATATGCACTGAACATCCTTTCGGAAACTCAAATTGATTTGACATCTCTGTCAAGATGATCGTTGTGTTAGTTGACATGAGATTTGATCATCCTTTCAGAAACTGGCCGTGAACATTCAGTGAAATAAAGTTATCATATTTCTTCTATGGCACATTATTATTTTATATTATTAATTTACAATAGATCAACTTCATTGAGATATTTACATGTACCAAGAGGTGTGAACTGATTATGACGTCATAGAATGTACCATTCACTCATAAAATCATTATATCAAAGATTGAATATTTTTTCTTACTGGGAGAATAGTTATATGAGAATTCTTAAAGATTTCGTGATTTTCTTTGTTCGCTTAACGTTTCGAATATAACCTAGGAAATAACGTAGCGCCCTCTAACAAATATATTTTAATCTTCTTTTTATTTAAAATTAACCCCGAATCTCTCTCCGAGAACAGTCGTCTCCTAGAAACAAGATTCCTAGTTTCAAAGAATTGAGATCATCAATAGTTGTCCCATATATAAATTTCAAGATGGTTTTAGAGCTATTCATGATGTTTCCCATTCTTTCTTGGAATGGGTTATAAATTTCAAACGAATATGGACGTATTTTTGTTATTCAGTTCTTTTTTTCTGCTTTTGCCTTTTTATTTCCAGATTCGATGTGGGAAACTTGAAGAAGTCTCTGTCTCCATCAATAGAAGACCACTCTTGAAGAAATAAGTCCCTAGAATATATTTCAGCTTGTTTTTGTACTTCCACACTGAGATTGGGAGCCAGGGTTTTCTTTACTGGGTTTTTTTCCCTAGGCTTTTATGTGATACGCCGAATTGTATGACACCCAGTCACTAATCCCTGATCTATATGCTTCATTGTTTGCTAACTAAATATTGTGAACCAAAAGTTCAAAAGAATATATATATTAAGATCTGAGCTCCATGGCAAACCTTATACCTCATACCTCAAGAGACTCAACCTTGAAGGATTCTACTAGAGTTTATAATTATCGTTTAATATCAATGCTCATTGACTAATTGACATAGTTCTAAAACCTAAATAAACAGTCACATTTCAACAGAAATAGCCAAAGGGTTGTTTGCCATATCAATAAAACATGAAGAAGTCTGAAAATCCAGCATCCCTTCATTTTTATACTCAATTTTTCTTTTTGAAAAGCAAGAAACCGAATAATTAGTAGTTTAGTTGATGAATAATTTGAACTAACAGTGTTGTGTTATTAACCCTGCAATTTTAGATTTTAAGAAGGAAATATAAATACTGAATATTTCTTTCGTGCAGCATTATGACATTTCTAGATATGCAAAAATAATCAGTTCTAAGTCCATCGCATCGTAAACACCATCTCAACAAGCCTCGAAGAAGGAAAATTTTGCTCGGTAGTATTTCTGGGTTCATTGCAGGCATTCGACAAGGTTTCGCACAACGGACTGCTCTACAACATCAATAGGATAAGTCAGTTCATGTAACATTCACTAAAATAAGAGAAACATGACAAAATATTCGAAACGAAATACCAGTCGACACCAAAGCGAAGTATCTCGCAATACATTTAGACCAGCCCCTGAATTGAAGGCAACACATCAATACGGAGAAGAATGAATTAAATCTGGAATTTAAAATAAATTCCTAATTTACAAAGCGATCATCAAACCAATATGGAAGTACGGTATCAAATTCTGGGGTTACGTTTAGCCATCAAATATTCAAATTATCTAAAGACTAAAATCGAAAATACCGAGTTCAAAAGTTAATGCTCCTTGGTATGTCTCCAACCACACCATCCATGAGGATTTAGTCCCATATATCAGCACAGAAATAGAAAACCACTCGAGAAAATATCATCACTAGTTACAAGGACCCGCAACCGACAATTGATTGACAATCCATTCAACTCACGAAGATTGAAAATGACTTGGCCAAACGACCTAACTGGCTAATCATAACTATAAATCCAACAAAGTAGAATACTTTCTCTTAGTCTGTACATTTAGTCAATTCTTTTGAAAGTAGATTGTAAATCTCAATAAGTTCGATACAAAACAAAAACCAATGACATTTAAAAAGGACGCTGATAAGTTTTACTCTAGTTGAGAAACATTTATGATGAAACTAGAATAGAGCGATATCTACGATCTGTTATTTATCTTTTTACCATCCACTTTCCGATGGACAACTATCGTTCTCACTTTAAATTAACAGAAAATATTTGAAAATTATCTATTTTATTTGTTTGGCAATATGAAGAGTGCTAAATTTGATTTAAGGAAACTGGTTAGAATCGAGTAATAAGAATGAATTCGAAGGTTATTTAATAAAAAATGATATTTTGTCACTAGTCATCTGATTTAAATTGTTAACCGTTTTTCATATCATAGAATAAACTATTTCTTTTCATATATAAAAAAACGGTGAAATTATTAATCAATAATTTCAATAATCATACATCACCGTTTGCTATCCAGCTAATTGATCTACTAGAAGATTCCTAGCTAATTTACCTGCAACAAAGAAATAAAATTAATTACTATCATCAAGAATCAGAGATAACAATAAGCAGAAGAACAATTTCGAAATGACAAGATTTAAAAAGTATAATAATAAATGTGAAAGTTTATTTACCCCCGACAGCTTACTGAAAGGAATAATAAATTTCGGTTTAATTTACAAGGAATCGAATGCTTCCGTCAAAAGTCTATCGTAAAAAAAATAAATAGGCAGTTAAAATTACGTGCAAAATTTTTCATTATGTAATTTGAAAATTATAACTCATTTTTTCACCAATCCCAACACCAATTACCTCAACTCAAAAATATCTCATCGGAAACGAAGGTACTCATGTGTGTCATCTCACAATTTAGAGCCGAAGCATATTTACATAACTAGCGTATATTATAATCCTTTTTTCGGTGCTCGACCCCAATCAAATAAGTACTCGAACATAAACAATCTTATAATTGATAGAATTAAGCATGAATATTCAAACTCTTTCCAGCCAATGTTCCCCTGTCGGATCGGATACTTATTTTTCCCTAAAAAAAGTCTGGAAAATGATTCCCGTGACTAAGAAAGGAATGTTCCTTCGATATTCACACGGAGTTAAATACAGAGAACTAATTGGTCATTCGAAATTCAGATGGCAGTTGGATTCTCCATTAAGAACGACCAGTCTATCTAAATGCAAATTCTAAATATCGTAATCACGACGGAACGAGATTTTCATCCATCTATGGACGCCGGGATACAGTATATTCTCGTCCTCCTTTATACTGGAAAGACATCCATATGGATTACAGAAGGACAGCTCCAGAGAGTGTAGTTACATAGTCTAATACATAATAAAGAAGATGAACCAAGGGGAATATTCAACAGCAATATTTGATACTGTAGACCATCAACAACTACTAAGGAAGCTGGGAGAAGTCGCATTCTGCGGATCAGCATTCTAATTGATCATATCATTTCTATCTGGTCACCCCCAGAATGTAAGCATCGATGACTGTAATGGTGGTAAGCAAAAAATAGATATAGGAGTACCGCATGGTACCGTGGTGGAGCCATTACTTTATCTAATTTATGTTGAACATATTTCTAATCTGAAGTTGTAAATATCTTATGTTTTTTATTATACTGGAAAGACATCCATATGGATTACAGAAGGACAGCTCCAGAGAGTGTAGTTACATAGTCTAATACATAATAAAGAAGATGAACCAAGGGGAATATTCAACAGCAATATTTGATACTGTAGACCATCAACAACTACTAAGGAAGCTGGGAGAAGTCGCATTCTGCGGATCAGCATTCTAATTGATCATATCATTTCTATCTGGTCACCCCCAGAATGTAAGCATCGATGACTGTAATGGTGGTAAGCAAAAAATAGATATAGGAGTACCGCATGGTACCGTGGTGGAGCCATTACTTTATCTAATTTATGTTGAACATATTTCTAATCTGAAGTTGTAAATATCTTATGTTTGCGGACGATTCTATTTTCTGTTTAGTTCCAGAAAAGAAGAAATATAAGAAAATGACCATCAATAACAATATAAAATTAATCTTTGGTGTTGTTACAATAAATTGAGTGTGAATATTGAAAAAAACAGTCTTCATGAGATTTCACAATAAGAAAGCCTTGAAAATTGACTGACTACTGTATTGAATAACACTAGATTTCTTTAAATACAAACTCATAAATATTCAGGCTTATTGATTGACAACAAACATATTCCGACACCACAAGTAGATTGTGTAGCAAATAGGCAGAGATGATTAATAGGAGCGGCAAGATACCTGAAATATTACACTGACCTTCGCAGGGCAATCACTCAGTGCTCTTCTACTATCTGAAATACGGTCGAATACTTGAAACATAATATAAATGGAATGCATAAACCACAAAATAAAGCTATCAGAAATTTTACTTTTAGATCATAAGAAGTACAAAACGAAATGAGGAAATTTAGAATACTCAATATAGGTCAACTCAGGAACCGACATTATAAAAACTCATCTAGGTAATTCAGCATTCACAAGAAAAAGTCCTCAACAGCTATATACCAACGCAGTTAAACATGGTTACTAGATCATCTTAAAATATAACATATAAAAGAGCCAGAACAGCCTTGGCAACAAGATTTTTGGGAATGAAAATTTTCAATAAGCTACCAACAATTATAAAAAATAACATTCATTTAAAAAACAATTCACACAGAATGTAAAAGATTATTTCTTGAAATAAAAAAAATAATAATATAATTTACTTCACCTTGATCTAAATTTTAATTTTATAATCTGAACGATTGTTTACCTAGTTATATATATATTTTTTGTGATTTGTTAAATCTATAAATCAATTCCCCTACGTTATCAGTCATTTGATGTCTGTTTGGTAGTTGTATCATATAATGAATAAATATGATATCATATATCATATATATATATATATCTTTTTTTGTTTAAAATTTCTTGGGTGTATAGCACTTATTTTACCAATAATGGTAATTGTTAAATTATTATTTTATTTTTCCAACATATGTTTCGGCGTATCTACGCCTTTTCCAAGGAATGTAATACAATCGACAATTTCCTGTAAATTACACAATAATAAATACACAAATATATCAACAAACAACACAAAGCCTTTACGTGCTTCTTCCAACTCGTCCATCAAGATATTAATTTCTTCTATAAATCAAACTTTAAAAAACTTCAAATATTAAATATTTTCGTCAGCCATGAATGATATAATGTGACGATGATGCGCTGTCACGATTTTGTTTTTCCAACTTCTTATTCCAATTTAATGCTGCGACACCTGTACGAATTAACCAACAAGTGATAATCCCAAATCTGTGTTTGAATTGGTTCTTTTTAATCTAGATGGAGTTGGTAGTAGAAGATTGAAAATTTGTATTTCCTTATTTATGTTATTAGATTGAAATAAATTTGGGCCAAGTTTTTGATGTCAGTTTTATCGTTCATAGCTTCTTTTTCTTTTTTAGAATTTTAGAAATGATCCACATCAAAAAAGAAAAAGAAGCTATGAACGATAAAACAGACATCAAAAACTTTATTATAGAGCTGTCAGTTGGCAGATTGCAACACGTTTCATAATCAAAAACAAAACAGAACCTAGCAGTGAATCCTGAGGTACCCCACATGTATCTGTACTTTCATAGCTAACAACCTGATCTATCTTCACAAGTTGTTTTATGTTTGTAAAATAACTTTCTAGCAATCTATATGTAATGCCTCTAGAACCCATAACCTGTTTCGAATAGTAGTTTGTGATAAACTGTGCCTAAAGATTTGTTCAAGTCAACATTAACACATAAGTTTGGTGTATTATCATTAACTGCTTGATATACTCGTATTATATTTACCAATTTTTGTAACTGCATCATGACTGATATTCCCTTTTGAAAATTAATTTGATTATTGGGCAATAAATTGAATTGATATAACAATATAGTACAGAACTTTTTCTTCAATATTTTCCCAAACTTTCAGTTTAGGTCGTTGTTGAGGCGATGAGTCTATAGTTAAGACAGTTTTGAGTTTACTAGATGAATTATGTAGCGGAATTAAAATGGAGATTTTCGATATATCTAGAATAAAGCATTCACTGACACTGACAGTTAGACCAGTTGATACTTCCGATTCATAGAATGAAGCAGAATTTTTTTTTGAGATTTTGGAACTCGCCTATTTGGTCTCTTTCATTCAGTATTCAAGGAAACAATCGAGTTGAGTTAGTCGTTTCGTGCATCAGTAGTTGCTTCACATTTTTGTCTGAAATTGCGTTCACTAGTTTATTACTTATTTATACAAAATATTTATTGAATTTATTATCAATATCACCATTGTCTTTGTTATTTTATGAATGTTACCCTTTCTACCAGCGAACTTAATCATGGAATGCAATCTCGACGAAGATTTAGGTGACGACAAAAAAATTTAAAGGAGTGGAGGCAGCCAAGACGGGAAATGCGCTTTTTTCGCTCATTGAAAAGACTGGGTGTTTCCAGGAGAATTTTTGGCATGTTATCCATGGTCGTTAAACTTGCAATTTACTCCTGCGTTCCTGTAGGTACGTAACTCTATTCAGATGTAAGATGTTCTGGGATATTTTTAGTAGTGAGAGTAATATCTCAATCCGTACTTCGATATTTTGGGGACTTATGATCGCAACAGAAGATACGAATAGACGTATCAATCTTCTTAATGGATTTCGGAAATTTTTCCTTCGTCAAGTGCCAGTTAACGTCAGAAGAAATCGAATTTGGTTTGACGGCAAAGATGTTCAGTTATCGCAATTGATGAAAACTACAAATTACTGAAATTACAACATTTACATGAATAAGTTTAGTTCGATTAATGAATTCAAGGCCCAAATTCCATCAATGAAATGTAAAATTTCAAAGACGATCCTCAAAAAGAGCGTGGTGAAGAATTCGAGAACAATCGACTATTGCATTGTTTTACAATCACCAAGATTATAGAAAAAAAACACCGGTAGCACTCCGGGAGTGCCGGCAGAAGTGAAAACTTGAATATTAACGTTGTGCATTTTTGATATTTTGGAATGGTTAGAGAATAATTTTGTATGAATTGCTTTCATTATCAGTATAAAAGTGCTATTATTTATGTGGTGGAATACAATATTCATTTATTGCGCTATCGTACACAAAAATGACAATAGGTTTGTTCGGGTGGCAGTTCCCAGTTGTACTGGGGTCACAGAGAACCAGGTTCTGTAACTCTTGGAATCGTCGCAAGTTGTTCTATGACACGAACGGGTGGGAACAGATAATTTCAGAACGATTTCGTTAAGAGCATAGATAAGTGAAAGTAAGGTTATGTTGTACATCATGGACATTGAACTCTAAATACCATATAGGAATTCATATAGAGTTCAATGATCATGGATCATATCATGGATAGTGTTAAAAAGATATTGAATAAGTTATTGTGTTATAAATACGGTGAAAATACTTCAGAAATTACAAATATTAAAATTGAACATGTTTTTTTGTCATAAATAAATAAACATATCCATATAAATAACTGTAAATATAATTTATATGTAATGAAATATTTAAAGAAATGATTTAATTTAATTATAATTTGAAATTTCAATACACGTAGTAGTGGTCATCAGTGGAGAAATTATTTTTGTTAGTTCATATCTGGATAAACTGTGAATTTTTCTGTTATTTCATTGTAATTTTGGTGGAAACTGTGTACAGAAAATTTTATATAATAGAATTAGGTAATTGTATATGGTAACTGGTGGCATTTGGGAAATAAATAAAAATATTTTCTAACAATTTTCATAGCTTTGTAATTATTTTTTAGATAAGAATTGTTTTAACAAGTAGTTCTTGAAAGAGGTCATTCCTCCGTTTCCTTCCTAAATTTTCAATACATTTTGAGTGGTTAAAAAATAAAGATACTACAATCACGAAATAACAAAAATAAATATATAGTATATAAATACGAAATATCGTATATATAAATAATATAAAATAATTATCTTACATACTTTGATCAACAACTATGCAATTGTTTTATTCATCTATTGCAAATGATCCTTCCTCTTCTTTGAGCTAACAAAAATTTTGAGAAGCTATTATAACGAATTGATTAAAAATTTATACTCCCACAACATCGAATATACTCAAAAACAGCTATGCGAATATCCTAGTCACCAAATATATAACTTAATTGCCAATTAGAACTACTGAAAATTTGAATCACCGATGATTTGAATTTACCGCTTCTTCTGTTGTACCTTGTACTATCTCTAGATCAGGAACCGTAAGAACAGTAACGAACAGTTCCGAAATCAAGTGTTCCGACCACACGAACGATAAGGAACTCCTGTTCCGTCCCAGACGAACGGGTGGGAACCATAAATTACCAAAAATTACAGTTCCGAACTGCCACGCGAACGAACCTAATTTATATTACATTAACATACACAAACATTCGCACAAGGGCCCTGCACTGCCTAAACGAAACAGCACACGCAGGCACGGTAGAAAGAGTGTGGGATATTATTCCCTCTCCTACTCCTCGATCTTACGCTTTTTCGATGACAATCACGTGACCCTGACGCGAGTTTGGATGTTTTTACCCATACAAGAGAGTGCTCAGCGCCGCTAAAGAAGTTTTCACTTCAAAAAATTAGAAGAGCACGGACGTAAGGCCAGGAGCTTTGGCCATGCTTGTTCTGAAGTGTCTTCCCGAACTCTGGAACAGTGTGATACTGATACAACCGATAAGATGAATGAACAAACATATCTCATATTGAATATTTTTTTTGGGAATTTTTTTAAAATTTTCTAGCGTGATGATTTCTGCAAATTTTTGCGAGCCGTTTTGTTCCAGCCTCCCTCAACAATATTTCAAGTATCAACTCGATCGGATGGATATTCTAGTAGTATTTGAGGGAACAAAATTTCAGATGCTCATAACAATTAACCTATTCTGAAAATATGAAAACTCTAGCTCATATTTGTAACGAAGTAGTTTTATTTGCGTGGCAGAAACCCGTTGACCTTGATCGACTCCAGCGAGATCGCGCCGAGCGGTGGGAACACCGACCGATCATTCCCACCTCCATCTGCAGTGCGCACGACGTAGTTGGTGGAGGGGACCGAGAATGGTATTTATAGGCGAGTCGAGCACTGGAACGGCAGTTCCTCGCACGGCGCGGAACTCAAATTAAATCAAGGCCTCTACCGTATAGTGGAAGGTCCAGCCAGTGTTGTTAGTGCTGGTAGTGAGTTCAGTGGTAGGCAGACATACCAAGGTAGGAAAGGGGTATAGAGAGGGACCGGAGGACCACTTGTGGAGGACGAGATTCCAGGAGGTGAGTGTGAGGTTCGATCGTTGAGACCGAACGACGGCTGCAGGAGGGCGTTTAGGGCATCACGTCCTTTACGAGTCCTTTAGCCGGTATTGCGGATCCGACATCTGGGTGCCGAGATGAGGAAACTCAATCGTCCCTAGATTGTGGGCCGTTTTATCTTGGCGGACTCCTGCTGTCCATCTCTCGGAGCTGACGTTGATGTACGAGATGAGGAAACTCAATCGTGCTTAGATCGAAGCTTTCCGTGACGTGGGCTGCTGCGCGGTGAGGGTCGTGTGTGCCCCCCTGTTGTCGTTTGTCGAACCGACCCCTGGAAGGCACGGGTTCGTCACGGGTGTCGGCTGGGTCCTTTAGCCGGTATTGCGTTTCCGCCGTCTGGGTGCCGAGATGAGGAAACTCAATCGTCCCTAGATTGTGGGCCGTTTTACCTCGGCGGACTCCTGCTGTCCATCTCTCGGAGCTGACGTTGATGTACGAGATGAGGAAACTCAATCGTGCTTAGACCGAAGCTTTCCGTGACGTGGGCTGTTGCGCGGCAGGCACTGGGTTGGCCCGATCTTTGAGGGTGCGGGATTCGTCACGGTTGTCGGCTGGGTCCTTTAGCCGGTATTGCGTATCCGACATCTGGGTGCCGAGATGAGGAAACTCAATCGTCCCTAGGTTGTGGGCCGTTTTACCTTGGCGGGCTCCTGCTGTCCATCTCCCGGGACTGACGTTGATGTGCGAGATGGGCAAAGCTCAATCGTGCTGAGACCGAAGTTTTCCGTGGCGTGGGCTGCTGTGCGGCAGGCACTTGGTTCGACCTCGGTCCTGTCGTCATCGCGGGTGGACGCGCGGTGGTTTGCGCATGCGCACACCATACCGCCGGTCACTCCGATTTGGGCTGGGCCTTGGCAGTTCTCTTCGAGGGGTTCTGTTGCGCACGGACACTGGTTGCGCCGTGCGGAATCGTGCCCCAGTGACCCCCCCGCTTGGATGGTCCATGTTGGCCTGAGTGAGGCTTTGGTTTTCGCCCCCCCCTCTCGCTTTTACCCCGAGACATTCTCATTTTTTATCACACGGCCTTAGTCATTCTTATACATTGAGTAACTCGCCACTGTAATCGCTTTGTGTGCACTCTAACCCCTTCACGGAATGTTACTGGACTTTTGGTGATTGATTAGTAGATTTGGGACTTGGGTTTTTAGAGGTTAAGGACTATGAAGATTTTGTGATTTAGATTAAGGACTGTTGTACCGAATATGAACTGTTGATTTATTTTAAGGACTGTGAGACGTATTATTTTGGAAAGTTTGTTTATTTAGTATGAATAGAGAGTATATTTTTAGTTAATCGCGTGTTTTATTGGTGACACCTCCACCTCCAACAGCTACCCACTTCATTCTCCACTGGAGTCTACCTAGGCTCGAGCTTCTGGACATTCCGGAGGAGCTCGATAGGTGAGGGTGACGCCCTCAGAAGCAAATAGTCTGGCGCCCGAGTTTACTGATAAAGGAACTGCACGTAAGGGCGTTACAATTCTGGCGCCCGAGCAGGGACAGCAGGTTGTTGGAGGCTGGTGTTGGAATATAATAGAGATTTTTCTCTATTTTGGACGTTGGTTGTTGGAGTTTGAGGTTGTTGGAGTTTGGACGTTGTTGGATATCCTGAGGAAGTAAGGATGGATGTGGATATGCTTCGGAGTGACGAACTCGTATGGGAGTTGCGTGCCCGGAGGTTGGAAGTTGGATCCACTGCGGATGAGGATAGGCTGTTGCTGCGAAGAGCGCTGTCGAGAGGGATAGACATTCCCGAGGATGTGGAGCTGAATACCCGATTGGAGCTGGCGGTCTGTGGTACGAAACTGAGCGAATTGTTGGAAGATGTTCCGGAGTTTGACGCTGGAAATGCACGAAATGTATATAGGAGGATGTTCAGCCGTCTGGAGCATGTTGAGCATAGATTGAGGTCGTTGAGGCCAGGCACTATGGAGGAAGGACTGACGAGAGATAGAGTGATGGAAGTTTTGGAGGACGCTCGAATAGCGTTAGAGGATGCACGTAGCATCGCTGGATTGGCCACGGAGGCGACGGAGACGCCGTCTTTAATTGATGCGCCGATACCTGTAGATAATATGCCGGTTTTGGTACCGATGACCGATAGGACTTACCGAGCTAGAGAAGTTAGAGACCAGAGGCTGTCATTTGACATCGACGGCAGAGACGAGGAATTTCGAACGATTGGGACAAACACACGACCTTGTGGAATACGAACGACGACTGGTTCCATCAATCGCCGGATTTTTGATTCATTACGGAGCCGGGTGCGCAGAGAGACTGTGCCAACGACGACAGAGATACCAACACGTGGATTCACTGAATCAACGAGGAGAGCATCAGTACCGAATGCAAACATCGTAGGAGAGACAATAGAGTCTGTGGTTACCCCACTACCGGTGCAGACAAGGAGACAAGAGAGAGAAACACCAATTCCCCCACCACGGGAGGACGAGAGGAGTATGTACCACATCTACCCCACTCGTGCCCCCACAGTCCCATTGTACATGTGGAACGTACATTATGACGGCTCGGGAAGTATCACAGCGTTTCTGGACGAGATCGAACAACTAGCCGAGTCGAGAAACCTGACACACGGAGATTTATTTAAGTCAATTTATGAGATATTGAGGGGTGATGCACGAGATTGGTATGTACCACGAAAAGCAAACTTAGAGAGCTGGGAAGATTTTAAGACCAAAATCAAAGAAGCCTTCTTGCCACCAAATTACGAAGAGTTGCTTCTCGAAGATATTAAAAAGAGAACGCAAGGCAAAGATGAAAAACTTGTACTGTACGTGACTCGAATGCAAAACCTATTTCGAAAGCTGGTACATAACTGCGTAACTGAGACCGAGCAAGTCGCAATTATCAGACGAGGCTTGTTGCCACATCTTCAGAGAGCACTAGTATTCCAGCATACTGATACAATCGAGGAACTACTGAATAAAGGCAAGGTGTTTGAGTTGGTACATTGGCAGGCACAACAGTATAAACCACCACCAGGACAGAATGCCATAGTAACACCAGAGCCTCATCTCGTGTACCAAAGCCCGCAAACCAGACCGAATGTATCAGACACGAATGGATCTGAGGTACCGACTAGAACGTCGATGGAGTTACCACACAGGAATAGTGACACGGTCGTTAGATCGAACGTTGTCGCCCAGGAACCACGGCCTAGTCCCAACCGAAGAACTGTGAGATTCAAAGAGGACACGATGGTATGTTTTAGATGTGGAGAGACAGGACATATGCGAATAAACTGCCGAAACCCCCCCAAGATTTCCTGTCCACGGTGTGGAAGAGATGGCGTTTCTGCAAGAGAATGTGGTTGTTCGGAAAACTAAGTGAGGATTGCGCGAGGACGAGGCATCCGCAATCCTCTGAAAGACTAGCCTCAAAATTAAATACCATTCAGAGACATCCACCAGATAACCGACCTATAATTTATGTCAGTGTGAAAGGAGAAACTTTCGAGCGTTACTGGACACTGGTGCTACGAAGTCATTCTTGGGAAGAACTGTGGCTGATTACTGCGATCGAATGAACATACCATCTTTCACACACCAGGCTACGGCGAAGATAGCTGATGGACAGTCAGTATCAATCCCAAGATGCTATAGACTTCCATTGCAGTTGCACGACGACTATATCACGGTGGATATGCTGTATATGGAGAGTTTACCGATAGACATAGTAGTTGGGATGGACGTGCTGAGTGACTACGATTTTAGCATTGAACTAAGATCTGTGTCCTGCTACTACAGAGGTAGATTACTGAGATCTGTCGGAGAGGAATCACTGTCCTGCTCGGAAGCCGATTACGACCATGAAGAACTGGAACTCCCTGAGGAAGAAAGACGAGAGCTCAACCGCTTTCTGGACAGGGAACTTGAACAATTTGACGATATCCAAGGAACGACGAGCCTGGTCGAACATAAGATTCAGCTCAAACCGGGGACTGAACCCATTAAACAAAGATACCAACCACGTAATCCTGCGACACAAGAGATTATCAATGAAGAGGTCGACCGAATGCTAGAGGAGGGAGTAATAGAGCCATCTAACAGTCCATGGAGCTCGCCTGTGGTGATAGTTAAGAAAAAGGATGGACGAGCTAGATTTTGCGTGGATTACCGAAAATTAAACGAAGCCTCTATAAAAGATGCATACCCACTGCCGTACATCTCGCATATCCTCGACAAACTAAGGCGAGCAAAGTATATCAGTAGCCTAGATTTACGGCAAGGATATTGGCAGGTACCCCTGAGCAAAGAAAGTAAGCCCCTAACAGCTTTTACGGTACCTGGGCGAGGTCTTTTTCAATTCAGAGTAATGGCATTTGGTCTACATTCTGCGCCAGCAACATTTCAGAGATTACTGGATCGGATCATCGGACCAGAGATGGAACCGTTTGTTTTCGCATACCTGGATGACATAATAGTTTTGGGTGACTCGCTAGAACATCATCTGCAGATCCTGAGCGAGGTTTTTCAAAGGCTTAAAGCAGCTAACTTACAGCTGAATCCAGAGAAGTGTCGGTTTGGGTGCAGAAGCCTGAGATATTTGGGTCATGTCGTGTCCTCGGACGGAATCAAGACCGATCCTGACAAGGTGGCGGCGATACAAGCAATACCAGTACCCCGAAGTGTCCGCGAAATTAGAAGATTTCTCGGAGTGGCATCTTGGTACCGTCGGTTCATACCGGAGTTTTCCCAGATTGTGGCACCGTTGACTCGCCTACTACGCAAGAAGCAGAAATGGCGTTTTGAGGCAGAGGAACTGAAATCTTTCGAACTACTGAAGAAGAAACTCACGGAGGCCCCAGTTTTGGCGTGTCCTGATTTTGAGCAGCCGTTCGTGCTGCAGACTGATGCTTCGGATCAAGGATTGGGCATAGCGCTGACCCAGAGTGTCGATGAGGTCGAAAGAGTTATAGCCTATGCTAGTAGAACGTTGTCACCGGCTGAACGAAATTACTCGACAACAGAGAAAGAGTGTCTGGCTATAGTATGGGGCGTGGAGAAGATGCGACCCTACCTTGAGGGATACCACTTTACAGTATTGACAGACCATCAGTCGCTCCGATGGCTGAATTCAGTAAAGAGCCCTGCAGGACGTATTGCCAGATGGATAGTCTACTTACAACAATTTGATTTCGACATAAAATACCGAAAAGGATCCCTCAATAGAGTGGCTGATGCGCTGTCAAGAAGTCCATTGCCTGGCCCAACCGAGGGAGAGATTTGCTTGTCTGAGGAGACCAAATGCAAATGGTATACAAGGAAGTTGGCCGAAGTCGAAAATAATCCCGAGGCGTTGCCCGACTATTGCGTGAGCGATGGCAAATTATATCGACATTTCTTCGAGTCAAACGACTTGACCGAACCCGATATGTCCCGACCCTGGAAGCTCTGTGTGCCCGCCAACCAAAGAGAGGCTCTTATGCGGGAAAACCATGATGCTCCAACCGCCGGACATATGGGAATAGCGAAAACTAGTTGCAGGATGGCTAAACTATATTACTGGCCAGGAATGTTTAGGGACATTGCTAAATTCGTGAGATCGTGTCAGTCCTGTCAAAGATATAAAGTTTCGCAGCAACAGACTCCTGGAAAGATGCAGCCAAGTATAGGAAAAGACCCCTGGGATAAAGTCTGCGTTGACCTGATTGGTCCATTACCGCGCTCTACCAGAGGGAATACTTTTGTATTTGTGGCTCAGGATAAATTCACCAAGTGGGTGGAATTTCGTGCTCTACGCAAGGCGACAGCACCAGCAGTAACAAGGGCTCTCTTCGAGCAGGTGATTGCAAAGTTTGGTTGTCCTCGCACGGTGATATGCGACAACGGCAAACAGTTTGTTAGTCGAGAATTCCGGAGCTTATTGAGGCAATTGGGAGTTCGAGTACGGTTCACACCGGTGTACAGCCCTCAAGCGAATGCGGTCGAGCGGGCGAATCGTACGTTGAAGACGATGATAGCGCAATTTTGTGAAGGCGATCATCGTAAATGGGACGAGAGACTACCCGAGCTGGCTATGGCGACGAATTCGGCGAGACATGAGTCGACGGGATTTACTCCGTCGTTCCTCAACTTCGGCCGTGAAATGAACATACCAAGAGTGGTTGTTGATGGCGATGGTCCTAGAGAGGAGCCAGAAGACTCCGAGGCAGAGGAAGAAGATGCTCAGGACACCAGTCGTGAGGAGGTCCGAAGTCACGCGAGTCGGGTAAAACGGCTACGCGAAGTGTTTGAATTGGTACGAGTGCAGTTGGGTCGGGCATTCACCCAGCAAAGCCACTATTATGATCTCCGGCGACGGGAATGGAGATGTAGAGTGGGAGATGAAGTCTGGCGTCGGGAACGACCACTGTCCTCAGCGGCGAACCAGTTTTCGGGCAAATTAGCGCCGAAATTTTCGGGGCCATATGTGGTGACCAAAGTAGTTTCACCGGTGGTCTACGACTTGCGAGACGGATCGGGCAAGAAATTAAGGCATATCCATATAAAGGACCTGAAGCCCGCTAATGCTTCCTATGTTTCGTGCGCGTCTTTTCCGACATGACAGTAGTGCGCGTCACCGCCCTCCCAAATGAACGCACAGTGCACTTCCTTTTTTCCCTACATGACAGTAGTGCGCGATGACAGCCCTCCCAAATGAACGCATAGTGCGCGTCCTTTTTCCCCACATGACAGTAGTGCGCGTCCTTTTTCCCCACATGACAGGAGTGCGCGTCCTTTTTCCCCACATGACAGTAGTGCGCGTCACCGCCCTCCCAAATGAACGCATAGTGCGCGTCTTTTTCCGACATGACAGAAGTGCGCGTCACCGCCCTCCCAAAGGAACGCAGCGTGCGCATCACAGACGCCGACGAACAGTAGAGAGAATTGCTGATTTAGGCTAAGATTTCCTCTTGTATGTTATCGCAAATTTAGGCTAAGATTTTCTCTTATGTTGTTGATTGAGGCTAAGATTGTCTCTTATGTTGTTGATTTAGGCTAAGATTTTCTCTTATGTTGTTGATTGAGGCTAAGATTTTCTCTTATGTTGTAGATTTAGGCTGAGATTTACTCTTATGTTGTTGATTGAGGATAAGATTTTTCTCTTATATTGTTGATTTAGGATAGGATTTTCTCTTATATTGTTGCTTTAGGATAAGATTTTCTCTTATATGGTTGATTTGGACTAAGATTTTTTCTGGGGTTTTATTGGGCTAAGGTCCTTTCTTCATTTTTTTTTGTGGTCAGGAAGGGAAGAGAAAAAAAAATTCTTTTTTTTTTATGGAAGTAAGGGGAGAGTGTAACGAAGTAGTTTTATTTGCGTGGCAGAAACCCGTTGACCTTGATCGACTCCAGCGAGATCGCGCCGAGCGGTGGGGACACCGACCGATCATTCCCACCTCCATCTGCAGTGCGCACGACGTAGTTGGTGGAGGGACCGAGAATGGTATTTATAGGCGAGTCGAGCACTGGAACGGCAGTTCCTCGCACGGCGCGGAACTCAAATTAAATCAAGGCCTCTACCGTATAGTGGAAGGTCCAGCCAGTGTTGTTAGTGCTGGTAGTGAGTTCAGTGGTAGGCAGACATACCAAGGTAGGAAAGGGGTATAGAGAGGGACCGGAGGACCACTTGTGGAGGACGAGATTCCAGGAGGTGAGTGTGAGGTTCGATCGTTGAGACCGAACGACGGCTGCAGGAGGGCGTTTAGGGCATCACGTCCTTTACGAGTCCTTTAGCCGGTATTGCGGATCCGACATCTGGGTGCCGAGATGAGGAAACTCAATCGTCCCTAGATTGTGGGCCGTTTTATCTTGGCGGACTCCTGCTGTCCATCTCTCGGAGCTGACGTTGATGTACGAGATGAGGAAACTCAATCGTGCTTAGATCGAAGCTTTCCGTGACGTGGGCTGCTGCGCGGTGAGGGTCGTGGTGTGCCCCCCCCCCTGTTGTCGTTTGTCGAACCGACCCCTGGAAGGCACGGGTTCGTCACGGGTGTCGGCTGGGTCCTTTAGCCGGTATTGCGTTTCCGCCGTCTGGGTGCCGAGATGAGGAAACTCAATCGTCCCTAGATTGTGGGCCGTTTTACCTCGGCGGACTCCTGCTGTCCATCTCTCGGAGCTGACGTTGATGTACGAGATGAGGAAACTCAATCGTGCTTAGACCGAAGCTTTCCGTGACGTGGGCTGTTGCGCGGCAGGCACTGGGTTGGCCCGATCTTTGAGGGTGCGGGATTCGTCACGGTTGTCGGCTGGGTCCTTTAGCCGGTATTGCGTATCCGACATCTGGGTGCCGAGATGAGGAAACTCAATCGTCCCTAGGTTGTGGGCCGTTTTACCTTGGCGGGCTCCTGCTGTCCATCTCCGGGACTGACGTTGATGTGCGAGATGGGCAAAGCTCAATCGTGCTGAGACCGAAGTTTTCCGTGGCGTGGGCTGCTGTGCGGCAGGCACTTGGTTCGACCTCGGTCCTGTCGTCATCGCGGGTGGACGCGCGGTGGTTTGCGCATGCGCACACCATACCGCCGGTCACTCCGATTTGGGCTGGGCCTTGGCAGTTCTCTTCGAGGGGTTCTGTTGCGCACGGACACTGGTTGCGCCGTGCGGAATCGTGCCCCAGTGACCCCCGCTTGGATGGTCCATGTTGGCCTGAGTGAGGCTTTGGTTTTCGCCCCCTCTCGCTTTTACCCCGAGACATTCTCATTTTTTATCACACGGCCTTAGTCATTCTTATACATTGAGTAACTCGCCACTGTAATC
This sequence comes from Micraspis discolor, assembly GCA_030674115.1. Classification (NCBI taxonomy): domain Eukaryota; kingdom Metazoa; phylum Arthropoda; class Insecta; order Coleoptera; family Coccinellidae; genus Micraspis; species Micraspis discolor. The sequence continues at coordinate 770,347 of JARTUT010001750.1, forward strand.
GCTTTGTGTGCACTCTAACCCCTTCACGGAATGTTACTGGACTTTTGGTGATTGATTAGTAGATTTGGGACTTGGGTTTTTAGAGGTTAAGGACTATGAAGATTTTGTGATTTAGATTAAGGACTGTTGTACCGAATATGAACTGTTGATTTGTTTTAAGGACTGTGAGACGTATTATTTTGGAAAGTTTGTTTATTTAGTATGAATAGAGAGTATATTTTTAGTTAACCGAGTGTTTTATTGGTGACACCTCCACCTCCAACAGCTACCCACTTCATTCTCCACTGGAGTCTACCTAGGCTCGAGCTTCTGGACATTCCGGAGGAGCTCGATAGGTGAGGGTGACGCCCTCAGAAGCAAATAGTCTGGCGAACTGCCGAGTTTACTGATTAAAGGAACTGCAGCGCCAAAAATGGGCGAATTACAGTATGGTTTTCGAGCAAATAGTTGAATGTTGTGACCAGTGGCTTACCAGGCAGAAAATATAATAAAAAAAAACAGACGATTATATTGCTTCAATATTTATACAACTCGAGAAAGCATTCGATACAATAGATCACCTTTAAATTATCGGAAAATTAGAGAAGCTTGGAATACGAGAACCGGCCTTGAAACTTGCACTCTCATTTCTACTTTACAGATTATTACATGGTAGCAATCAACGGAGAAAATAGTAAAAAAAAAACAGTAAAACCGGCTTACCTAGGATCAGAGTAAAAGAAAGAAATCAATTTGTGATTGCAGGATATCCATACCAATAAAATATAAATGTCATGATATTTTTTTCATCCTTAATGAATGAGAAAACAGCTTATGTTGTCGAATGTGATGTGAAATATATTAAAGATCTACTGCACAAAGAAGAATTAATCTATTATAGAGGCTTATTCATTCGTTAAGGCGGTTCTATCCGTGTCATATTGTTCCAGAGTACGTTTTAATTCGTTTAGCAACATTCGTATATTAACCAGAAATAATCAGCCTCCCTAAAAAAAGTTTCTTGTAATTTAATGGTTTATTGCATAAACTGAATTATAATTGTATTAGAATTATAATATTAGATATATTCGTATTTTGTATGTTGCCTGTCTAACGTCGTCTCGTGTTCTCTCTTCGCCAAGTGTGAATGTGATGTCAGGGCATGCGCTCTTCAGAATATACAGGCGGTCACAAATCAAACATCTTCCCCCCCCTCGAATTCCTTGGAATCTCGAGAAACTTCTGCCTTTGGTGATTCAGGTAGGGAACAAAGGTTATGGACTGCTCTTTGAATTGTACCCCTGCTGGTATGCAGCTCAGCCACTCTTGAGATTCCATCGGATCCGGGTAACAACTTGGATATTCGAGCCATACGCCATTTCAAAGGAGGAACGTTAGCTTCCCTGATGACAACCAGATCGCCCTCCTTGAGCCCTTCTTTATTGATGCGCCATCTGTATCTCTGCTGTAGTTCGCTGAGATATTCGTTCTTCCAACGCTGCCAAAAATGTTGTCGCATGCGTTCAAGGTGCTGATATCTGTTGAGCCTATTTGGATTTGCTTCGAGTAGATTATCTGTTGGCAAAGAAGTGAGTGGCCTGCCTATGAGAAAATGTGCTGGAGTTAATGGATTGAGGTCTGTTGGATCAGAAGAAAGTGAGGTTAACGGTCTGGAATTAAGGATTGCTTCAATCTGCGCAAATAATGTAGATAGTTCCTCAAATGTTAAATGTTTATCTCCTAATATTCTAGTGATATGATATTTCGCGGATTTAATTCCTGCTTCCCAAAGCCCACCGAAGTGGGGGGAATAAGCAGGTGAAAATTTGAAATTAATACCGTCATTTGCTGCCCAACCGGAAATTTCTTCACTGCTTGATCTCAAAAATCTTGCGATCTCGTTGCTAGCGCCGACAAAATTAGTGCCATTATCACACAATAACTGCCGAGGTTTTCCTCTACGAGATATGAACCGCCGCAAGCACAGTATGAAAACTTCAGAGGTGAGATCACTTGCGACTTCTAAATGTAAAGCCTTTGTGGCGAAACAAATGAACAGGCATAAATAACATTTTGTAATTTTGCAACCACGACCCTTACGGTCTGTAATATAAAAAGGACCTCCAAAGTCGACACCGCTAACCTGAAATGGAAGAGATGGAAGGACCCTAGAGGCAGGTAAGTTGCCCATTAATGGATTTACGCATTTAGCCTTTAGTATTCTACATTTCCGGCAATTATTTACAGTTTTTCTTGCCAAGATTCTACCCTTCAGAGGCCAAAACTCATTTCTTAAGTCATTCAACAAAGATGAGCTCCGCAATGTAATAGTTTGACATGATGATACGAAAACAGTAATTTTGTAAAATTATGGTTTGTATCCAAAAAAGAACAGGATGTTTTCTTTCATAGCTTGTACTCGAATTCTGTATGCGGCCACCAACACGAAGTATGCCCTTCTCATCGAGAAATGGACTGAGTGACAACAAACGAGAATTAGAAGGTAAGTTTTGTTTATTATGTAGAAGTTTGATTTCCTGCAAAAAGCATTCTCTTTGATGACATTTAATCAAAATTTCGAGCGAACAATTCAATTCATCGGTAGATAGACCGTTTGAGAGTTTATCACCCTTATTACGCAAATTTGAAATGAATCGCAAAACGTAGGCCATAGATCTTTGCAAGATTGAAAATCTTGAGTATCTATCAAAATCTATAAAAGAGCAAACATGATTGATAGAATTCAAAGTGGTCGAAGCATACATAAATTCAGAGGAAATTTGGTTTCGAGAGAATCACGTAAATTGCTTGTGTTTAACATCTGAGGCCAGTTGCAATGCTCACCGGCTAAAAATGACGGACCTTTCCACCAAAGTGTGGCCGAAAGTATACGATCAGGATTAATACCTCTGGAAGCCATATCAGCTGGGTTCATTTCCCCTGGCACATGCCTCCAAATGCCCGATTTAGTCAGTTCCTGTATTTCACTGATACGATTAGAAACAAATGATTGTAAGTTACGAGTACCAGGCTCAGAATGCAACCAACCCAACACAATAGATGAGTCTGTCCAGTGATAAAATGTGTTTATTTTACAACGAAGTGCTTTAGCAACCTTCGAACTTAGCCGTGATGATAATAATGCCCCGCACAGCTCAAGGCGTGGTATCGTCGTAGGTTTAACTGGAGCTACTCTGGTTTTGGCGCAGACTAATTTGACTAAAACGTTGCCTGAACTATCTATTGACCTGAGGTAAATAGCAGCGGCATATGCTGCTTGTGAAGCATCGGAAAATGAATGCAATTCTATTGTAATAGGGTGAATGATGAGTAAGTGTCTACTAATTTCGATTTCTGATACAGTTTTCAAATTAATTATGAATTTAAGCCATTCTGCCCTTAAAGCTGCATCCACAGGATCATCCCATCCCAGTTTGGACAGCCATAATTTTTGAAGTATGATCTTTGGAACGATAGTGCATGGGCCAAATAAACCCAATGGGTCGAATAGTTTGGCAGAATCGGACAAAATTGTTCGTTTAGTTACATTTTATTGAAATTGATGTGTTCAACTGAAAATCGCAAAACATCATTTAATGGATCCCATCTCAACCTAGAACACTGGATGGTGAATAAAAATCTAAGCCCTTAGTAGTATAATCGTTTGGGTCAAATTTGAAGATAGACGGACCGTTTGTACGCCATTTTCGTAATAGAAGACCAGCCGATTTTAGGATTTCAGCAACTGATTGAACTATATGAAGCAGTTCAGCTGGGTCATCAGTACCAGTTAGCAAATCATCGAAATAGAAATCGTCCCTTATTGACCTTGAGACAGCTTCATCGCCACAATCCAGTGCCAACTGCTGAAGACATCTCGTGCTTAAGAATGGTGCTGATGCTGTGCCATAGGTTATAGTATTCAGACGGAATATCTTGAATGCCTGAGCCGGATCATCGCGCCACAAAATCAGCTGTAATATTCTTTGCTCGGGTTTAACGAGGATCTGTCGGTACATTTTTTCTACATCAGCTGATACCACAAACCTGTGCTGTCTATACCTCAATAGAATTGAAAACAAGTCGTCTTGCACTACTGGTCCGACATGTTGTATATCATTTAATGATATACCTGTAGAGGATTTTAGCAGAAGCGTCAAAGACAACACGCAGTTTGGTTGTTTCACTAGTCTCCTTCAGAACTGCATGATGTGGAAGGTAACAGCCAAACAATGGTTCAGGAATTTCGGTCATATGACCCAATTGTAAATATTCCCGAATGAAAGAATGATACCCCTCTTTGAAGGATGGGTTGCGCTCAAACTTCTCCTCTAATTGAAGCAACCTTTTTTTGGCAATTTTGTATGACTCACCCAAAACGGATGAGCTCCTTCTCAATGGTATTTGAACACAAAATCTACCATTAGGTTCACGGTGAGTTGTTGCCTTGAACAGAACCTCGCAGTAGTTATTTTTGAAGATTTTATTATCTGAAGGAATTTCCTCCAGTTCCCAGAATTTTGCCAACTGTTTACTTATATCCTTGGAAAAATGACAATGAATTTTCAATTGTTTGCTCTGTCCTGAGAATTCCCCCATGGGACCAGCTAATATCCAACCTAAGTAGGTTTCCTGCAATATTGGACCCAGATGTCCAAGGCTTAGTTTATTTGGCTTGAGTAGATCCCAAAAACATCAGCACCCAACAATAAATCGACCTCTGATGGTTTATAAAAACCTGGGTCTGCCAGCTGCAAATTAATAGGAATTCCTAATTTCTCGATTGGTAATGTACATTGGGGTAATTTATCAGTGATTTTAGGCAAAATGAAGCAACTAATGTTTGTATTGAAGTCGTTATGAAGCGACTGTATATTAATACTACAATGTTCATTCACGTTTAGTAACATATTTCCCAAACCTGAAATATATTGATGATTTTTCTTATTTTGTAGGAACCTAATTTTTGTTGAGCGTTGTAACTAATAAAAGATGATTGACTGCCGCAGTCCAGCAAAGCCCTGAGAATGAATATTTTGTCATTGTTTGTCACCCTGACCAATGCTGTAGAAAGAAGAGCTTGATTGGTGGAGACAGCAGACATAGTAATAGAAGTATTACCAGATGAGCCTGCGACTGTGGACTCGACTGCAGTATCCAAACAGTTCGAATTTGCCCCAGTATATGTATCATTTGAATTAGCGTTAACAGTGTTGAATGTAGATTGGTCGTTTTTAGTTTGATTAATTGATAGTTGAATAGGTAATTGCTTATGTAATAATGTATTATGTCGTCTATGGCATATTCTACAACCACCTAACTTACATTGATAGGTTTGGTGCCCTTCTCGTAAACAATTCACGCAAAGTTTTAACGTTTGAGTATTAGCGATTCGTGTTTCTATTGGCATTGATTTGAATTTAGGACACTCATATATTTTATGATTCAACTTACAGATAAGGCAACCTTTAGTCTTTGAAAGTTCAAGTGAGGACGCAACAAATGACTTATTATTTACTTTAGGTAGGCTATGACGTTTTCATGATATTTGATAGATTTGCACGCTTTCATAGTCTCTAGCACAACAGATCTCTGACGAAGAAATGAATAAAATTCTTCCAAAGTAACCGTATCTTTATCACCTCTAAACTCCTCCCACTTTCCTGAGGTAGCAGTGTCTAACTTTGAAGATGCAAAATAAATGATGAGAGTATCCCACTGATGTGTGGGCTCTCCTAGAGATTTCAATGCACTCAAATTCTTATTTAATGTATCAATAATATAACGCAAACCACTATCAGATTCCCGTTGCAGTGGCTCGATAGAAAATAGACCTTTTAAATGTTCATTGATAAGAAGACGTTTATTGTTATAGCGCTGGCACAATAAATCCCAAGCTATTGCATAATTATCGTGTGATACTGTCACTGAACTAAGTATTGACGATGCTGATCCTTCTAAGAATGATAAAGATAATGAAATTTACTAACATCGTCCATACTGTTATTGTCGTGAATTAAGGACACATACGTATCTCTAAACGATATCCATTTATTATGGTCACCATTAAAGGGTGAAATTTTCAAAGGTGGCAATCTGAGATTACTATAGTTATTCATCTTATCCGTTGTGTTGGACGAAGATTCATCGTTAGCAATATATTGAGCAGAATCTAACAGTGACTGAGCCTTGGCCATTAAATCAAAACAAATATTCTCAGTGATTTCACGTTCTTCGATTTGTTTGGGTACATCTTCCTCCAACAATTCTATTTTTGATTGAATCTCCTCGAAACTACATGATAATTCACGCAATTTATTCAACCTTATGCCGAGTTCATTGGAAATTAATTTAGTTAAATCCTTGCAATCTAATAATGGAGTAAGATATTTCTCAAAAAGTGTTATTCGCGCTCTCAGACTGCCTCTTTGTTTGATCAAATCCTTCAATTCACTCATTCTGTCGTACACAAAAACGCATCACACGAAATAAGATGAAAAAGAAACGAAGAAATATGTAAGCAATGCAAATCAAAACAATCAATACGTTACGGTTATTCCTGGTAACGCCGCTGGGCTGGAAGCGAATCGCTATAACAGCGATTCAATGACGTCAAATGTTTACTAATCGGTTATGAAGATGTCAAAAATCACTGAATTTTCTCTCTAACAACTGTTTAGAAAATGATGAACCTGAAATCATGCAATACTTGAATTAAATCGAATACTAATTTATGTTAATCGTTGGTTGAAAAGAAAATTGATTAAAATATATATATTGAAGCATAAGAAGGAAAAGGATAAAGAAAACAAGCACTTTCCTAGGCCTCGGACACGGTGGCTGCAGCAATATGGCCGGCGATTGTCCGAAGTGGATGGTCTTGGATGAATTGTTGTTGATGTTGATGGATGTTTTTCACTGCTCTCGATCACGTCAGGGTCACCAATCTGTTTACGCCGTTGCATAAACTTTTAGAAATAATGAGTTTCTTGTAATTTAATGGTTTATTGACTGAATTATAATTGTATTAGATATATTCGTATTTTTGTATGTTGCCTGTCTAACGTCGTCTCGTGTTCTCTCTTCGCCAAGTGTGAATGTGATGTCAGGGCATGCGCTCTTCAGAATATACAGGCGGTCACAAATCAAACATAGCAACTGTATCACAAAATGACGCGGTTTGAAAGTTTGTTATTTGAAAACAAAATTTTTGATTCCTTCGAAATCACTGATAATTTTAGCACACTAGTTAATCTCGCCTAAAAGTAATCATTCATCGATACCAGTGGAAAAAATAATATTATTATTATTATAATTTACTAAAATATTTAAAGTTTGTTTAATTTTCACCATATTGATATTACGACACGACCGCTAGATACTGACTCTTAGTCGAGCAAACTAAAGAAAAACTGTGAGTGATTATTTTTAATTCAAGATATATGTTTGCCGATTCTCTCACATTCATTGTGGCTGTTGTTTCAGTATCATACTGTTTCATAATCCTGAAAAATATTTTAAAACAAGCGTGTTAAAAACTCCTGTCCTCACATCAGTGCTATTCAACATCTCAAATCGAATGTAATAGGATTTGGACGAACAGATTCTGCTACTTCTTAAGTCTGACGATGATCACGAAATTGCATTGTTCGAAAAATTACTCAACCGGTTTTCACGTTACATATCGTTCAGGTGTTATCAAGAAAATCTTAAGTTCCAGAAAGCAGTCGAACCATTGAACGGACCTGTTCAAGATTGGCCAAGGATTCTTCATCATGGAGTCAGGTGCAATCTTTTAATCCGAATAGATATTCGCAAATTAGATGAAAGTGCGAAAAGAGAATGATGTGCTCTTCATCTTAAGCCATATTTAGAAAACATAAGAGCTTTTAAGTACCTCATCAATTAGAAAACAGAAATTCAAAGAGTTCAAGATCTGTGAAGAATGTAACTGACAAATTTCAATAATGGGGCTATGATATGTAAAAAAATTACTTCAGGGTCGATAGAATTTCTAGGTTTACTCTATTAAATGTGACTCTCGAAAGCAATATGTTTCTCTTATTCCACGGATTTTTTAACAGTTAACAATGTCTTCCTTAATTAATTGGAATGACCGTCAATTATCTACAAATTAATGAGGAGAGAATCCGGTCGGATTTCTATTTGTTTAAAAATAACGAAGTCGACCGTTCACTTCATACTAATTCGGATTTCATAGTGAATTTTTTCGGACAATAAAATGTTACAGAACGTTATTCAGAGATACAAAAGGTTTTTATTTTCATCTTGTGAAAAATAAGATGAAATAAAGGAATTAATAACATCAAAATAACACTCAGAAAAAATGGCTATCCCGAAGAAATATTGAACAAGAGAGCGAACACCCGTGTTTGGAAGGAAAAATCAATTTTTTAGAATATTTCATATGTGATAGTCTCCTTTTAGCACAATACACTTAACCCAGCGATATTCCAACTTTTTCATGGCTTCCAAAAAATATGAAACACATGCCACCTTGTAAGCAGCAAGGACCTACCTGACTCAGTTTCTGTTACCATATACAGTGTGCGTCAACAAATTCATTTTTTCAAAAGAAAAATATTTGGCAACAAAATCCTGAAATAGGTCAATTTTTGTTACCAAATATTTATGTACAAGTGCACAAAAAAGTTGGAAGGCTGCTTCCCTAATTTTAGTTTTTGGGAGACGTATGTGACTAAAAGGAACTCAACGAGTATACCTATATTGCATTGTTGGGACCAAATTTCAATTGTGCCATATTGAGATCGGGTGGTTAAGCCAAAATCCACTTTTGACTAGTTATATAGAAATGTATCCTGAAAATGATCTTCTAGAAAAATATGAAGTATCGTACTGAGGAGATATACATGGAAGCGGATGTTTTCCGCATTAGGTACTATACGAGGGTTGCCTTTTATATTTCGGGATTGGACAACCCTAGTGTTGCAATCTGTCAACTGACAGCTCTATTGTAAAGATCGACATTTTTGAGGTTATACGTAGTCAGAACGGTTTGACATACGAGCGCTTTTTGTGTTGTCTCGGGTAACTTAAAGATTCATCTCGCCCAAAAATGGAATTAAATGGTGAACATTTTCGTTCGATTATTTTTTTACATTTTTCGACGTGGATTAACTCAACAACAGTGCATCGATGAATTTAATTCAATTTTTGGCATTAGTGGGACCTGCATATATTCAATATTGCATAAACATTTGATCGTCAATAAAATTTGTCGTGTTGGACCCCACACAATTTGTCGATCGCACAAAGAAAGGCTCGTGTTGATTGTTCGAAATGCTCCAAAAATACGATCGTGGTGCTTCGAAGCACTTCTATGACATCGTGACAGGTGATGAACCTTGCATTTACGCGTATGAGCAGGAAAGTAAACAGCAGTCGACTGTTTCAAGATGAGCCAAATCCAAAAAAAGTTGCTCGCGCACGAAGCACTCTCAAGCAAATAGTCGCCTGTTTTTTCTGAAAATCTGGACATGTCGCAATCGTACCACTAGAACAACGCAAATCAGTCAATTCTGAGTGGTACATATCCAGTTGTTTACCAGTTGTCTTCCAAGAAATCAGTAAAACCAACCGCTGAAGACGGATCACCACGACAATGCGAGCTCTTACACATCGTCTCAAACAACTGCATTTTTGAGCACTCAAAACATCGAGGAACGGATGAAGCAGTTAGTAAAGGCTCTTGATAAGAATGGATCATGCTTTGCATATATAGGGAAAAAGATGCCTCAGCTGGGTAAGGAAAAAATTAAAGCAGGAATATTTGATGGCCCACAAATAAGACAGCTGATTAAAGACCCTGACTTCATAAATTAAATGATTGAGATTGAGCAAAATGCCTGGAATTCATTTGTTTCAGTTGTCCAAAATTTTCTGGGTAAACACAAAGCTGAAAACGATGTTGAATTAGTCAATGAGATGCTGAATAATTTCAGATCGCTTGGGTGTAACATGAGCATTAAGGTTCACTATTTACACAGCCACTCAGACCGTTTTCCTGATAATTTAGGCGACCTTAGTGAGGAGCAAGGTGAAAGATTTCACCAAGATATCAAATGTATGGAGGATCGCTATCAAGGAAGATGGGATACTCACATGATGGCAGATTACTGCTGGTCTTTAAAACGGGATTGTTCTAAAATACATTCAAAAATGTCACGGAAAAGAAGTTTCCGGAAAGTTTAGTCAGTAATTGGTTTAAATGATGACTTTTTCTGTTTTCTAGAGTATATAATGAAAAATATCTGTAATATATGTGTAATACTACTGTGTACAAATATGACCCGGAATTTTCAATTTAAATTTTGTGGGGTTTCCGATAGGGACAAATCTTTTTATTTTCAAGTAGGACTGTCGCTCACATTTGTGTCAAATTTCACGCCAATATTTTTATTAGTTTAACAGTGACGCTCGTTTTTGTAAACATCCAAAAGTGAATTCTTCGATTTTGAAAATGTCCGAAAATATTCAACAAAGAAGTTCGATCAAATTTTGTGTTCGGAATGAAATTTCTGTAGCCGAAACGCTCAGAATGTTGGAAAAGGCCTTCGGTGAACAGGCCATGTCTAAAACACAATTGTATGAATGGCATAAAATGTTCAAAGGCGGTCGTGAAGGCGTTGAAGACGAGCCACATCAAAGGCGACCAAAAACATCAACTGATGAACATCACGTCGCGCAAATCAAAGAAATGGTGCTGGGAAATCGTCAATTGACTACTAGAGAGATTGCTGATACTGTTGGAATATCAAATGGGTCAGTCAACACCATTTTAAGAAAAGTTTTGGGCCTCAGAAAAGTCAAATCACGATAGGTGCCAAAAATGCTAAATTTCATGGAAAAACAGCGTCGCATTGATGTGTGAAACAATGCTTTCCGACTATCAAGACAAGATGAAACGCATCATAACTGGAGATGAGACTTGGATCTATGCATACGATCCAGAAACAACCGACCAATCCAGCGAATATCGTGCCAAAGGTGAGCCGAGACCCAAAAAATCGCGTCAAAGTCGCTCGAAAATTAAGGTCATGTTGACGGTTTTCTTTGATTATCGTGGTGTTGTGCATTTCGAATTCCTTCCAACCGTTCAAACTGTCAACAAGGAATATTATTTGAGTGTTATGAGACGTTTGCGTGAAGCGGTGCGTCTTAAAAGACCGGAATTATGGAAAAACAACGACTGGTTTTTGCACCACGATAATGCGCCATCTCACACTGCGCTCGTTCTTCGTGCCCATTTCACCCAAAATTCCACTCATATCGTTCCGCAACCACCTTATTCGCCTGACTTAGCACCATGTGACTTCTGGCTATTCGATAAGCTCAAAAAACCGCTCCGGGGACACCGCTTTGACACAGTAGAAAAGATTGAAGCCGAATCGAAGAAGGTTCTGAAGGCCATACCGAAAGAAGACTTTTCGAAGTGCTTTGATAATTGGAAAAACCGCTGGCATAAGTGCATTGCATCCAAGGGGGATTACTTTGAAGGCGATGAATTTGATTTTGAAGAATAAATAAAGATTTTATAAAATATAACAAAATTCCGGTTCATATTTGTACACAGTAGTATAATAAAAATTCCCTTATTAATTTGTTACTTTAAACCATGGTTTTTTTTTTAAAATAGTGTAATGTATAATTCATAAAAATGTTGATATCTTAAAAATTCGAGCTGACAGGCAAAAGCTAATAGCATATTTGAATTCAGGGCATCAAATTCATATGAATCCACCTTCAAAATCTTCGGCACCAAAACCACTGTTGACCAGTGTAATCAGTATACATAAAACCCTTCTCAAAGTTTCAAGTTTTGTGTTCTTAGTCAACGAACGAATATAACGACTGCTGATGAATAAGCCACGTATTCGTGATGGAAAAGAAATTTTGTTCGGTACGGAAGGGTGCGTTTTTCTTTGAATGCGGTGTCAAATCGATCCAAAAATGTAGTATTGCTCCGATATTGTCTTTTCCTTTTCCAAGTAGTTTAAGTAGTGGCCATAACCTTACCGGCCTATGGCACCGCCTTCGCCATCTTCTGAGCACGTTCATCTGGATTAGTCAACTGCTTCGACTGTTCCTTGTTTTCAAGTATATATAGGTGGTTCCAGGTCTCGTCAACGGTTATGAATCGCTGCAGCAACTGGTTTGGATTGGCCTAAAATAGGAGCAGACAGCCTACGAAGATGTTTACGTGTCGGCAAATCAAAACCACTCGACGAATTGGTGCATAATTTTGACAGGCGTCGTTTGAAGGCTGGCACTAAAAATGGTAAGCAGAAGTTCATTCTGTGACCAAAACAGCCACTTATCAATCCAATCTCGTAAGCTTGAACCACAATATGGTACTACACGAGCAGATAAGGCACAAACCATAAAACTCATCCTCCCTTGAATGAAAGGTTCATCAGCGCATTAGCGCACTTGTTCTAGAGTCTCTTTTCGCACTTATGCAGGACATACGCGCTACGGTAGACCGGAGAGGAAAAATGCAGGTATACCTGCGCAGGTCTGCCTCGTGTGTGGGGATGTTCCGATAAACCGGACAGGTCGTGTGTTAGTTAGCAGCGACCGTACGTAAAGAAATTCCGATTCTCTAGTATAAATTTGGGAGAAGAAACCGTAAGACAAACTGAACTTCTTGGATTGTCTTACTTGAACTTTCTGTTTGGGCTTTCGTTTTTCTCCACACGTTGGCTCAACCTTACAAAGGCAGAGTTCTGTTCAGACACTTCCACTAACTACAGTGATTTTAAATCATTTGAAAAGCATGCTCAGATGGTGCAATAATGAAACATGATGGACATCTGACGATTACTTGCGGTGATATGAATCATGAAAAAATATGTGATTCTTTAAAACTTTCTGGCCAGACGATCTTCAGAAAACTTGGAAAAACCATTCAACGATCCAAATTCAAGACAAAAATACCTAATATATGTATTCGACAATTCAATTCATATGGACCAAGTTTGAAATGAAAGTTAAGCGCAATAAAAAGTTAGTGCAGTGGTGAGATAGGTAAAGGTTTTCCCATATAAATATTCAGTACAGAAACCTGAGTTTCGTTTGCAATAAACGTCTTTACTACAGTATGACCCGGATTGTAAACGCTGTAAGATCGATGCAAACAAACATACGAACCTTCGAGACTTGTTGAACTCAATGGATTTTACGATATGCGTACAACTTTCCGAAGTACTTAAAAATTCACGATAACAGCTGATAATTTAATGAACTTCCGACCTAGAGTACTCGAGAATTGCGATGTAGTATTCGGTTCTTCATTCATTTATTGGAAATACCGAAGGTTGGATAATATCGAGATTGAAATTATTCAATTGTCGAACAAATTTTTGCGCGCTTGTTCTAGTTAACAAAACTAGAACAAATATTTGGGCAATATCCATAATCTCTAATTGTTCTCCTTCCCAATGTTTCAACAGACATCTTCTGTCGTTTTCAAGGTAAAAATTAGCTTTTAAAAAAGCTGCAAGTTCAGAAAATTTTTCAATTTCCACTAATTAGTATCAAATAGACAGACTACGAAAACTAGATAAAATTAGCACTTATCTGGGTTTTAAAGACTTCTTCAAGTTACTTCCAACAATTGGCCTCCAAACTTACGGCAACTCAATTGTTGGTGCACCTATGGGATCGAGAGCGATATTCATGAATTCTGCCTTTTTTATTTTTCTTGTTATCGGCTCATCTTTGGATATGATAGATGTTTCATTCGATTTTTTCAGGTGATTTTCATCCACAACATATTGGACAAACGGATCTATGGGTGTCTAACAATTGAGAGAGCTTTTTTAAAAGTTTATTTTTACCTCGAAAACGACAGAAGATGTCTGTTGAAATGTTGAAAAAAGAAAAATAAGAGATGATATTTATTGTCCAAAAACAAATTCTCCACGAATTCCATCATTAAAAAAATCTCTCGTCGATAAACTAGAACAGATGTCGTTCTGTTGTCTTGCTCAAATTTTCGAATATCGGGCCAAAAACGTTCTCAATTGATTTGGATCGATTTCCAGATAAATAATCCGTAATTCAATTTAAGTATGTCCGGACAACTCTATACTCCCTTGTCCTTCGAGGGAGATCAGCTATAATTCTTATATTTTGTTCATATACGAGCAAAGAAGAGTTTTGGAACTCAGATTATGGAAAAAAGTACATGTACAATCTCTCCTGTCGTTATATGTAGGTACTGATGAACAAAATTAGAGCACCGCCTGAATTTTCGTTAAATTTTAACAATTGATATCTTCCCAATCTTTAGTCGGATTTCAATGTTTCTTTTTTCAATTGTAGCTCTGTTTCTGGCGAATTTACTTCATTAAACAGAAATCCAAAAAATAAAATCTTCATTTTGTACAGGGCGTTTAAATAATGTCATGTTTTTTAGTCAAATTTCAACGTCTGTGGGCAATGCTAGGTTGCTGAGGCATATAAAAAGAATAAAACGTTGTAGCCTAGTATCTACTGAGTATTTTGTTTTTTGGCGCTCTTGTTCACCCGAACAGAGTGCCTATCATTTTGCCCGAATGTCTGCAATTTCGGAATATCGAGCCGAAAATGGTCTCAATCGATTGGGTTCGACTCCCTGATGAAGAATTCGTGGCGAAAGTTGAGTCTGTCCGGCCGTATCCTCTCTAGCATCCAAAAGGAATCAGCTAGAGTTTTCAAATTTTCGGAATAGGTTAATTGTCCAAATATCTCGGTCAAGTTCGTTATTGGGCTAAATCCGTCGGATGGTTCAGTAGTTATGAGCATCTGAAATTTTGTTTCCTCAATAACTACTACAATATCCATCCGATCAAGTTGATACTTGGAATGTTATTGAGGGAAGCTGAAACGAAACGGCTTGCAAAATTTCGCAGAAATCGTCACGCTAGAAAATTTTTAAAAAATTCTCAAAAAATAAATTTTCAATACTCAATATCTCCTAAGACTTCATTTAGATTTAAATAAAAATCCGTATATTTATTGAGGTTACCGATATCTTACTCATCCTCAAATTTCATTGTCGTAGCTTTTCCCCTTCTGAAGATATGATCATTTTTTTCATTTACTCAAGAAAAAAATAGAAATGTCATAAAGTCCGAGCTTTGTCATTGAAAGATTTGCCATCACAGATCGATATTCGTTTGGCAACTTGCGGACCTAGATATCAGTGTCAGTTGGCGTAATATCAATCAAAATTTTCATAGAATTCATAGAGGAAGAATTCGATGTCGATGACGTTGTCAAAATTCAGAAAAGCACAGACGTAATATTAATCAAAAAATTTTTTATCATAGAGAAAGAATTTGATGGCGTTGTCAAAACTCAGAAAAGCAATGTCGTAAGTTTTTAGGAGAAGCATAGAACAAAATGTGGTGAAAATTATGAGTAGTTATTTTCAAATTGAGATAAAGGTTTGTTTATTCATTAGGCTTTCATATTTGCAACACATTGTTCCATAGTACGGAAAAAGAACATTGTTCACCCGATCAGAGAGCTTATAGATTTGTTAAGGTTTGAATATTTACTCGCAAATAACTCAACAAGAGCGCCAAAGCAATCTGACCTCACGTCAGTGCTTTCTAAATTTTTTTTAATCAATTCATCTTGGAGTCGTCCAGAGATATTCAACATTTTATGGTTGAATGTCATGTTATCATTTTTAAAATTTTTTGAGTTAATTTGATTTCAAATATGAGTAAAATATTTTTCTTTAATTTGTTTTTGTATAACTTCAGTATCCTTTTTTTTCGCCTTCATTTCATGTTTTTGTTTTATTTTGTTCATTATTTTCATATACTTTAATAATTTCGCTTTTATTCAGGATAATTTAATTATCCCTGATCCAAATTCAATTAATTTTGTAGTCATTGTTGTTTGGAATCAATGTCATATGCTACATTAGAATATATTATAATATATTACATTCCTAAATATCCACCAGAACGAACAATGAAATGATAAAAATTTATAACAGCTCTTATTTTCTTAATAATTCAGCATATGACTGAATTTCTCATGAACGGCATAATTCAGTGCCATAATTCACCATGCATACATGAGAAAATTCAAAATTCTCGCTGCTTTAGTAATTCAAATTTCCCGCCGGTTCATTCCTCTAGTACCAAATTAGGTGGCCGATTTGTGCTACAAAAATTAGTTAGGAGTTTTCATTTCTTGTATATTAGTGTTTTGGGTCTCACCCACTTGCACCTTCTTTAGACGGCACAAGTACAGAACAGATCTGTAAAAGAAAAGGTGAAAAGAGAAATACTCGAAGAATGAGTTGTTCAGTAAATATTCCGCAATACTCCTCAAAAATACAAACAAACGATACGAGACAAGAAGTCATTAACCCGATCGCTGCATCATAAAAATATTGAACTGGTTCATTTAACGAGCGTACCTCGTACATGTTCAATAAACTCAGAATCTGCGTGGTTTTAACGTCCAACAATGAATATAGATTTTGATTTATAGTTCATAAATTGAATGATAATATATCATTTCATTTCAATCTGAATGAAACTGAACACACCATTTGACAACTTGTCGGAAGCGGAAGTTAACCGAGAGCTATTCGGGACAACCAGACCACCCGGTTGCACAGAAAGATACGCGTTAAATTAAACGATTATGTGTAGAATTGTTGTTTGTTGAACCTCTTGTTCGATTATTGGAGATAATTCAATCAAAATCAAAGTTTATTTCGATTCATGATGCCTTTATGGGATGTTTAGCCCTCAGGCCAACGAATTGATTTACTTACAGTGAATATAAACTGATTCTGAACTAACAATCATGTAGTAAACATTATTTATGTTCCCACAACATTGGAAACGAATCCGATACATGATTGCGCTTGATTCTAAGCTCTTATTGGCGCTCTAGTTCACCTGAACAGAGTGCCTATCATTTTGTCCAAATGTCTGTAATCTTGGAATGTCGAGCCGAAAATGGTATCAATCGATTGGGTTCGACTCCCTGATGAAGAATCCGCGGCGAAAGGTTGAGTCTGTCCGGCCGGCCGTATCCTCTCTAGCATCCAAAAGAGATGAGTTAGAGTTTTCGTATTTTCAGAATAGGTTAATTGTCCAAATATCTCGGTCAAGTTCGTTATTGGGACAAATCCGTCGGATGGTTCAGTAGTTATGAGCATCTGAAATTTGGTTTCCTCAATAATTACTAGAATATCCATCCGATCAAGTTGATACTTGAAATATCGTTGAAGAAGGCTGAAACAAAACGGCTCGCAAAATTTCGCAGAAATCGTCACGCTAGAAAATTTTTAAAAAATTCTTAAAAAAACTTTTTCAATACTCACTATCTCGTAAGAAATTTTTCGGATTTCAATAAAAATTCGTAAATATATTCAGGTGATCGATATCTTACTTATCCTCAAATTTCATTTTCGTAGCTCTTTTCCTAAAGATATGATCATTTTTTTCATTTACTCAAGAGGAAAGAGAAATGACATAAGTACCGATGATTTTCTTTGAACGATGGCCATCACAGATCGATATTCGATTGACCTATGCTGGACTCATTAATCAGTGTCAGTTGGCGTAATATTAAGCAAAATTTTTCATAAAGGGAAATCATAGAGATAGAATTCAATCTCGGTGGCTGAAATAATATACGTTGTCAAAATTCAGAAAAGCACTGACGTAAGTTTTTAGGGGAAGGGCATTATAGCTTCGAACAAAACTTGGGGAAAATTATGAGTAGTTACTTTTAATTTGAGGTATAGGTTTGTTCATTCATTAGGCGTTCATATTTGCATCACATTGTCCCATAGTACGAGAAAAGACTATTGTTCACCTGATCAGAGTGCTTATAGATTTGTTATGGTTTGAATATTTACTCGCAAGTAGCTCAACAAAAGCGCCAAAGCAATCTGACCTCACGTCAGTGATTTCTAAATTTTTTCTTTTGAATTTCGTGGCTATGTACAAAGCGCTACAGAGCTCGTAACTGGCAATACTACACAAAATTTTTAAAGGACTTGGATATTGCGTTAACAGTTATAGATGTGTAAACATAGAGATCACTAACGCCGAAATTCCCGCTACCAAAAAAGCTGGATGTTTGGGTGCCGCATGATCTGACGCAAAAAAACCTTCTGGACCGAATCAACGCCTGCGATATGCTGCTGAAACGGAACGAACTCGACCCATTCTTGAAGCGAATGGTGACTGGCGACGAAAAATGGATAACATAGGACAATATCAAGTGAAAACGGTCGTGGTCGAAGGCAGGTGAATCGTCCCAAACAGTGGCTAAGCCGGGATTGACGGCCAGGAAGGTTTTGCTATGTGTTTGGTGGGAATGGAAGGGAATCATCCACTATGAGCTGCTCTCATATGGCCAGACGTTTAATTCTACCATCTACTGCGAACAACTGGACCGCTTGAAGCAGGCGATCGACCAGAAGCGTCCAAAATTGGCCAACACGAACGGTGTAGTGTTCCATCAGGACAATGCCAGACCGCACACTTCGTTGATGACTCGTCAGAAGCTGCGGGAGCTCGAATGAGAGGTTTAATCGCATCCACCATATAACCCGGACTTAGCGTCAAGTGATTACCACCTGTTTCTGTCCATGGCGAACGCTCTTGGTGGTGTAAAGTTGAACTCAAAAGAGGCTTGTGGAAAGTGGCTGTCCGAGTTTTTTGCAAATAAGTTGGGGGTGCTTCTACGAGGGAGGTATTAAGAAGTTGCCGTCTAGATGGAAACAGATTATCGAACAAAACGGCGCATATTTGAATTAAATCCCATCACTTTTTATAAAGCATTGAATAAAGAGCAAAAAAATGGAAGGGAGATATTTGACAACCTATTATTTTGAATTAAAAATAACCATTTCGATTTAATTTTCCACCAACTGAAAGCGAATAAATAAATCCGACTGAGGTCAATCGAATAGGTATCTATGAAAATAGAAACTCTTGACATTTCTCTTTTCCAATTTTACGAAAAATTCGTTCTTCAGACAAATAATTTGAGTTTTTTCTATAAGTTTGAGGAATGAGTCGTACCAGGAGATGAGAAATTTCCTACACTTTCGTTTTCGTCGACCGCCACAAAGTGTCAATGCTTCAATAAGCCAAGAGTCGACACGGAACGTAAATGTCAACGTAGTTCATCAAGATAAAGTGCAATATTAATAGTATTTCATTCATTTCATCACAATTATTGATTACAATAAAAGGGAAATACGTCAAATGCAGAAGGAAAAACATCAGATCAATGACATCTTGAGGGAGCGGCAGTAGTCGAAAATTTCCTGAACGCCGTATGGTTCACAATCCAAGACCAAATTCCGAATTCTATTTTTGAAAACATTATCATTTTCAATTTTATGATAAGATGTTGGCAGGTTATTGTAGAGCTTCAGGGACATAAATTCCACCTGATGCTGCGATAATGTGCATTTGGGCAATAAATATCGATCTATTATTCTCGTATCGTTGCAATTAATATGATCAATGAAGAGTTTTCCATGTTGTCGGACAAACATTAAGGATCTATATATATTATATACAAGCCAGTCAGAGTCATCAGACTATGCTTCTTGAAAACACCTCGGCAAGTATCTGTTTTCTTCATTTCATAGATTGTTCGAATGGCCCAATTCTGATCCAAGAATATTCTATTCGACAAAGAGCTGCCTCCCCATAAAATAAGGCCATATGACATTTGAGATACAAAATTTGCCGAATATATCACTTTGAGAATAGGCAAATTTCAAACGGTATTTCAAAACATTTAGTGAATTACTTGCCCTTAAATAAATGCAAGACGAAATATATCTTCAAGTGGAAAGTAGCTACGACAATGAAATTTGAGAATATGTAAGATATCAAAACGTCCATACATTAACCATTTTTTTTTAAATATGTTGGATATCTTTGATGAAAAATTTCGATTTTCACCAATAAATGTCAAATAGACAGAACTTCGAGAAGTCAATTCGACACTTAAATTAAAAATTGGAAACTTTTCTGATAATGCCAACTTTTTCAAAAGCTAATTTTTTGCCTTGACGCGACAGAAAATCTATGTCAAAATGTTGGAAAAAAGAACAATCAGAGATTATTGTAATTGCCCAAATAATAATTCTTCGCGAGTTCCATCATCCAAAATATCTGGTCAAGGTCAAAAGCATAATGTACGGTGTCAAAATATAGGAAAGAATATACGTGGGTTTTTAAAAGAACGGAATTAGAGCTTCGAGCAAAACTTGGGGAAAATTATAAAGATTTATTTTTAATTTGATATATAGCTCAGTTCATTCATCGTGACGGTTTTATTTGTATCACATTATAACAGAGTACAGAAGAAGACTCTAGAACAAGCAAGCAAAATCTACTGACCTCACCTCTGATTGTTTTAGCATTAGACTTAACAGGTATTCATATTCGATCAAAAATAATTCAATCTCAACATATCACAAAATAAGCTTTAAATCGAGAATTATTTGAATTATCTTTAATTGAATATGAATACTTAAAGAAGCAAAAGCTGATAAGGGCAAAAGTCGAAGTATTCTATTTTATTGTGTAATTAATTTTCTGTAGATTTTTTAATTGTTCGATATTAAGATAAAAAGTAAAATATTCTCTCTTTTGTTCATTATTAAACTGTATTTCTGGAATAAAAATGATACTTCAATCGAAAGTGAGTTATTACAGTTACACCATCATTGAACAACATAAATATAGGCGAAAAACTTTAAAAATACCCAGTTGCATTCAGGAGAAGTTAGCAAACAGGCACGACATCACGAATTCGGTACCACCCTGACTTAAAAAAAAGTCAAATGTATTTCGGAACCGGAAGAAACACTATATCACCCTCCCCCATGTCTATTGGCATCAACACGTCGCTCTTAAATAATTTAATACCATCTGCTAGTGACGTCTAGAATGACGCACTGTTTATTCATGACTTGAGTGAGCCGGGAATAATATTTTTTTTATTTTGATGAATTCCTACACATTAAAACTCTTATCATACGCTCCATCCTACACACGAAATTTCCAACGGGAGAAGCGAAAAAAGCATTAATATCGCGATGAGCTACGACTGTTGGAGCGCTATCTTCACGTAATTTTCCGGTTAACGGGTTGGGCGGGGATCGTATGTCTAGCCCGGTTTATTTCTGCTTCCCTCCGGTGTATTAAGCGAATGAAGTGATAATGAGGGCAAACAATGAAGCCGTAAAAGAATCTGTAATGCGATGCGACAAATTGAACGGAACGTGTTAACACCAATATACAAAACATGGACGATACCTCGGGGAATGATGCTGCGTTCAGAATCACTGTAGGACTTCGGCGTCGTTCAGGGTGCATCCAAACCGTCCGTAATTGACACCAGGTCTAAATCAGAGGTATTTAACTTCCCAACTCACCACAAATCTTGCTTTCTGTCACCATCTAGCGGATTTGGATGTTATATTTTCACGAACATCTTGAAGTTAACCCATACGTTTAACTATTCATAGTCACTCGGTCTGATAAGTACGCTGGTCCGATGATATGTTGATAGAAATTTTTTTTTAATATTCCCAAAAAAAATGCCAAATGTTTGATATCTCATAAGATATTCATCGGAGATCCCTAAATTTTGAATACATATCACGGTGATTGATACTCACAACATCCTCAAATTTCAGCATTGAATCATCTTGGTTGAATGATGGGATATCAAGTAGAGAGCTCTTGTCTGACGCATTCCAAATTTTTGGGAGAGTCTCAACAGACCATAACTTCGGGAGAAATGATCGTACAAAAAATTAGATCCATGTGTCTAGTTTTTGAATCCGAACTTTAAAACATTGTACCGTCAGTTGTTTTTCAGTAATCCCAGAAATTAGAGTGAAAAAATTTTTTAGCTGCCAGCGCGGGAAATTTTTTGCAAAACTACTACGAGGATCGGATACCCTTCAGCTTTGATTGTTTTTAGCGCGATTGATCTAGTAGAACATCGTGCTATTTATTTCTTCATTTTGGTCTTCTTCAGTGCAACAAATATTTATTGCTCTATCAAACCACCAACTAAACACTAAATTGGGAGTAGCAAAATGTTTATTTGATAGAGCAATAAATATTTGTTGCACTGAAGAAGACCAAAATGAAGAAATAAATAACATCTCGAAAACTCTTAGAAGCAATGGCTACCCCAAAAAGATATTACAAAAAGCTAGACGAACAAGCGAAAGTCAACCAGAACCAACAGATATAAATCAGACCATTAAAACCGTAATTCCTTATGTAAAAGGTTTGTCGGAGAAAATGAGAAGAATTGGAAATAGATACAACATAACGACTGCATTCAAAACTCAAGACACTATCAGAGCTAAACTTACTAAAGTTAAGCCTAATAATGAGACACAAAGGACAAAGAAATGCATATATGAATTACCTTGCGAGTGCGGAAGATCTTACATCGGAGAAACTAAACGCCCTCTGAATGTACGAATAAAAGAACATCAGAAGCTTCTACGAGTACTAGACAGCGACAAATCCAGGTTGGTCCAACATGCTGTAGATGAGAATCATCGTATAAAATGGGATGAAGCATCAATAATATCCAAAGAAGAAAAACTTGCAAGAAGAAAAATCAAAGAAGCAGCATTTATGAAAATAACACCTGATTCCATAAGTGCTCCATCTATAGATCTGCCAGAAGTTTGGACGCCGATAGTTCGATCCAACTTAAAAAGATCATCATATCACAGATGAGTATATAACATCGTTCATTTTTCTTTCATGACTTCTGTCATATTGACTTTTTGAAAATAATTCTCAAAAGGTTTCTTACTTTTCTCCTTGATAAAGATAGAAGATGTCTATCGAAACGTCGGAAATCATTACATCCACAATAGATGATGGTAATAGCCCAAACAATCATTCAACATCGTGCTATCGTTCTGTCCCAATGTCAGTAATTTTCTAAAATCAACTCGAAAATGGACTCAATCGATTGTGTTTCAGTTCCTGATAAAAAAATTTTGGGTTAATTTGAGTATATGTCACTCAGTATATTGTTACTCACATTTAAATATCAGTTCTGTTCATGAATATTCAAAATTGTAAATATTTGTTCGAATTGAGAAAAATTATTCACACGCTTATTGAAAAACTTTATATTTATCAAAAAGAAGTGACGCGAAACACCATGTTGCTGACTCAGTAGAGAAATATCAGTCTAAGCGAATAGAATACTTCTTGAAAAGACCTCGTACACAAAATTTTTCCAGAGCCGGAAATATCGTGCAAACCTCGTCACATTTACTGCGAAAAAAGCTAGGAGAAACGGAAAAACAAACATTGGGCCCCACTGTTGACAATCGGATGCACAGTGGAACGTGAAAATATTTGCATGTGACTATTAATCACGTGTAAATTATTGATAAACAATATCGGTACTGCGTCATTGCGCGAATACGAGTGAGATCACCTTTTGGTATCTCATTCGTTTCAGTCCTTTGTAATGGATTTTTCATTCCGTATCGCATTCAAGGTCCATTTGGAGTTCTAGATTAACTAACGCACATTATGCAACAGGCTGCGAGCAAAGTGAAGACATACTTAACCGAAGGCATGAAGTTTTGAATGCAGTTGAGGGTATTTAGAAAAATAACATAGGAAAGGAGCCTAGAAATATGAAGATGAATTTTTATAAGATGTGATAAATCAAGACGACCTTGTCACTCCACAGTTGGTTGAAAAGTGATGGCAAAGGAGAATTATCATTAGGGAACAACCATCATATCTTATCGTGTCTCGTATTTATTAACGTTTCGACCGACATCTGTTGTTTTCAAGGCAGAAAATTGGCTTCTAGAAAGAAAAAAACACCGGTAGCACTCCGGGAGTGTCGGCAGAAGTGAAAGCTTCAATATTAACGTTGTGCATTTTTGATATTTTGGAATGGTTAGAGAATAATTTTGTATGAATTGCTTCCATTATTAGTATAAAAGTGCTATTATTTATGTGGTGGAATACAATATTCATTTATTGCGCTATCGTACACAAAAATGACAATAGGTTTGTTCGGGTGGCAGTTCCCAGTTGTACTGGGGTCACAGAGAACCAGGTTCTGTAACTCTTGGAATCGTCGCAAGTTGTTCTATGACACGAACAGGTGAGAACAGGTGGGAACAGATAATTTCAAAACGATTTCGTTAAGTGCATAGATAAGTGAAAGTAAGGTTATGTTGTACATCATGGACATTGAACTCTAAATACTATATAGGTATTCATATAGAGTTCAATGATCATGGATCATATTATGCATAGTGTTAAAAAGATATTGAATAAGTTATTGTGTTATTAATACGGTGGAAATACTTAAGAAATTGCAAATATTAAAATTGAACATGTTTTTTTTGTCATAAATAAATAAACATATCCATATAAATAACTGTAAATATAATTTATATGTAATGAAATATTTAAAGAAATGATTTAATTTAATTATAATTTGAAATTTCAATACATGTAGTAGTGGTCATCAGTGGAGAAATTATTTTTGTTAGTTCATGTCTGGATAAACTGTGAATTTTTCTGTTATTTCATTGTAATTTTGGTGGAAACTGTGTACAGAAAATTTTATATAATAGAATTAGGTAATTGTATATGGAACTGGTGGCATTTGGGAAATAAATAAAAATATTTTCTAACAATTTTCATAGCTTTGTAATTATTTTTTAGATAAGAATTGTTTTAACAAGTCGTTCTTGAAAGAGGTCATTCCTCCGTTTCCTTCCTAAATTTTCAATACATTTTGAGTGGTTAAAAAATAAAGATACTACAATCACGAAATAACAAAAATAAATATATAGTATATAAATACGAAATATCGCATATATAAATAATATAAAATAATTATCTTACATACTTTGATCAACAACTATGCAATTGTTTTATTCATCTATTGCAAATGATCCTTCCTCTTCTTTGAGATAACAAAAATTTTAAGAAGCTATTATAACGAATTGATTAAAAATTTATAATATGAAATCGAAAAACTATTCAGATATTCAGTACTTTGCGATTTTAATTTTCAACTCAACATGTTTCGAGCTAATTCAGCTCATCTTCAGGAGTACAAAATCACACAAGTGAAGCTGAAAAACAACAAAAACTCATGGAGAAAACGCAAAAATTCTCTACAGCAAAATACAGGGACAAAGCATAGAAAAATTCAAAGTATAAAAACAAAAACGATACAAATAACAAGCTGAATCGAACTAATGAAACTTTACAAAAGTCAAAAGACTATCAAAAAACAACAGTCAAGTTATGAAGGTCAATTATATAAAATAAAACAAAGTCAACAATATGAAAACGGTTTGAAAAAATATAATGTCATAACTAAAAATAGCGGGTGTAAAAAACCGCTATGAACAAAGCTGTATGGAAAAGGTAGAATGTCATAAATAAAAAAACTTACATAAAAATCTTCAGGAACAATTCAACGAAAAATTATCTGAAGTCATGCTAATGGTCTAAAAAATGTTCTTTCAAATTATTTCAAGGGGGAGCAGTGGCCTTTAAACACAAAATATCCCGTTCTTCTAAAGAATGAGAAATGTCGTAGATCGATCGAAGAAAAAATTTTTTTAGAATAGTTATAATAACAAATGAAGATACATAATCATATCATGCGTGCTCCCATTCTATACTACTACCGCCATCCAGCTAAAAGAACAAAAACGAAAGTTATATAAAACAAAGTTATCTATAATGAAATAACCGACAATAACAACACTGCCATCCAACGTACAGAAGACGAAAAAGAGCACTCCAAGATGAAGTAATCCGCAACAAACAAATCGAAAAAGCCTCAAACGAGATCAAACATCATTGACTCAACTGTCTGCTCTATACCAGTCCTGTTCAACAAGTTAACATCGGAACTTCTCGAATATTTACTAATGAACATACCCTCTAATATCATTTGTCTCATGCCAAAGTCACAACGCTGTAAGATTTTCGAATTTACCGATTTATCAAATTGGTGACCCGTGTCTCTCAGATGCACTCCAAATGCCGAGCTATCATTAGAGAAATTAGATCTACTCCGCAAATGCTCACTTATTCTAGTGGCGAGAGCTCTACCTGTTCTACCCACATAAACAGAGTTGCAATCATCCGAACCACACTCCAACATATACACACCAGAACAATCAAGCAATATTACCCACTCCATCATTAATATACTAAAGAGAGATAACGTGACTTTTCTTTCAAAAGCGTCAACACCTTGAAATACCATTTAGTGAGAAACAAAGATAAAATAAATTCGCTTGATTGTTCTGGTGTGTATATGTTGGAGTGTGGTTCAGATGATTGCAACTCTGTTTATGTGGGTAGAACAGGTAGAGCTCTCGCCACTAGAATAAGTGAGCATTTGCATGAGTAGATCTAATTTCTCTAATGATAGCTCGGCATTTGGAGTGCATCTGAGAGACACGGGTCACCAATTTGATAAATCGGTAAATTCGAAAATCTTACAGCGTTGTGACTTTGGCATGAGACAAATGATATTAGAGGGTATGTTCATTAGTAAATATTCGAGAAGTTCCGATGTTAACTTGTTGAACAGGACTGGTATTGAGCAGACAGTTGAGTCAATGATGTTTGATCTCGTTTGAGGCTTTTTTCGATTTGTTTGTTGCGGATTACTTCATCTTGGAGTGCTCTTTTTTTCGTCTTCTGTACGTTGGATGGCAGTGTTGTTATTGTCGGTTATTTCATTATAGATAACTTTGTTTTATATAACTTTCGTTTTTTGTTCTTTTAGCTGGATGGCGGTAGTAGTATAGAATGGGAGCACGCATGATATGATTATGTATCTTCATTTGTTATTATAACTATTCTAAAAAAATTTTTTCTTCGATCGATCTACGACATTTCTCATTCTTTAGAAGAACGGGATATTTTGTGTTTAAAGGCCACTGCTCCCCTTGAAATAATTTGAAGAACATTTTTAGACCATTAGCATGACTTCAGATAATTTTTCGTTGAATTGTTCCTGAAGATTTTTATGTAAGTTTTTTTATTTATGACATTCTACCTTTTCCATACAGCTTTGTTCATAGCGGTTTTTTACACCGCTATTTTTAGTTATGACATTATATTTTTTCAAGGCGTTTTCATATTGTTGACTTTGTTTTATTTTATATAATTGACCTTCATAACTTGACTGTTGTTTTTTGATAGTCTTTGACTTTGTAAAGTTTCATTAGTTCGATTCAGCTTGTTATTTGTATCGTTTTTTGTTTTTATACTTGAATTTTTTCTATGCTTTGTCCCTGTATTTGCTGTAGAGAATTTTTGCGTGTTTTCTCCATGAGTTTTTGTTGTTTTTCAGCTTCACTTGTGTGATTTTTGTACTCTGAAGATGAGCTGAATTAGCTCGAAACATGTTGAGTTGAAAATTAAAATCGCAAAGTACTGAATATCTGAATAGTTTTTCGATTTCATATCATGGATCTCCCAGATATTAGGACATTCAATTCTAAAAATTAAAAATTTATACTCCCACAACATCAAATATACTCAAAAACAGCTATGCGAATATCCTAGTCTCCAAATATATAACTTAATTGCCAATTAGAACTACTGAAAATTTGAATCACCGATGATTTGAATTTACCGCTTCTTCTGTTGTACCTTGTACCATCTCTAGATCAGGAACCGTAGGAACAGCAACGAACAGTTCCGAAATCAAGTGTTCCGACCACACGAACGACAAGGAACTCCTGTTCCGTCCCAGACGAACGGGTGGGAACCACAAATTACCAAAAATTACAGTTCCGAACTGCCACGCGAACAAACCTAATTTATACTACATTAACATACACAAACATTCGCACAAGCGCCCTGCACCGCCTAAACGAAACAGCACACGCAGGCACGGTAGAAAGAGTGTGGGATATTATTCCCTCTCCTGCTCCTCGATCTTACGCTTTTTCGATGACAATCACGTGACCCTGACGCGAGTTTGGATGTTTTTACCCATACAAGAGAGTGCTCAGCGCCGCTAAAGAAGTTTTCACTTCAAAAAGCTTAAGGCTGATCGAACACTAAGTGAAAGAACTACACGTAGCGTGAAAACAATAATGGAATTCGTTTTAATTGGGATAGACACAACATACTTTTGTAACAATAAATTGTTCCCCTATTTTATCTGATCCATCGTTTAATGATCGTGTTCGATGGACCGGGGTCCAAAGAACAATTTTCATGTCAAACTTAGTCTTGAACGGTGTTTTTTCCATCAAACAGCAATGATATATCGATACACGAAATAGCTTGAATCCATCGATTTTAGAAATGAAAAAAACTCAAATCAATCCAACTTTATAAATAATAAACCAAACCACATGAAATTTCGACCATAATTAAAGGGTTGGCGCTTTTGAAAACTATTTATATTGTGAGTAGCGCCATCTAGTAGTAAGGCTCAGGACTTATTGTCCGATGTAGTAATTATGGCCTTATCGGAAATTTAATAATTTTTCGGAGCATTTTATCATGATAACCGTAGAAGCAGTCTATCGAAATTATTATAAAAACATCAATAAAAGATTATGTCAAAAGCCGAAAAGAAATTCGCACGACTACCAACATATTTTTTCAGTGAACAAGTATCAGCGTGTATTTCTTGCCTGAAATTCAAAGAGGAGTGTTTCGCGTTTCAAACATAGACACGTGAATATTTATGGAATTGTTCCCATAAATTTGTTTAATTCCCATTACACACACCCTGTTCTCTAAAACTAGGTGGCGCTCTCGATGATGGGAATGTATTCGCGATTAACACGCCCACAATAAGCCTTTCTTTCGATTTGCGTAGATCATAAGCTCACTTCGATATTTTATGAAAAAATATTCCAGTCTTTTCATGAATTATTGACATTGAAGCAGGTCTTGAGAGTAACGCAGTAGCTTTTCGTTCTCTCACTAATAACCTAAAAATGTTATTTTGATTTTTTTGTAATTTTTATCTCATCGATAACATCTTGGAGAGCTACTTATTTCAGTACATAATTCTAATTCTTCAAGGTTCAATTAAATTAAACATCTTGAATGTGTTGTATTTCCATCCACTATAGAATATTCAGACGATTTTTCCTGTTCAAAGGAGTCTCATAATTAGTGCAGACTTTCTCATGTTTTTCATTTTTAATAGTCATTTTATCGTAATCCATAAGACGTCAATGAACCTTGCCTCCTTGAACTTATTCTTCAATAACGAGTTTAACAAATCCAGGTATACTACTGCATATTTTAGCATTATTTTCGGTCGGAGTGATTGAAACTCTAGTAATTAACGAAAGAAAATCCAAGTAGAAATTTTCCAATGGAAACGAAAAAATTTAAACGTAGGTGAAAGATAAAAAATATTCTTCAGTCATGACAACACCCCCATTAATTTTCAATATTTATCGATCAGAAATATTAATCGTTGGAAATCTAAAGCTTGTTCAAGAGGAAATTGTTTACCTTATCCCAATCACTCATTTTTTCGTTTTCAAACAAACCGTAGAACATATATCGTTTGGCCAAATTTATTACCAAAGTTCTCTTTTCAATATTGTCAATCACGGTCATGTATAAATTGAAATTTCGAAAATACCCATTTCCAGATTTTTAAAAATTTTTTAAATAAAGTATAACTCAAAAATTTGAAAGCATTTCAGAAATTAACCTTAGATAACCTCATTCATTCGTTCACAAAATTATGCAAAAAAGTATTTTGCATGGATAGTTCCTTTAACAATTAAATAGGCTACCCGCCTTGGGACACCAGATAATATTAGGAAATTCACATAGATTTGAGATAATTTAGAGTAAATATTGTAAGACAATAAATTGAATTGAATTGTTATCGGAACCGACTTCATATGTCAAATATCAGAAAAATTTGGCAAGAAGAATGAAAATAAATTTCTTTTAGGCGGAAAATATCAGTTGATGAAGGCAACACATTCAAAAATGTTCAGCCTTGGACAATTACTTTAAGGTAAACGTGAAATTCCGAGATAAAAAAAATTTAAATGTAAGAGAAAAATATGAGAATTTTCACCTTTTGATGTTTATTGCAGAGCTCCATCCTCACAAGAAAATAATTCATATTTACCTGAAACAAAAAAAGAAAATTAATATCATGAAAATTCAAAGCTGTCTTCTTGCTCAGTTGGAGCTAGACATTGTCAGAGTCAAGAAAGCACAAGTCGTGAGTGGATTGTCATATAGTCTTTGTTTTCAAATACTATTATTTTCTAATTGAGAAGATAAGTCACACAAAAAATATCTCATTTCACGAAACATTTGTAACAACCGAATTTCCTAATTGCGATTGTTTCGGAGATCTATGTGTTTCTGTCTAACGCGCTTGGGACAAAGGCGAGGTTGCATTGATTGACCTTCTTCGATTCAGGATCATTCACGTATGAAAATGTCGGAGAGTGCATGTATCGGTCTTCCTCGAATTGAAATTAAGTTTCAAATAAAGAGTTTGTTGTGGTGAACAGTTTTATAACGTTCCGTAAGTCCTGTTTTTGATCAGACAAGGTTATTCAATATTAAATGTCGTATTTTATTGTTTAATGTGCGGGAGATTAGAAAAGTCTCGAGCTTTCTACTTTTTGGACAGCCATCTTTGGTTCTCCACGTATTTTTCAGAGAGTATCTGATGAATCAACCTGCCTTCTTAATTGTTTCAATATTTGTCCTATACTTTGTTGTTCAATCATTAGTTCTCTTTACGTTTCTCATTTCCTATATTTCCCTGATGAATTTTTATCGAATTATCTGTACCATTGTGTTCCTTTTTTTCAACATAGGGATATTTTTTCTTCTCTTGAATTATTATTATCGTTTTGTGAGTCATCAATTACTGGAAACTGTGGCACATTATCGGCTCAAGTACTCATGAAATTGATTCTCACAGGCAATTTTGCCGGAGCTGAAGTTTTATCGAAACACTGACCAAACACCCACCGGTGTAGAAACTTTACTGGAGAATTGAACAAATTGCCGGAGTCGAAGAACTGAAGCGAATCTGGCGGAGTTAGAATATTACCGAATTTGACATACATTGCCGAGGCCGAACAAATTTGCCGAAGTTGAATTTTACGACGTACTAACAGATGTTTCCCTGAGGACTGGAGAATTGAGAGAAGAAATAGTTTTTGTTGGAAAGTTTGTCTACATGGTGGAAGACTTAAGACCCATTTTCGACACCAGACTCATCTCGAACACCCAGGTGGTATGGTCCTATTATCACATGAAATATTAGGACTCAAGACAGACAAGATAGTTCCAGCAACAATTATAGATGTCACATGTTGATTTTGAAAGACACAAATTAATCAGTTCCACTTGCAACTTTTAATTTGGATAATTCAACATTTGTACATACTGTATACGTCTAGTATTTGTAAATGAGTGGAATAAATTTCGATTGTTCGAGTGTTGACTATCATTGACTAGGATGGAAGCATCTATTTAAATTCTTTGAAGGTAAATGCGAGATGGTTTAGTGCTCTAGCTAGCAAGAGCATTTTCAAATTAATGAAATTTTAAATTAATATATTTCTTCACGTTACATATTTGAGTCGTTTGAAAAACAATATATTTAAAAGAGCACTGACGTGAGGACATGAGTTTTTACGGCGCTTGTTCTAGAGTCTTTTCTCGTACTCAGGAACAATGTGATACAAATTGAAACGACACGATCAATGAACAATCCTATGTCTTAAACTGAAAATAACTACTCATAGATTTCCTCAAATTTTGTTTGAAGCTCAAATTCCCTTCTCAAAAATCCAAGTCATTAATTCACCGTAATGAACCATTTCGATAAATTCTTCCTCAACTGACATTGATTAGTCCAACCGATGTCAATCGAATACGTATCTGTGATAGCATCGAGCACTGACCTTTCTGACGAACTTTGGATGTTTATCTTTTCTCTTAAGTAAAAAAAATAATCATATTCCTTATTGAAGGAGAAATAGAAGTATGGCATATTATATTCAATGTATTTACTGAAAAAGAAGCTGTTTCCGTACGAGAAATATTTTGTAGCTACATAAAACGTATCTATGTACGTAATTCTTTAATCTAACGCTTAGCTTTTTCATTGCATTATCCCAAAGTGATTACTATTTCAAGTGGAACGTGTATAAATATATATATATACATACAGAGAAACTGAACAAGGTTACGTTCGTTCAACAGCTTGAATGGAACCTACCCATTGAATTTTAATGTTCAAGCATTCATTCGTTCAATTCAATACAAAGCCGGAGAAGGTAATAACTTGAAATGTGTATACAATGAAGGAATGCGGAATACTTTATTTTACTACCAGAAAGAAACCTGAAAATAAGATCAAAGTTGAAAATGTAGAAAAGCACTGACATGGCCCAGGAGCTTTTACGAGCTTGTTCTGAACCGGGCGGCAGGAGATACTCGAATCTCACCACTGATTCTTCATCAGAAAATCCAATCCAATAGATTTAGACTACTTCCGGCTTGTTATTAAAGAAACATAGGGAACTGGGTAAAACGCGGTTCAAGTTTCCACAACTAGAAGCTCGCAAAAAGAAACTCTACGGAAATTAAATTAAGGATTACGCAATGTATCAGTTAATTCCATGAATGAACAATTTTTTATTTTTATCTTACGAGTAATACCATATTTCCACAAAAAAAAAATAGGAACGAGCCCGAAAATGTTCCACTCATTATGTTTCAGCTTACGGGTTTCTGAGATCCCATCACTAGACAACGTGTAATTATTTTTCTATATATACTTAATTTTAGGATATTCTTGAATTATTCTCACATACTTTCTACAGAAAGTTGAAATAAATGAATAATAAATAAATAAATCACAAAATGTATTCGTTTCTGAAGATTAGCCAGTGTTTTGTACACATTGATAGACCAAGCTGCGTCCAAGTGAAATATGCTCACATCCAGGGACCGATCCTTAGATTCTTTATGCTCCCAATAAAATATGTAATGTGACCACTGGTGGTCATGCCGTCAAATCTATGAACATCAACAATTACCACCAGTGATCATTTGGTTCTGCCTTGAAAATTAAAAATTTCCACCAGTGAGCACGCGGCGCTGAACATGTTAAAGTCTGGAGGGATGGAAAATGTTCCTTCATAATACAAAAATGCATCCGGTAGACCAGTTTCTGGCCTTTAAGCCACCATCAGGAGCGCATAACTAGGTCGATGATGGCGATCATTACCTAATGGACAAATGACAAAGGATTTCTCAAGAAACAGACTTGCACAGCTACGAGTAAATGGTTTTTCATGTGGAAATGGGTAGTTTAGACTAGACAATATCAAAGGCCTTGAGATAGCATTATACACCAGACAAAAAAATCGAAGTGAAATATCTCAACGTCAATTTAGCCGGCACGATCAGGGCTACGATAATTATTCTCAGTTTTTCTTGCACGCGTAAATGGCGAAAATTTATTAGCACATCCAACCGAGGCGAACCGTTCTTGATAAGTCGGAACAGAACCTCCAGATATGTTCGTAATAATTATTCTCTGAGGTAGGTCAGACCACCGTCTGCCATCGTAAATACAAATAGACTTGTGCAACTGCCAAGATTGCAATAAAATTTTTACGACTATCAAATGAATGCACAACCCGACGCTGTTCGTAGTAACTGTACGAGATGGAACTTTTCGACGCCCCGTTCCTACTTTTTTATCATAGACAGCTGAGGACCAATCAGAATCTGGCAACCTAAAAAAATTCTCTGGATAACTTCACTAAAACAGAACACTTGTCGTAATGAACTCATTGCCGCATTGTGTATTGTTATAATTTTCGCTTTGCGGTAATAACACTGACATCGCATATTATCAAATTTAAACCTCACTTGTAAACAGAATAGGTACAGCCCTGAAAAAAAATATGTAGAAAAGCACTGATGTGAGGCTTTGGCACGCTTGTTCTGAAGTATTTTTCCGAACTCTGGAACAGTGTGCTACTGATACAACAGCCATAATGAATGAACAATCCTCTAGAAAGAATGCGTTCTGTTACTATTGGTATTAAGATTTATGTATTTGATTTTGTTCATTAAAGAGATAGAATTGTTAATACTGATTCTGGCTTGAAATTTGAGTATTCTAACTACTGACTGACTAATTTGGTTGCAAGTTGCAAGGGGCATCAATGTATGAGCATACTGATCTGATTGGGTGGTTTTATTTATGAATTTTGAGAAGTCCATATAGGGCTCGTGCTTTGGGATTCATCATAGATATAGATTCGTTTAGAATAAAGTAGGTGGATTTTAATGTTTTTTTGATTTTTTTTTTTGGACTCACTAGTGGGATCTGATTTGATTTCTGTAAATTTTTCTAGATCTAAAAATTGTTTGAATTCATCTTCATGGTTCGTTCTGTCTATTCGACTAATGGGGTTACCTTTGTCTGCTGTAGTGTACAATATGCTAAGTTTGGTGCATTTTTCCTTTAATGATTCGGCAGCTATTATTTCTTAGTTTTCTCTTTTTTTGTTGTGAATTTCTAGCAATTGATAGACCTAATATTTCAAATGCGAGATATTTGATTTCAGATTCTTTGTGTTTAACAGCTATCTCGGTTTCTATTGCCTAATTTTCGAAGTAGAGTTAACGTGAATTAAAAGGTATGTTGTAATTGAAACCCATGTTTAGAAGATTTTTGTTTGCTTTCTGAAAAGTTTCCTCTAAAACATTAGTTTCATGCCGGTGTTTTTATACCACGCTCTAGAGTTCATCTGGGTCTGCGCAAATATATGAACGTCGGATGTGTTTTGACTAAAACCTCGTAGTTTTCCGTCGTCATTTTGCTATTGTGAAGTAAAACAATTCAAAATGGAATTGGCGCCATCAAGAACACATCGTCTTGTCATATAAAACTGCACATGTGAAAATTATGGTATACTAGCCTGTGTATGCCAAGCCTGGTTATTGTTCTTCAGGAATGACATTCGCGAGGATTAATTCTTGCGTGTGTGGTTGTGTATCGCCATATCACCACCGGAAATTCCAATGAATGTATCCACGCCTTTCTCTAGACGGGAACCGATTTTATGAACACGCCCTTGATACGATTCTCTGACACTGAAGAAATGTAGCAGCCTCCATGTCTGGTTGTTATCTGCTAAACGAGAATAAACACTGGATCGAGCTAGACCAGAAACTGTTATTTATATATTTGTTTTTTTATCCTTCGACTTCATGATCAAGATTGATGGTTCTTCATTAACATATATATATTCAACGTCATGACTCAATAGAGTGGGTATTCTTCTCCATTTTTGTCACATCAAGCCTATATGAGTTCCAGCTAGATATTGCCATAAAGAGTTTTTAGTTTATTATATTTTCCAGCCATTGTCTTAAGGTCTATTCAAACTCTGCAGTGCCGATGACTTCGTTGAGACGCAAGCAACCGTACAACAGTAATGAATATTTTAATAATCCGCAACTATACCTTATCAGTATGTGGCGATCCTTCATGATACGACACACAGCGTGTATCAATATCGGTCTCGGTATCTTAGTGGTTAGATTAAAGTCCCGAGATTCGACCGATGCCGAGTTTGAATCCAGGTGGCTCCCGTTCACAAAATAACAAACCGCCTGCATCTATGGCATGGCATGGCGCACACAAGCCATACTGATGAGTCCAAATGTGTGCGTCAAGAACGAAGCGTGTAGGGAATCTACAGGTTCAAGCCGACAGCCACTAAAGAAGACTTTTGAAATATACACTACCCATTTCAAAATATATTTTCATCAATGGAAGCTATGAAAAATCGATATCAAGTAGGCCGATTTAGTTATATTTCACGTTGTTTCAACCGAAAAATCCCTGCCGAATTGTTATTTGGTTCTTGACAAAACGATAACTGATACTTTTTACATATTAACATATTGTTTATATTTTTAACTACTAGAATATCCATTTTAACAAGTTATAACTTGGAATATATTCGAACGAAAGTTAATGTTAATACGTTGACATTTACGTTCCGTGTCGACTTTTGGCTCATAGAATCTTTGAGGCGGTGGTTTGAAACAGAACTACATTCTTTCTACGGTTCAATCATTGAACATTTAACATTTTGTAGCTAGAAATAAAGCACCGACTACACTTTCGAGGCTTGTTTAGATGAAAATAGATCCTGCATTTTGCATTGTACTTAAGAGGGAAATGCTTTCAGGCACAATCATCCAATTTTGTTCAAATTATGGTTGGGTTATTTTTCTAGATTTTGTAAGGAAATGTTAGATTGAAATCATGGAAATAGGTATGTAAGGTATTTCCTTTGAAAAAAATTAAGTAAATGTTAACATTTTTTGATTAATCAAAACATTAATGTTAGATCTATTGATCAAACATCTTAGTGATATTGATGAATTGGAAAATAGAGAGAGATGTGGAAAAACAAGCCGAATTATGAGAATACCGTCAAGGTAGAAAATTAAAAAAAAAAAACGATAACTTCTCTGGGAGATATTCAATTGCTCATAAGATATACTCTGGATATCAACGAAAATCAGTAATATAGAAGTTTTTTGATGTAATGAAGTAACATAGGTTCATAGAATTCGTTGCAATAACCATTTCCCTGTATAAATCGAATCTATGTGGAAAATATATCAAATTATACGATGATCCGCGTAATTCAGTTCATCATTCAGAAAGCATCATTTGACAAATTCTCAAATCGGAATGATTCATTTATTCTGAAGCCCAACAAGTTTCTTATGATTTATTCGAGTTATTTATAGCCTAATTTTTAAGCGAACGAATGGTCACGTCTGTTGTATGGCCCTCGAAAGCGTTGAAGCGAAGAGCTTATCATGAACTTGAAGGCGTTATATCAGTAGTCTCATGAATAACTACTGAATTCACTCTATCTGAGAAGTGCTGGCAGTCTTTTTCACCCGATTATCGGACTTGATTCAGACGTATAAGATAAAAAAGTCATTAAAAAAAATGTAGAGAGGTACTGTAGCAGTGTCATACTAAATGAAACCCCCACAACGAATGTGAAAGAATCAAAAAACCTATATTTTAACCATACAGTTTTTTCTCGGCTCGGAGCTCGAACTTTCTTTCTTGATTAAAGGTCTACCCCATAGAAAATTAGATACAATTGATATATTTCTTGCAGTAAGCTATTTTCTTTGAAATACCTTATTTTCTCAAGTCCAAATTATGTGACTTAATCTGACGAATACCTCAGTAGTAATAGGAAACTTCGAAACAAATTGTTTTTTAAGTGTTCTAGCGTGAGGATTCGATCAAAATTTGGTAGACTTCTTCCCACGTTATTATTAATATTATTTACTAGTGTCAGTAGTTGAGGTATATACCTGTAATCTCGCAATGCTGCATACAACAAATAGGAGACGTAAAATAAACAAAATAAAAACAATTCACAAACTGCTGATTCTCGAGTACACATCAGTAGTGCAGCTTCAACGTGTGATTTTACCTTGTCAAACACATAATTTGACAGAAAGTCCTGTCGGACAGTTGATATAAGTTTCTCTTTGGCTAATTTGTAAGCGAGACCTCTCAGATGGTTACGGTTCCTATTGAACATGGACTGAAGACCAACAATTTTAAATTTTTAGAATGTAGAAATTAAATCTCAAATGTTAATAACTGTTAAATTATTCGGATTTGGCCCAATACCGAACTTGACCGAGATATTTGCACAATAAATTTATTCAGAAATTATTAAACTTCCAGCTTATTTCCTCTGGTAGATACAGATTATGCGGCTGGCCGGACAGTCTGGAAAGTACAAGATATTAACCTTTAGTTTATTTTGTTTTTCATACAATTTAACCAAATAGAGTAGTAGTGAGAATTCTAGGGGATAAATGTAATAAATCTGTTGATGTGGAAATATACATGACTGACATCAAAAACCTACAATAAACCATTTCAATAAATATTGTCGTTTGAACAATACAAGGGATATTTTTTTTATGAAGTTTCAACGCCCTATATATTTTAAACGGGGCCAAATTTGAAAAAATGGTATAGGAAAAAAAGTTTCGCTCGACTTCAAGAATCTATGGAGAGAATAACGCAGTGGCCAAAGTGAAAATACTTTCCGTTAATAGGAAATACTCTCAAACTCTCATTCCTAATTTTTCTTGAAATTTGAAGGTTGGTGTGATACACCCTGTATAGAGGTGCTGTTAGCCAACAAAACCGTCCGTATTTAACTGACTCCATCAGCAGTAAATAGAAGAGGTCCAAAGACAGCTCCTTGGAGAACCTCGATAGAATTGTCATTGGCAATTTTAACTAAATCTGCTCATTAGACATCCCTTAAGTCGATACAGAAAGACACCCCTGAATCACTATATATGTAATTTATGATATATACAAAATATTGAATATATATATGAATACAAAATATTCATATCAAATAAATTTTTTTGAAATTTATATCCCATTCCAAGAAATAATCGGAAACATCATGAATATCCATAACTCATAAAAATCAACTCGGAAAATTTTTCAATTCATATAATTAAACGGCTCGTTGGAAAATTTCAGACCCACATCAAGGAATACCACATTCCGATGTAAGTAAACTCGTAATGCACTACAAATTCCTGGCGTATATCTCTCTCTTGGTTTCGAAGTTCGAAACCTTCGGAGATATTGATGGTAACAAATCGCAGGACGTGGTTTAACAAGTTGTGTCGTGATAAAGAGATACCTACGAAATATCCGGTTGCAGTGGGTTCATTCAAGTTCAATTTCAAACACAAATACAGAAAATTTACTATTTCAGAAACTGGCCACAAATAAAAATTGATCAACCAGTCGTTGCATCTTTCGAACTTATTCATGAAATAGTTGGGTACTATACAGTCTCATAAATAACTATTTAAAAGCAGTTATTTGAAAACACTTTAAATTGTGTTCAATGTACGAGGGCCGTTAAGAAACTAACCTCCGGTTAATTGAAAAAAATACACCAAGTTAAGTGAAAATATTTTAATATATACATCTTACAACTACATCTTTGCACTATTTTTCGACATAGTCTCCATTACGATTGAGGCACTTATCGTATCTCTTCACAAGCTTTGAAATTCCTTCTGCATAAAAATCACCCGCTTGTGCCTTGAGGCACCCATCGTGCACAGAACTTACGGTAACCCAATCTTGCTGTCACTATCTCGTACAAAAGAGTCTTAGAAATCTGTGGAAAATTAGTAGACAACTCCGCCATTGTGAAACGTCGATTTTCACGAACTTTTGCATCAACTGTCTGAACGAGTTCGTCAGTCACCAATGATGGTCTAACACTCCTCTCTTCATCATGAACGTTTTCTCGTCCACTTTTAAATAAACGTACCCATTCACGGACAACTCCTTCACTCATAAATTTTGGTCCGTACACGGCACAAAGCTCACGATGAATAGCTGCTGCAGAGTATCCTTTGGCTGTAAAAAACTTTATAACAGCACGCACCTCACATTTGGCGGGATTTTCTATTGCAGCACACATTTCAAACTGCCACAAAAACTAAACTACCGCAGGTACGATGTTCACTCGACTACGGCTTGATGCCGACTGACCTGCCGAGCGCGTGAATGCACAGATGGTGCGCTACTCCCCCCCCCCCCCACTACCCGCACTGTGACCAATCGGAGGTTAGTTTCTGAATGGCCCTCGTACTTGAAAATTTAGAAATCGCTGACGTGAGGTACCATGGCTTTGGCGCCCTTGTTGGGCTACTTGCGATTAAATATTCAAACTATAACGAATGGTTTAGCACCTTATTCAGGTTGCAACGATTTGCACGCCACTGACATTATTCTATACGCGCACCTGAATGATCGTTGAAATTTGAACTACTTCTCCTGCAACAGAGTATAGATGTGTTCTATGCCGGTTATCTGTGACCGCTAAGCTAACCTCGAACTGTCAGGGTAGTTTTTCATGTCTGTCGAGATCAGATGCCGGTCATCCCTGTGTAATTATTGAAATCAATATCTAAAAGTGACTTTTTTGGGTCAGAGATTTGCGAGAAATACTTAGCTATTCTCGCTCCTCCCTGGGGGCTAAATTACGTCCTATTACGAGGCCAAAGACAAATGCTAGTTCAAGATTGAGATGCATTCCACGATGAGAGATTAAATCATATCAAGTTTCTGGTTCGAGCACTACATAATTGGAGCTTGTGGCATAACCACCTTGCCATGGAGCACATTCTTCAACTGGGATG
Organism: Micraspis discolor; assembly: GCA_030674115.1. Taxonomy (NCBI): domain Eukaryota; kingdom Metazoa; phylum Arthropoda; class Insecta; order Coleoptera; family Coccinellidae; genus Micraspis; species Micraspis discolor. The sequence continues at coordinate 810,720 of JARTUT010001750.1, forward strand.
AAAATTGGAGTCATCGAGTCGCTGTCTGGAACATCCGTCTGGAAACTATACAAACCATTTCTGGTCAACTGGCAGGCCATACACTCTGGGACTGTATCTAGGAGCTGGGAGGAAGCTATGGACTCAAATAACCTTAAGATAAGTCCCTTAAAATTTATTCTGTAAATTGTATTTATACAACTCATTATATTTGTCAAAAACCGAGAGGAGTTTTGTTGCTGGGATAATTGAGCCCACCCTGAGAGAATTAAGAGTAGAGTCTCATACTCATTATTTAAAGTGGCACTTTGTCGTGTTACAAGGTAAACAAGAGTCTTTTCCTGTACACTGGAATTGTGTGATACAAATACAAACGTAAATGAAAAAATAATCATATCCTTAGATGAAGAGAAGCTACGACGATGAAATTTGAGAATATGTGATATATCAATTACGTCCACACATACACACATTATTTAAATACGTCCGACATCTTATGGGGTATGAAGGAGTTTTCAAAATTTTTCTTCGGGAATTTGTAGAAAATTTTCCAACTTGTCGATTTTTGCGAAATTTTGCAAGCCTATTTGTTTCAACTTAATTCAGAGATCTTCTAAGTTACAACTTTATCCGATGGATAGTCCCGAGTCATTGGACGAACTCGTCCGAGATTTTTAATTGTGACCACACCTACCACATGACAGCATTGGCAGTTTTTTGACATTTCGTAGTAGAGGCTTTGGCAATTATTACAATGAATTCAATTTTGCTCGAAAATCGCATTGAAATAATTTACATTCCGTAAAATCGGCCTTCTGAGACCGCTATTAAGAATTTGGTCGCTAATTCGATCGTTTGTTCAACCGGGCGGGCCGTTCAACTGAAAACATCACAGTCACAGTGTTGAAGAAGATCAAAATTTGTTAATTTCTCGACATTCTCGACAACTGGGGTTATCCCAAACCACTACATGGCGAATTTTGCATAAAAATTTGGCTTTGAAGCCTTACAGAATTCAACTAGTGCAGGAATTGAAGCCGACCGACAATTCACATCGCCGTAGATTCGTGCCCACGGACGAAGGAACAGAATCGACTTTGACCACTGACTTTTCATCAGCAATTCCTTACGAAACGATCGATGCCACTTTTGCCCAAATATTCGAAAAATTCAGACATTCAGGCAAATTTATAAGCACTTTGTTCAGGTGAATAAGAGCGCCAAAAATGCGACCAAGGAAGTGAAATTTCAGCTTCGGATCTGAGTTCAGTCCTTTTCCACATTAAATTATTTCTAAAATGTAAATATTTCACGTCGTCACCCTGCATCCTTGTAATTAACTTCAGGGTGTCGGAGCACCGCGTAAAATCCAATAGTTAATCCTTGAGACGACCTGCGACAACGTGATCGTAACAACCTTCGGACGCCCGATCCCAAGAATTCAATTGAACGACCCCCGTTATTTCCTCAAGGATAAAATCCGACATTTTCCGGTCAAGATCTTGTTGCTAGGGGCGAAAGTTATCGTCTTTCCCGCGTACAGGGAAATAGAAATCGATAGTAACTTGCGCTCCGTCGAGGGCCCACGTTTTGTTGTGCAATTAAAACGTTGTTGGTGCAGAAAAAAAATCCTTCAGATCCTGAGGGACGAAAACAGAAGGAGGGTTCTCCCCCAAATCGCATAAATACGATGGATGGTTCAAGTGGAAAATGAATAGAAAAACGGTTTTCTAGTGAAAATTTATGGTCTCATAATATATAGTGGGATTTATATTTTGTACTCAATTCAAACCAGCATCATCATATTAACAGTTCTTTATTAATCTTTTCGTAGTTTTAATATTTTAACATATTTCAGATAATATATTTCAGGTTTACAACACATGTAACTTGATTTCAGGAGGTTTTCTTAGCTTGTTGTCTTTTTTCGGACTGAGGAACATAAAACACACAAAACAACGAAGATAAATAACTAATCGTTGACGAGAAATTTTTTTGATGATGGAACTCGTGTGGAATTATTCTTTGGGCAATAACCATAAGCTGTTATTTTTCTCCTTCCCAACGTATCAACAGATATCTGTCGCTTTCAAGGCAAAAATTAACTTTTAGAAGTTCAGAAAAATGTTCAATTTTCACTAATGAGTATAAAATGGTGGCGTAATGTATATCCCCGCAACCCTTGCGGTACCTAGTGGCCAGGAGAGCGCCTTTGAAACCACCGCGCAGAAAACCACAAGTGTGAGCATAGAGATCACAACTGCTCCTCAACAGTAAAATATTTTATTATTGCCAACCTATCTAAATATCAAATCCCATGCCCATCTCTTCGTCAACTAGTCTTCCGATTACGAGCACCCAGTTAGAGTGATGATTTTACTATAACCATCTGTTCAAACACGGCTCTTTCACGAAGGTCGCCTGAAGTTTTGTTTTTTTGCTTATCCGACCCTTTCAAATGAACGGATATTGCGCGCTTGTTCCTAGTGTGACAGCGAGCTATCGTTTCGCCCAAATGTCTATAATTTTCGAATATTGAGCCGTGAGTGGTCTTTAACAATTGGGTTTGACTTCCTGAAAAAGAATCCAAGGTCAAAGTTGAGTACGTCTGGCCGTACCATCTGTATCTTTTGAAAAGAAAGACATATATTTTCCCTATTTTCAGAATAGGCTAATTATCTAAAAATCTCGGATCTTCCTTGTTTTTTTAAACTCGAGTATATATGCTACGCCATTATCTTCGTGGCTTTCGATGGAGTAGTTATACTTTTTAATTTTTCGTCAAGAACGGAGTAGAAATACCTACTTTTGGTTGGTTCTTGAATGAAGGGAATTCGAATCTCGCTCGAAACGGAAGGAAAACTGTGAGTGGCATTTTTGAATTGAAAGGTTTGTTCAATTATTCTGGGTGTCACAATATTCCTCACAACGGTAATCAATTCTCAAACATGTTATTTTTTTCATTCTTTTTTTTTGTTATATAGCTATGCTTATCTTCACATGAAAAAATAACGGTATATAAATAATAAAGACAATGAATTTTATACAGAATACTGAATTGAGTATAAACTTGCATCAACCAAATACCGTTAATGAATATTTTTGAAGCACAACACGAGCTCAGCTTTTCCGAACTTATAGATGTGTTTGAGAAGCAAATGTTACTGACAGATAGAAATATTGTCTCGTAATAATGAACTATAATGATGAAATTTCAGAATGAAATATTGAGTATAATCAAGTTTGTCCAGTTTCAGGAAGTCGAACTAAATCAATTGAGACCATTGTCGACTAGATATTCCAAAATCACAGACATGGACAAAACGATAGCATTCTGTTCCATGGTTTTGGTCCAGCGCGAAAAGCCTCAAATGTCATCTGTTCTACTCTCAATAGTAGGTAGATACGAGTATATCATCAATCTATATTTTAGTTTTGGAATTAGTTGATTAAACGAATACCTACTTGAAACGACGAATGAACAAAACCCATACCTTCTCTAACTAGGACCTAATAATCGATTGGGTCCTCGGGAGGTAGACTGACCTTCACGTCATTTCCGGATTGCTCGGCCGAATTTTGACCTTCTGCTCCTTCCGTAGCGTTTCGCATCATGACCCGAAGCGATCGCCCACGGTATCGAATATTTCGTGAACAAACACACATGATCATTGACGGAATATTCTATGAAATGTAAAACAACTGCAGAACAACGTAAAAAAGCACTGGCTCGAGATCAGGGAAGCAAAATTGTATAGAAATGGCAGAAGTTATATTAGGTATAAGATTATATAGTTCTCTACCGCAGAGTGTTAGGTCCTCACAGAATTAAGGGTATTTAAAAGTACAGGGTCCGGCTGAAAAACCTCCAATGTCAGGGACGCTAATAAAAACAAAAACCAAATAAGGTATGACATTTTTATTTATACTAGGAAAAGTACACATTCTGCCATTTTATAATATGTACCATTCCCAAGGTTAGGCTGTTATGCCATTTTTAAACCATAGTTCTACCAGAGTATTTATGTGATTTTATAAAATCTACCATTAGTCTATTTTTAAATGAAACATCCCTTAAATGGCTTCCTTCACTGTCGATATACTGGATGAGTCTTTTCCTGAAGTTAATCATTACTCTGGATACCAGTGTATCGACATTGAAGAAAGCCATTTAAGAAATATTTTATTTAAAAAGTGAGACTAATGGTAGATTTTATAAAATCACATAAATTCTCTGGAAGAACTATGGTTTAAAAATGGCATAACAGCTTTAAGCAAGGCAGGGACTCATTTGAAGACGACCAGCGTCCAAGACGGCCGATTGTAGCGACCACTCCTGCATATACACAAAGCGGAAAAAATAAAATTGGAAGATGGACATCTGAAGGCAAAATAACTCGCCGAAAAGGTTAGAGTAAGAGATACTAACTACCACTTTTTAAATTATTCACGATCATCTTGCCATGACTAAAGTAAGTGCAATATAGATGCCGAGAATGCTCGCGCCCCCTCAAAAACAGCGAGTGGATTTTTCTCGCGAGTTCTTGGATATCTGTAGTGAAGACAAAATTGAAGTATTGACTAGGATTGTTACTTGGGATGAAACTTGGGTTCGTCATTATGATCCTGAATCCAAACAAGACTATGCAGTATCACACAAAAAGAGTACACCACCACCCAAGAACTTCAAAGTATCTCAGTCGGCGGGGAAAATCATGGCAACAGTCTTTTGGGACTCAGACGGGATTCTGTTGATCGATTACTAAGATAAAAGTGTCATCATAACCGGAAAAATTCTAGAGCGGTTGAAAGAAGCAATAAAAGAAAGAAGGTGCGATGCGAAAAATTTACCAGAGCTGTCCCCTTCTACATGACAACGCGCCTGTTCACAAGTACCGCGTTGCGATGGCTGTACTGCACAAAGTGGGCTTCGAAATTTTGGCTCACCCATCTTACAGTCCTGACCTAGCTGCCAACGATTATTATCTATTTCCAATCTTGAAGAAAGAACTTCGTGGGAAGAAATTATTAAGTGATGAAGAAGTGGAAGATGCAGTTTCTGCGTTTTTTTTTCAGAGGGATAAATATGTTAATTGAAAGATCTGAAATATGAATAAGGGTTGCAGGTCAATATAATTACTGAATAGGAAAAATAATTTTGTATTTTATTTTTATTTCTCACTATCATTTTGCGAACATAAAAACGTCAGCTCGTACTCCTTTGAAAGCCGTTTAGAATATCTCTCTTCCAGTAAGCTGGTCCTTTGGAATACCTTACACAAAAACGATGACTTTTCGGAATGGAATCTTCGAAAGCTCTAAAAGACCCTAAGGAGGATGAATCCATCTCCTATAAACATAGCGGTAAATTGATCATTTCAGAGCACGATTTTTGGTTGTCGATTCCTACAACGTCGAATAAACTGAACTTCGGTGACTCCCTGCCCTAAAGTAAATGAACAAACTTTTATATCTTCTCGTAATAGAAGCTAGTATTCTACCTATTCTGAAAATGTGACATCTCTAGCTCATCGACTATTAAAGTTATGGAGTATACGGCTGGCCGGACATCCATTTTGACTCCAGATCCTTCATTAGGAAGTCGAACCTAATCAATGGCCACTCGATATACGAAAATTGCAAACACTTGGGCAAAAAGATAGCGTGCTGTTCTATTACTTCTACTACTACCACTACTTCAATAGGATCAGTAAGTGTTGTGTGCAAATATAGAGGGGACGTTGAGGTATTGTGAATTTCTTTCGAAGAATAATATCGAGTTGACACCATGTGATTATGAGATCTTACCTGGATAGAACGTTACTCCCTCAAACTCGTTATTTTGCTGTGAAATATGGGGAAGCAATAACCACTCCTTCCAAATTCAAATCTGGAGTCCCACAGGGAAGTATTTTGGGACCACATTTATATATCATCTATACTTCAGACATACTGGAAAATGAAAACAACACCATAGCATCTTTTGCAGACGATATAGCCTTACTTGCATCTGATGAAAACCCCGAAACAGCATCCAAACAATTTCAAGAACTAGATGATCTTGGACAGTGACATCGAAAATGGCTACTCAGCATCAAAGAGGCTTAGTCAGTTCAAGTAATATTCACTACAAGAAGAAATACATGTCCCCCTATCGAAATTTTCGAAAAGGATATATCAGTCGACACCAAAGCGAAGTATCTCGGCATACATTTAGACCAGCGTCCCCAACTGGAGACAACACATCAATGCTATAAGAAGAATGAAATAAATCTGAAATTCAGAAAAATGTTTTAGCTTTTAGGCAGGAAGTCCAAATTGAACCTTCGAAATAAATTGCTAATTTACAAAGCGATCATCAAACCAATATGGACGTACAGCATCCAATTCTGGGGTTACGCTAAGCTATCAAATATTCAAATTATCCAAAAACTACAATCAAAAATACTGCATTTATTGAATAACCTCCCTTGGTATGCGTTCAACCACACCATCCATGAGGATTCAAGAGTACCGTATTTACATACGCAGAAACAGAAAACCACTTGAGAAAATATAATCAGACGCTACAAGGACATGCCAACCAACTAACATTTAACTCAATAATATTGAAAAGGACCTGGCGAAACGACCCAACTGATCATAACTAGAATTCGATCAATGTGAAATACTTTCTCTTAGTCTGTACGTTTAACACCTTCACTAAATACTTTCGAAAGTAGATTGTAAATCTCAATAAATTCTATACAAAAAAAAAATCATTACTCTTCTGTTACCCTAATGATTACAGAATAGACATCTGGAAACGATATCATTCCGTAAACGACACCTGGATTCTCGATTAAGAGAACCCGAACGTCATCACAACTCGAAAAAATCAGTATCGCGTTTCAAGCGACGCCCCGTATAAAGTTTCCATCACGTTCGTAAATCGCCCGACCGACGACCAAAGAGAGGGAGAAACGCATTCCGGATGACCATATAGGGGTGGCCGTCCGACTCTATGGTGACGCATAGATCAAGAAGAGAGACGGCGACCGCGGCACACGTTTCTATGTCCGTCGCGTCTGCCGTTGGCTGGAACCGCCTGTTCGTCGTGCGTGTGTGCAACGTGCACCTCGGTCAACTCGTGCGTTGACCCAACAGAACCGGCGACCTTGAACGTTTGGAGTTTCGCAAATTAGCGAACGCGACTCTTCGAAGAAGAGGGGCTCCAGTACGGGTGCGAATTTCGGTATGTGGAGGAAATCCTGACGACGGTAGTCATGCAGAAACGATGGGGAGTGTGAAAATTTTGGAAAAGTGAGGTCGGGTTGCTCTGGTTCTCTTGTCAAGCCATATAAGGGCAGTAGCAGTTATGTTAACGTCGGTAAATTTGGCCTTTCTACTTTTATCAGTCCACTGCTCTGGATCTCCATCCAGTTCAATGGGTTACCGACATCTATGTTTCTTCATTTCAGGGTGGAATTCTTTTCATTTATCCACATCAGGGAATATTTGGGGATAATTAATTTTTTTTCCTTCGTAGCTTGGCATAGTTCAGTACAAAGCTGGAAGTACCGATGTAGATAGAAATCATACGCCAAAGTAGGTATTTATTATCTATAGACTCAATTATATTTTATCGAAATTACCAACGCGGAGTTCTTTGTTTGATTCGGTAGAAGAGTCATCCGCCATTTATTTTACCCCTCTATTAGGTATTAAGGTAGTTGAATGGAAGGCTCGGTTTTACGTTATCAAGGACAAAAAAGTTTTCACACAACTATTGTAATCTGTGTGGAAAGGAATTCATTATTCATAAACTATCTTTTGGATATAGAATATTTTTATTTTTATCACAAAAAACACAAACATTGAAGGTGTAGCATTAAACAAGATGACCCGTGTTTCAAATCAATCCCAGTCCAAAACTTACTGTAATCCTCTTGGACTGATAGACTAGGAGGACTAGTACTCGTACCTGATTGAATTGCTAGTAGGGATCAGGTCCACTAGTCCCGACAAGCCGGACCTGTTCAAAAATATCAGTTCTGCGTACGGGTAGCCATCTCTGGAATAGTGGTTAAGCGTAGGTACTCCATAGCGAAACAGCAATTATTGTAAACATGAATTGTGTGTAAATAAATTAGTTGCATTTAAGGGGACTTGTTAATTATTGAATAACCCTACAATGATTTAGAATGAGTACTGGCTGCAAACGTGAATGAAAGCAAGAGGAATCATATTTGGTGGTATGTACATAATTACAAGAGATTTTCTTTCAGTTTTTCTTAGAAAAGATTGTAAAATCATAAAAAAAAGATTATTTCATGAACTCTCGATACAGTGCTCTCTTGATGAAACTACCGTACAAATCACACAAATGCTGATAACTGCGTATAGAATGCTTGATATGAAAGTTCCACATATGAGTATGCTATGATCTGTCAGAAGAGCCTACTATCTTTTTACCCAAATATCTGTCAATGGTTTATAGCAACGATAATTGCGGCAAGAAGGTTATGATTCTTTCGATATTAAATTTATGTTCATATATATTGTTGATATATGTTGATATATTGTCAAATATTCGTGCTTTCATCATCAAAATAAAAAGAATCGATCCGCTAGTGCGGCGATTGTATGATATGCTATAATTGACAAAACTATAACAATAAGCTAATAACTATTTCACGATGTGTAAAAAATCAATTGCTTTACTATTCGATCGAAACAATTATAGACAGTAGCTATGATTTCGAAAAATTAAAACATGTTAAATCTTTCACATATCATAACAATGTGTTTGAAATGACAGTTGGGAGCACCAAGCCGTCAAAGCGAACAATTTCCTCCAGTATCAAACACATTGAGGCTGAGCTAAAGTAACAAACATTTTAATTATTTATGTCTCCAAATTTTAAATTCAAGATTTATGTACTATAATTTAATCACATTATTCTTATAAGAAACTATTCAGAATAATTACTTTTTTACAACAAATAACAAATTTGCAAAAATAATTAAATAAATAATTGAACGACAACTTTCATTCAATTTACTTGCTGAAATAAATAATTATAAAGTTGTAATTTAATGTTGTGAATTGCTCTATGGATATTCCATACTTGTTAAAACTATGTAAATTGTGAAAAAATAAATAGAAAATTATATAATTGTCTTAATGCGTACAAATAAATGTAACTTGATCAATTCAATTGTGATTTGCATTTACCCCCTTCTGTACATCCATATAAATATCTATCGAACAAATAAAATTGAAATTTTCCATCAGTATTTTCTTTGGACGTTGTCACGTTCAATTCGTCTGTAAAACGACTTTACAGACAACCGATTTTTATAGAACAGATTGTCATGATATCAATTAGTTCAGACAATCAATAAAAAAACTTATTGAAAGGTAGAGTATATTGAAACAATAATTTTCGAACAGGGTAATGAAGTAGAGGACACACATCTCGACTTCGGCATTATCATCATCATCAAAAAACAAAATTGTTCTACTCTAGCCGTCTAACAAAACAACTGAAGAAAGAATCTGTGAAAAGAGAACCATTGACCAATGAAAGAAGATGAAAGACTGACAAGGGAAAAGGAGAGGTGAAAAGAAGACGGCTAAAAATAAACCCGACTCTCGACTAATGCAATTTATAACGAACGAAATAATTTAACCTGTATGCTTCAATGCGGATGAAAATATTTATGATAATGCAATGCGAATGAAACTGTCTGTAGGCTGTTATAATATATATGGTCTTCTTTTACGGTCGGTCCAGTTGAATAATAGACTATGAACGTGGTCTTGACCTCGGCGAAAACTGCGGTCTTACAATCGGGAAGCATGAATTCGAAAATTCTAATTTCTTCTAGTTCTTTCGATCGAAATAGGAATTAAATAAGTTTCTACCAAATGCTTTTCTGAATTTTCCATCAAAATAAATTTCCCGAGAGCATCGAGCTTTGAAATATCTGACGGATTTTCCGACATTTCTCTTTCATCTTGAGTAAATGAAAAAATGATGTTATCAACAGGTGGAAGGAAGCGACAACCATGAAATTGGAGAATAAGTAAGAGATCTATAACCCCCGAGCACAAACTTTTTGTTCAAATACGTTCTATATTTTATGAGGTATAGAATATTGAAACATTTTTTTTTAATGCTCATAACTCCTGAACCATTTTGGAAGGATTACCCGTGTGAAGTTAGCAGCTTAAAGTATAGTTTCATGCGTTCTTAACAACAACAATCTAAAGTATTTCTATATTGAATATTAGTGAATCATATTACAGATTCGATGCAAATATGAAAAAGATGTTGTTAAACCATAAGAAGAACAAAAATAATCAAAATTAAGACTTTGAATTGAATATAATTCTAGGGTACACTAACGAATGTATATGCACTCTCTTCCAAAAAACTTAACTAATTTTATTTCGGAAAATTTTAACTTGGATCAATTACTCTTAGATGTACGTGCTCAAGTTCAAAGTTGCCAGTACGGGTGTGATCTTAACAGACCAAATACAGCAGACCGTTTGTCGGAAATACCCGAACGGCATGGTCATTGGCGTGCGGGTTGATTCAAATTATTCATTGAATAGGCGGAATTCTCGGGAAATATCAACAGGAATGAATTGAAATTTGGCATTAGGAAGGGAAGAGGTAGTAGAAATATAGTGCAAGTGAAATTTTTCTCTTCCCTATTATAATTCGAGCATTTTCCGACCTATATAGAAACATTTAATATCTCGGAAACCTCTCGATAGAACATTTTTATTTTTGGGATGAAGTTGGATGACACCATAGAGACTTCAACTATGAAAAAATTTTCGACTGCCCGACGGTCCATCATGTGGTTTTTCCGATATATATATAGCATATTTCAATATCTCGGAAACCTCTCGATAGAACATTTTTATTTTTGGGATGAAGTTGGATGACACCATAGAGACTTCAACTATGAAAAAATTTTCGACTGCCCGACGGTCCATCATGTAGTTTTTCCGATATATATATATAGCATTTTCCAATATCTCGGAAACCTCTCGATAGAACATTTTTATTTTTGGGATGAAGTTGGATGACACCATAAGGAATTCAACTATGAAAAAATTTTCGACTGCCCGACGGTCCATCATGTAGTTTTTCCGATATATATATAGCATTTTCCAATATCTCGGAAACCTCTCGATAGAACATTTTTATTTTTGGGATGAAGTTGGATGACACCATAAGGAATTCAACTATGAAAAAATTTTCGACTGCCCGACGGTCCATCATATCGTTTTTCCGATATATATATAGCATTTTCCAATATCTCGGAAACCTCTCGATAGAACATTTTTATTTTTGGGATGAAGTTGGATGACACCGTAAGGAATTCAACTATGAAAAAATTTTCCACTGTCCGACGGTCCATCATGTAGTTTTTCCGATATATATATAGCATATTTCAATATCTCGGAAACCTCTCGATAGAACATTTTTATTTTTGGGATGAAGTAAGATGACACCATAGAGACTTCAACTATGAAAAAATTTTCGACTGCCCGACAGTCCATCATGTAGTTTTTCCGATATATATATAGCATTTTCCAATATCTCGGAAACCTCTCGATAGAACATTTTTATTTTTGGGATGAAGTTGGATGACACCATAAGGAATTCAACTATGAAAAAATTTTCGACTGCCCGACGGTCCATCATGTAGTTTTTCCGATATATATATAGCATTTTCCAATATCTCGGAAACCTCTCGATAGAACATTTTTATTTTTGGGATGAAGTTAGATGACAACAAAAAAACTCGATAGTGAAAAAATTTTCGACTGCCCGACGGTCCATCATATGGTTTTTCCGATATATATATAGCATTTTCCAATATCTCAGAAACCTCTCGATAGAACATTTTTATTTTTGGGATGAAGTTGGATGACACCATAGAGACTTCAACTATAAAAAAATTTCCGACTGCCCGACGGTCCATCATGTGGTTTTTCCGATATATATATAGCATTTTCCAATATCTCGGAAACCTCTCGGTAGAACATTTTTATTTTTGCGATGAAGTTGGATGACACCATAGAGACTTCAACTATGAAAAAATTTTCGACTGCCCGACGGTCCATCATGTGGTTTTTTCCATATATATATAGCATATTTCAATATCTCGGAAACCTCTCGATAGAACATTTTTATTTTAGGGATGAAGTTAGATGACAACAAAGGAAACTCGATAGTGAAAAAATTTTCGACTGCCCGACGGTCCGTCATATGGTTTTTCAATATATATATATCATTTTACCATATCTCGGAAACCTCTCGATAGAACATTTTTTTATTTTTGGGATGAAGTTGGATGACACCATAGAGACTTCAACTATGAAAAAATTTTCGACTGCCCGACGGTCCATCATGTGGTTTTTCCGATATATATATAGCATTTTCCAATATCACGGAAACCTCTCGATAGAACATTTTTATTTTTGGGATGAAGTTGGATGACAGCGTAAGGAATTCAACTATGAAAAAATTTTCGACTGTCCGACGGTCCATCATGTAGTTTTTCCGATATATATATAGCATATTTCAATATCTCGGAAACCTCTCGATAGAACATTTTTATTTTTGGGATGAAGTAAGATGACACCATAGAGACTTCAACTATGAAAAAATTTTCGACTGCCCGACGGTCCATCATGTAGTTTTTCCGATATATATATAGCATTTTCCAATATCTCGGAAACCTCTCGATAGAACATTTTTATTTTTGGGATGAAGTTGGATGACACCATAAGGAATTCAACTATGAAAAAATTTTCGACTGCCCGACGGTCCATCATATGGTTTTTCCAATATATATATAGCATTTTCCCATATCTCGGAAACCTCTCGGTAGAACATTTTTATTTTTGGGATGAAGTTAGATGACAACAAAAAAACTCGATAGTGAAAAATTTTCGACTGCCCGACGGTCCATCATATGGTTTTTCCGATATATATATAGCATTTTCCAATATCTCAGAAACCTCTCGATAGAACATTTTTATTTTTGGGATGAAGTTGGATGACACCATAGAGACTTCAACTATAAAAAATTTCCGACTGCCCGACGGTCCATCATGTGGTTTTTCCGATATATATATAGCATTTTCCAATATCTCGAAACCTCTCGGTAGAACATTTTTATTTTTGCGATGAAGTTGGATGACACCATAGAGACTTCAACTATGAAAAAATTTTCGACTGCCCGACGGTCCATCATGTGGTTTTTCCCATATATATATAGCATATTTCAATATCTCGGAAACCTCTCGATAGAACATTTTTATTTTAGGGATGAAGTTAGATGACAACAAAGGAAACTCGATAGTGAAAAAATTTTCGACTGCCCGACGGTCCGTCATATGGTTTTTCAATATATATATATCATTTTACCATATCTCGGAAACCTCTCGATAGAACATTTTTATTTTTGGGATGAAGTTGGATGACACCATAGAGACTTCAACTATGAAAAAATTTTCGACTGCCCGACGGTCCATCATGTGGTTTTTCCGATATATATATAGCATTTTCCAATATCACGGAAACCTCTCGATAGAACATTTTTATTTTTGGGATGAAGTTGGATGACACCGTAAGGAATTCAACTATGAAAAAATTTTCGACTGCCCGACGGTCCATCATGTAGTTTTCCGATATATATAGCATTTTCCAATATCTCGGAAACCTCTCGATAGAACATTTTTATTTTTGGGATGAAGTTGGATGACACCATAAGGAATTCAACTATGAAAAAATTTTCGACTGCCCGACGGTCCATCATGTAGTTTTCCGATATATATATAGCATTTTCCAATATCTCGGAAACCTCTCGATAGAACATTTTTATTTTTGGGATGAAGTTAGATGGCAACAAAAGAAACTCGATAGTGAAAAAATTTTCGACTGCCCGACGGTCCATCATATGGTTTTTCCGATATATATATAGCATTTTCCAATATCTCGGAAACCTCTCGATAGAACATTTTTATTTTTGGGATGAAGTTGGATGACACCATAGAGACTTCAACTATGAAAAAATTTTCGACTGCCCGACGGTCCATCATGTGGTTTTTCCGATATATATATAGCATATTTCAATATCTCGGAAACCTCTCGATAGAACATTTTTATTTTTGGGATGAAGTTAGATGACAACAAAGGAAACTCGATAGTGAAAAAATTTTCGACTGCCCGACGGTCCGTCATATGGTTTTTCCAATATATATATATCATTTTACCATATCTCGGAAACCTCTCGATAGAACATTTTTATTTTTGGGATGAAGTTGGATGACACCATAGAGACTTCAACTATGAAAAAATTTTCGACTGCCCGACGGTCCATCATGTGGTTTTTCCGATATATATATAGCATTTTCCAATATCTCGGAAACCTCTCGATAGAACATTTTTATTTTTGGGATGAAGTTGGATGACACCATAGGGATTTCAACTATGAAAAAATTTTCGACTGCCTGATCATCATTCAATTCAGTATTTCAACTCACGTTCTGCAAATCTTCGTTTCACATCAGCTAACTGAACTAACAATTTTTCGCTATTGAAAAATTTACGTGCATCCTTTTCCACACCACCTCAGAGGTAGAATGCAAGGCTCGTTTTTTTTTACATGGTTTCCCCGTTAGGCATAATCCATTATTAGCGCTCACACTTTCCATGCTGGTTTAGATTGAATTATATTCCGATACTCGGTCAGTTTTTTAAAATTGTTTTATCTGTTCCTATAAAAATGTACGTTTGATAAAAATCGGAGCATAAGGTTTCATAATATTTCCTATTCCTAGTATTCACGACATAAATCACATATACTGTTCTTAAATTCTAGGTGAGCTTCAATCTTATTCGTCAGGCATGTGATATGACATTTTCGTTTGCAGCTCCGGCATACATAAAAATCCTTCTCAACAATTTTCGAACAATAAAAACACCTATCCTGCATTGGGGATGATTTCTCAAAAAAAAAACTCTTCACATCTTTTCTGATTTGGTTCATACTTTTTTTTTCATTCAAATTTTTTCCAGAGTGAAACTGTTGGAAGTAGTATATAACAAACATCCCACAATTGAAATTATCATCCTGATATATCACAGTCTTATCTGTTATTCTCCATTCTTCAGCACAATTATTCATAGTATTCCGAGAAATAAGTTCCTTGAATTTTCTAAAATAATTTTGCCTTCTTTGTTCCATAAATATTTCCGATCTCTTCAAGGAATCCATAAAAATGAACTCTTTCTTCTCTACGTTTAAAATAATGAGAATGAAATGGCTATTATGCTCATTTATAGGTAAAGCTACATACTTTTTCTCGAGGCATAAACTATTTTCGTCTGAAATATTCGAAAATAAAGATGTTGCTATTTGGACAGATAATTTTTGAAAAGTGTTCAGAGGATCAATAAGACATATATAATTATCTATGATGAAGCTAGTTATATAGTTTTCTTCATCGAGACTTAGATAATCGCTTATATCAATTTCTGGTACTGGACAGGAGGCGTTTTCGAAACGAGCAACTACCGAGATATTGAAATATGCTATATCTATATTGGAAAAACTACATGATGGACCGTCGGGCAGTCGAAAATTTTTTCATAGTTGAAGTCTCTATGGTGTCATCCAACTTCATCCCAAAAATAAAAATGTTCTATCGAGAGGTTTCCGAGATATTGGAAAATGCTATATATATATCGGAAAAACCACATGATGGACCGTCGGGCAGTCGAAAATTTTTTCATAGTTGAAGTCTTTATGGTGTCATCCAACTTCATCCCAAAAATAAAAATGAGATATTTTTTTGTATTTTCACACTTAGACGGGGAGCCAGGGTTTTTTTTTTTTTCACAGGGTTTTTTCCTAGGCTTTTATGTCATACGCCGAATTGTATGACACCCCGTCACTAACCCTGATCTATATGCTTTATTGTTTGCTAATTAAATATTGTCAGCCAAAAGTTCAAAAGAATATATATATATATATCGGAAAAACTACATGATGGACCGTCGGGCAGTCGAAAATTTTTTCATAGTTGAATTCCTTATGGTGTCATCCAACTTCATCCCAAAAATAAAAATGTTCTATCGAGAGGTTTCCGAGATATTGGAAAATGCTATATATATATCGGAAAAACTACATGATGGACCGTCGGGCAGTCGAAAATTTTTTCATAGTTGAATTCCTTATGGTGTCATCCAACTTCATCCCAAAAATAAAAATGTTCTATCGAGAGGTTTCCGAGATATTGAAATATGCTATATATATATCGGAAAAACCACATGATGGACCGTCGGGCAGTCGAAAATTTTTTCATAGTTGAAGTCTCTATGGTGTCATCCAACTTCATCCCAAAAATAAAAATGTTCTATCGAGAGGTTTCCGAGATATTGAAATATGCTATATATATATCGGAAAAACCATATGATGGACCGTCGGGCAGTCGAAAATTTTTGCATAGTTGAAGTCTCTATGGTGTCATCCAACTTCATCCCAAAAATAAAAATGTTCTACCGAGAGGTTTCCGAGATATGGGAAAATGCTATATATATATTGGAAAAACCATATGATGGACCGTCGGGCAGTCAAAAATTTTTTCACTATCGAGTTTCCTTTGTTGTCATCTAACTTTATCCCAAAAATAAAAATGTTCTATCGAGAGGTTTCCGAGATATTGGAAAATGCTATATATATATCGGAAAAACTACATGATGGACCGTCGGGCAGTCGAAAATTTTTTCATAGTTGAAGTCTCTATGGTGTCATCCAACTTCATCCCAAAAATAAAAATGTTCTACCGAGTGGTTTCGAGATATGAGAAAATGCTATATATATATCGGAAAAACCATATGATGGACCGTCGGGCAGTCGAAAATTTTTTCATAGTTGAAGTCTCTATGGTGTCATCCAACTTCATCCCAAAAATAAAAATGTTCTACCGAGAGGTTTCCGAGATATGGGAAAATGCTATATATATATCGGAAAAACCATATGATGGACCGTCGGGCAGTCGAAAATTTTCTCACTATCGAGTTTCCTTTGTTGTCATTTTATCCCAAAAATAAAAATGTTCTATATCGAGATATTGGAAAATGCTTCGGAAAAACTACATGATGGACCGTGTCATCATAGTTGAACTATGGTGTCATCCCAACTTCAAAAATAAAATGTTCTATCGAGAGAGGTTTCGTCGGGAGATATTGGAAAATGCTATATATATATCGGATAAAAACTACATGATGGACCGTCGGGCAGTCGAAAATTTTTTCATAGTTGAAGTCTCTATGGTGTCATCCAACTTCATCCCAAAAATAAAAATGTTCTATCGAGAGGTTTCCGAGATATTGGAAAATGCTATATATATATCGGAAAAACCACATGATGGACCGTCGGGCAGTCGAAAATTTTTTCATAGTTGAAGTCTCTATGGTGTCATCCAACTTCATCCCAAAAATAAAAATGTTCTATCGAGAGGTTTCCGAGATATGGTTGAAAATGCTATATATATATCGGAAAAACCACATGATGGACCGTCGATGGACCGTCGGGCAGTCAAAAATTTTTCATAGTTGAAGTCTCTATGGTGTCATCCAACTTCATCCCAAAAATAAAAATGTTCTATCGAGAGGTTTCGAGATATGGTAAAATGCTATATATATATCGGAAAAACCACATGATGGACCGTCAGGCAGTCAAAAATTTTTTCATAGTTGAAGTCTCTATGGTGTCATCCAACTTCATCCCAAAAATAAAAATGTTCTCGATCGAGAGGTTTCCGAGATATGGTAAAATGCTATATATATATCGGAAAAACCACATGATGGACCGTCGGGCAGTCAAAATTTTTCATAGTTGAAGTCTCTATATTCATGATGTTTCCCGATTCTTTCTTGAAATGAGTTATAAATTTCAAACGAATATGATACGTATTTTTATTATTCAGTTCTTTTTTTCTGCTTTTGTATTTTCATTTCCAGATTCGATGTGGGCAACTTGAAGAAGTCTCTGTCTCCATCAATAGAACACCACTCTTGAAGAAAGAAGTCCCTAAAATATATTTCAGCTTATTTTTGTACTTTCACACTTAGGCGGGGAGCCAGGGTTTATTTTATTGGGGTTTTTTCCCTAGGCTTTTATGTGATACGCCGAATTGTATGACACCCTGTCACTAACCCCTGATCTATATGCTGCTTTATTGTTTGCTAACTAAATATTGTGAGCCAAAAGTTCAAAAGAATATATATCCTATAAGTATATTCAATTTCGAGTCTTTATTCTGATTATTTATTTTGTTCTTATGTTTAAAAAAAATCTCTTCATATTCGATTCGAATCTATAAATTCTAATTTACTACTATTCAATATAGATATATTCAAGATTGTTGAAGACTTCAGGGGATCATAATCCGCATGGAATTAGAAGCTGCCAGAATTTCAATTTCGGCGGCTAACTTCACACGGGTGAAAGGATTTTGCCCAATAACGAATTTCACCGAGATATTTGGTCAGTTAACCTATTCTGAAATAATAGAAATTGTATCTGATCTCCTTTGGTTGAACACCCACATGTTGTTCTAGTGGTTCAACATTTCGAGGCGAATAAACATTTTTACTTTAAGCTTTAGGAAGGGTAGGAGCACACGTTAGGCTGTAGTGCGTTTTGTTAACGTTGAACTATATTGAGATGGAACAGCACTCTTGATCCCTTTTTTTCTAGACTTTACAAGGCTTTTGACTATGTTGACCATGACTTGTTGCTCAGAAAACTTGAAAAATATGGAGTCAGAGGACTCTCAAATGCTATTATAGAATCATTTATGTCTGGTAGATTACAGACGATGTGCATTGATGGGGTGTATTCGGAATTGAGGAAGGTAAGTATTGGTGTCCCTTAGGGTTCTGTAATGGGCCCGATAAGCTATCCTAAAATACCGCTGTAAACGCAAGTTTAAGAACCAACAATTTTTACTTTTCCCCTCTATATTTGTATTGAAAAGCTTGGTATTCGTTAAAGTCAACAAAGACTCATTCAGTCAACAATTGGAAACCCATAAGCATCATACTAGGAATAGAACTTGATTAAAAAGAAATTTGTCAGTCTTAGGAAATCCTAAATGGGGCCAAGTCTCAGTAATTAGCTTATATAACAACTTGCCTGAGTATGTGACGTCACCTTCAATTGACAAATTCAGAGTTTTCGTAAAATCGGTTTTGCTTCGGGAAACCATATATTCAATTGAGGAATATTATACCATTAATTCTGAACGATAGTGGAAAACGCAGTTTTAAAATTGAGGGATTGCATCTAGTGGTTGATTGCACTACTGAGATGTTTATGATAAATTTCAACTACGGTATGATGTACGCAATTTTGTCCAGTTGATAATTTCAGTTCAGATTATATTGAATTTGACGTACGTAAACTGTGAAAACATGAAATGAACTAACTACATATTTCGTTGGCCGAAAAGTCCCGGGCCTAACACATAGATGGCGCAAGTTTTATTGCAGTCACTTTTTCGGTTAACACTTACCTTCAAAAGACATTTGTGAAAATTTAATGATATTCTATTCATTAGTTTGAGAGTTACTGTGCTAAGAGTGACGCTACATTTGTTATTTTCAAAACAACGGATCAAAAACAAGATCATGTGTTAATTTTACACTGCTTCCAGAGAGGAAAAATACCGCTCAAGCGAAGCAATGACTTGAAAAGTGTTATGGAGAGTCCGCTCCATCAGAAACAACAATAAAACGTTGGTTTGCTGATTTCAAACGCAGTCATAGAGACACCGATGATATAGAACGCAGAGGACGTCCAAATGAGGCGATATCACGAGAAAAAAAAAAAAAAATCCACAAAATCGTTGCGAGAGTTAGCTGGCTTTATATTTCATGAGCATTTGACTATGAGAAAGCTCGATTCAAAGTGAAGTCCACGTTTGCTCAAAACCAAAAACGAGAACGTGTTGATGATTGTAAGCAGTGTTTGACCATGTTCAAATGTATCAAACCGATATGCATGAATATGTGACATTGGATGAAACATGGATACAGCACTTCACTCTGGAATCAAAACGATCGTCGTCTGAGTGGACAGCAACTGGCAAAACACGTCCAAAGCGCCCGAAAGCACAACAATTGGGTGGAAAGGTTATGGCCTCGGTATTTTGAGATGTGCGGGGCGTAATATTCATCGATATTTTGAGAAAGAAAATGCCACTAACATTTAATATTATAAGGGGTTATTAGAGTGTTTGAAGGCCGAAATTGCAACCGCATATGACAAAGAAAAAAATTTTGTTTCATCAAGATAACGCATCGTGTCACAAGTCAATTAAAACAATGGCAAAACTATATGAATTGAACTTCGAATTGCTCCCACATCCACCGAATTCATAAGATATGGCTCCCAGCGACTATTGGCTGTTCGCAGACCTGAAAAAAATGCTCGCCGTTAAGAAATTTTTCACGAATGAAAAGAGGCTATCGCTGAAACTGAGGCCTAGTTTGAGGCAAAAGATAAATGGTTCTATAAAGGTGGTATTGAAATGTTAAAGCAGAGCTGGAATTATTGCGTTGCTTGATGAAGATTATGTTGATGAATAAAAATAAAATATAAAAAAATTTTCTTTGTTTGGCTCGGGACTTTTCAGCCCATGTGTTATCTATCTATCCATCTGGAAGATTTAGGTGCGAATTCTTTATGTACTGTTTGTCGAATTTCTCATAAACGACATGCAACAGTCGGTGAAACAATTGGCATCTATTCTCTTTCCATTATCAAATCTATCGAGCGTAATGTACGACACGTCTGCATAATTTTCCGAACGAATGTGTTAGTCTGCGATAAATTCATTCTCGCCTCGAAGACGTGCAGCAATAAAATGCATTCCAAGGATTCCCGGCAAGTTCCGTAACATTTCGTTGATAGTTACGATGGCGAAACGAGTTAAAATTGGAAAAGATAGATAGTAAAAAGGCGGGCGATAACCGGAACATGATGAGATAATGACTAAACTCCTGGCGCCCCGCGAAAAAGGTCGGTGACCTCAATGGACACCTGGAGGAAGGAGAATCATCAAATCGTGGGAAAATTCATGACCTACATTTCAGAACAGAATGTATCGCGAATAAAGGTGTTTCACGGGAAGCAGAATCGGAAGTTGCTGCTTTATTCAATATGTGATGTCGAGAAAAGGAAAATGTTATCAGGCAAGGTTTTGACAATTTTCCAAGGTCCTCTCGAGTTCAAAATCAATATCAATCAAATATTATGCAAGCGTATCACGTACGAATGACTGCATCGAATTAGTATTTTTCGGTATTGTCACGAGGAGGTAAATACATTATGCAACTGTATACAGGGTGTATGTAAGTTAGACTGATACGAGAAACACTTTATATCCATGTGAAGTTAATACCCTAAGGTCAGCAGCAGAAATTAAAATTTTCGCTCCCAGGTTTTTCGTTTATGCACACATCATTGGGAACTAATGTTATTTCCAACTAAATATAGAAAAAAACCGGTATTTTGTCATATTTTCAATTTATTGATCTAATTAACTAATGGGATGTTCAACAATGTGTAAGAAAAATCCTTCAGTCTGTATCTACCACAAGACTATGTTTTGATAACCTACGGTAGTGTCGTAAGATCAATAATGTGAAAATTGGACAAAATACTTGTTTCATTCAATACTTTTCACAAAATTTGTGAGTCATCAATACAATATATTTATTTCCAACTAATTATTTCTAGGAAAAAAACCGTATTGATTTCAATCTTCTTATTTTATGCGAAACAAAAACCTTTGTAATTTCTTTTGTATTTCATTAACGAATATTATCCTATATTCATATATAGAGGACTGATAGTGCTCTTATATGCCTGAAGGATTGAATGAAATGAATACGTTCACTATGAAAGTTCAGTATCATGAATGAACGGAAAAAAACAGAAAATCTAAAATAACTCAGAAATTATTGAATTTAGGAGCATAATCATGTGAGAAAACTACCATTATTTTTAACCGCAGAATCCAACACAATTATAAAAAAATAGGGTTCTAATTTGAAAAACAGAAGTTATGGCAAATTTAAGATCACAATTTTCAACACAAAATTTGAAACACCCCGTGATGATATTTTTAAAATCCAAAAGATGCATGACCTTTTCCCCAGGTTTTTCGTTTATGCACACACCATTGGGAACTAATGTTATTTCCAACTAAATATAGAAAAACCGGTATTTTTTCATATTTTCAATTTATTGATCTAATTAACTAATCATCATTAACTAATGGGATGTTCAATGATGTGTAAGAAAAATCCTTCAGTCTGTATCTACCACTTGACTATGTTTTGATAACCTACGGTCGTGTCGTAAGATCAATAATGTGAAAATTGGACAAAATACTACTTTCATTCAATACTTTTCACAAAATTAGTGAGTCATCAATACAATATATTTATTTCCAACTAATTATTTCTAGGAAACAAACCGTATTGGTTTCAATCTTCTGATTTTATGCGAAACAAAAACCTTTGTAATTTCTTTTGTATTTCATTAACGAATATTATCCTATATTCATATATAGAGGACAGATAGTGCTCTTATATGCCTGAAGGATTGAATGAAATGAATACGTTCACTATGAAAGTTCAGTATCATGAATGAACGGAAAAAAACAGAAAATCTAAAATAACTCAGAAATTATTGAATTTAGGAGCATAATCATGTGAGAAAACTACCATTATTTTTAACCGCAGAATCCAACACAATTATAAAAAAATAAGGTTCTAATTTGAAAAACAGAAGTTATGGCAAATTTAAGATCACAATTTTCAACACAAAATTTGAAACACCCCGTGATGATATTTTTAAAATCCAAAAGATGCATGACCTTTTCACATCCTTCCTCTTCGATGTTATAAAAATTTAGAAAGCACTGACGTGAGGTCAGATTGCTTTGGCGCTCTTGTTGAGCTACTTGCGAGTAAATATTCAAACCTTAACAAATCTATAAGCTCTCTGATCGGGTGAACAATAGTCTTTTTCCGTACTATGGGACAATGTGATGTAAATATGAAAGCCTAATGAATAAACAAACCTTTATCTCAATTTGAAAATAACTACTCATAATTTTCACCAAATTTTGTTCTATGCTTCTCCTAAAAACTTACGTCATTGCTTTTCTGAGTTTTGACAACGCTATCAAATTCTTTCTCTATGATAAAAAATTTTTAGATTAATATTACGTCTGTGCTTTTCTGAATTTTGACAACGTCATCGACATCGAATTCTACCTCTATGAATTCTATGAAAATTTTGATTGATATTACGCCAACTGACACTGATATCTAGGTCCGCAAGTTGTCAAACGAATATCGATCTGTGATGGCAAATCTTTCAATGACAGAGCTCGGACTTCATGACATTTCTATTTTTCTCTTGAGTAAATGAAAAACATGATCATATCTTCATTCATATTCATATTTGAGGATGAGTAAGATATCGGTAACCTCAATATATATACGATATCCAAAAGGAATCAGCTAGGGTTTTCATATTTTCAGAATAGGTTAATTGTCCAAATATCTCGGTCAAGTTCGTTATTGGGCCAAATCCATCGGATGGTTCAGTAGTTATGAGCATCTGAAATTTTGTTTCCTCAATAACTACAAGAATATCCATCCGATCGAGTTGATACTTGGAATGTTATTGAGGGAGGCTGAAACGAAACGGCTTGCAAAATTTCGCAGAAGACTTCATTTAGATTTAAATAAAAATCCGTATATATATTGAGGTTACCGATATCTTACTCATCCTCAAATTTCATTGTCGTAGCTTTTCCCCTTCTGAAGATATGATCATTTTTTCATTTACTCAAGAGAAAAATAGAAATGTCATGAAGTCCGAGCTTTGTCATTGAAAGATTTGCCATCACAGATCGATAATCGTTTGACAACTTGTGGACCTAGATATCAGTGTCAGTTGGCGTAATATCAATCAAAATTTTCATAGAATTCATAGAGGTAGAATTCGATGTCGATGACGTCAAAATTCAGAAAAGCACAGACGTAAGTTTTTAGGAGAAGCATAGAACAAAATTTGGTGAAAATTATGAGTAGTTATTTTCCAATTGAGATAAAGGTTTGTTTATTCATTAGGCTTTCATATTTGCATCACATTGTCCCATAGTACGGAAAAAGACTATTGTTCACCCGATCAGAGAGCTTATAGATTTGTTAAGGTTTGAATATTTACTCGCAAGTAGCTCAACAAGAGCGCCAAAGCAATCTGACCTCACGTCAGTGCTTTCTAAATTTTTAATGTTTCTTTTCGCGAAAGTTGTTCTTTTATTAATGAATTATTTCATTTAAGTGGGACCATCCTGTAAATGAGAATGTTTGCTCTTTCTTAGTGATTGTACGTGTTCACTCGCATATGTATTGGTACAAGACCCATTACAACGATCGACACCTGTGACAGAGAAGATCTTGGATCATTCATTGTTCATAATCTTTCGAAGTGCAATTCATGCTAATTGATTATTCATAGTATTTTTTCTCTCAGTTCTTATTTTAAGTTATAGATAATTTTTTCAAGAATTTTATTTTTATTACAAATTATTTCAAAATGCGATCAACACAATAAAAATTTCGAGAAACTTTTAAGTTCGGGTGCTTTCATGTACTTGATTTTCCTAACAAAGGTAGCTACCCCAGGAGCACTACAATTAACTTTGGTCTGGAGATCGACCATCAGCTCGTTATAAACCCCGTCAAGGTAGGTATCAAGTGTCGATACTCATTTTTCAATTTTTTCTAAACAGATCACTAAATCAAGTGCATCAGTCTGTGACAAGTACCTTAGATTATCATCTTCGGACAACTAAAAGAATATAAAGGTAAAAGATACAAAACTGCAGAGCTGACACAAGAAACGTGACGTAATACCATCGGCCCGAACTTACTTGGTATAAAATCAGCAACGTCATCATTGTTCTGGCTGAGATAAAAGAAAACAAGCATTTTTATGATCTTGGATAATTACATGCTGCGTTTGCAGTAGAGATAATGCAAACAAATAAAATGCCAACGCGCTAAAATTATGACGAACTCAGAGACCAACATTTCATATTGTTCTACTAGTCCAAGGTGAAAAGGATGATAAATCGCTTCGAAGGTCTATTTATTTTAAATATTTTTCCTTTGGTACTCCGTTGGCTAGCTAGTGAAAATGGTGAATAATTCAATTACAAATGGTGATTGATATTCGATTCAATATCCTCACATTTCAGAAGACGAAAGTTGTTGAGTAAGACATCACAAGACACTAGACGATTCACAATATGCCAATAGTTATTTTGAAAATAAACCAGAGGCAATCGTTGAAAAGATCAATAAACAAAATGCTGAATGTAAAGAGGTACTGTTATTAGGTAGGAGCAATAGTGCGTATGTTTTAAGGTAATCAGGGCTATTCACTAAGTTGCTATGAATAGCCACCGAAAATCGTGGTCATCTTCAAGGTCAGTTGCTAAGCGCGAAATCGGTATTCACTATTCAAGAAAGTGGTTATGAAAGTTACTATGCATAACGACTAGTGGCTATCCCTTGTAGTTTACTGGCAACTGCTTCATAGGTGTAGCTATCGACAACCACTCTTGTCGGCTACTGTTCGTTTATTGTTTTTTTTTTCATTCATGTGAACAATTAAAAGTTTTAATCGAATAAGAATGACATTTTTAGTGCAAATGAACTTTTTAATGAATTTGGAATTACAAAGGTATTAATATAGAGTATTGTAGGGTAAATGCGCCACTGCTGCAAAGGCTTAACGCTGTCTTCATATTATTCAACTCTTTTGTGAGTTGCATTCACAGTTCTCCAACTTTTACTGATTCAGCTGGCGATAGTTTTACTTTCATCATCGCTTTATGTTCGCTCAGGAAATTCATCATAAATTGATATCTTCATTGCTTGCCTTTTTAAACCTGTTATGTCTAAAATAAGAGATGTTGAATTAAAAATACCGAAAATTGTGTTTTATATACCTGATCCTTCTTCCGTAGTTACAGTACAGATTCCTCGAAAATAATTGAAATCTTTTCCCAACTTTCTTTAACAGTCATTTTTCGTGATTTTGAAGGTTATGTATGTGCTTATTCCACAGACAAATCCATGTCATTTGTCTATGATTGAATTGAGAAAACGGGCATTTGAACAATTTTGCGGTGTTGCCATGACTCTCTTCACAAAAAGTTGTTATGATAACAACAGTTGTTAATGGTTAGTTAGAGAATACCAAAAAAGGGTAGCAGTGGCTATCGACAGTTGTTATACGAGTTGCTTTGGATAGCCACGGTGAAAGCAACTTGAGTTAGTGAATAGCCCTGAATATCAAGCTTCGGTACAGTGCGATACCAAAATATGCCTCGGAAGGAAAAGAAACAACAAACGCTTATCTCCCAGACCTTGTTATCTTCATAATAATGACAAGTTAATTAATTGCAAGAAACAACACTAAATCATAAATATGAAAAATTTAGAACCACCGAAGTAAGGCTTTAGCGTTCTCGTTAAACTACTAAATTATTAAAATTTTTATAAATTACATCTACGCATAATAAAAGATGATTTTTCAAAATTTGGCACCATTCAAGAAATATGGGGTGTTAGAATTTCATCAATTGCATTATTCCCTATATTGTGCAAACAACAATATCAATTGAAGAGGCCATTTGTTGAAGGTTTTTAATGACATGCATATTTTGGCATCGACAGATTTATTCCATTTCCCCTGGTTATCTCTCACTATTACTTCACAGGTTGGTTAAATAGCATAAAAAACAATATCACATGAACTAAAGGTCTTGTACTTCCTAGAATCGTTAGTCATTTAAGCAGATAAAATCATTCCTAAATTGCACCATTTTTGAGATATAACGAGACTGGTGCTATAACTTCTTTTAGAAGTAAAATTTTAAATTCCAAAAAGGGAGACATGAAAGCCTTATATTTATTTAATGTACTACTCCGCAGGTATGCTTTTATTCAACTTTTGACATTTTTGACAAGTTAATTATTGAATTGTCAGTGTTTTGCGTACTCATCGAAAAATGAAAGTGGAGCGATAAAATTTTGTGTCCGATTGGGCAAAACACCAACTGAAACTTTTGAAATTATTAAAGTTGCAAATATAGATATGAGCTGAAAATTAAGCTCGCCCCGGTTGACTACAAACGACTTTATATAATATGACGGCCGGATTGACAATGCTAATTTGTTATACGGTACAAAAAATCATTCATGAAGATTTTGATTATCGGAAAATCGCGGCAAGATGGATTCGAGAAGTGATGACCGATGAACAACAAGAGAATCGAGTGACAATTTGTAAGAAAAAAACCCAGTTGCAACGTAACTCCCAGCTATTAAATAATGTGGTTACATGTGACGAAAGTTGGTTGTATCATTACGATCCTGGATTGAAGTCTCAAAGTATGCAATGTAGGGATAAAGGCAGTCCAAGACCTGATTTTTGTTGATAAATTTATATCACATTGCACATAGAGGACATACAGAAACAGGAGAGTACTATTCTAATGTACTTCGAGGACCCTTAAAGGCAAATTTAAAGAAAAAACGGCCGCTTTATCTGGACAATGATTCGGCTTATAGATCAACGATTTATCATCGAACAATTGAAATTATGGTTCATTCCCACTATTCTCCTGACCTTGCTCCATGTGACTTCCATTTGTTTTCTGAAGTCAAAAAAAAATTGAGAGGTATAAGCTTTGATTCGGATTTAGAGCTCAATAACGCTGTGATGGGTATACTAAACAGACTTTCAAAAAATTAGTTCTTGGAAGATTATGATAAATTGATAAAGCGAATGGAAAAAGTGTATTGAACAGAATGGAGAGTACTTCGAAGGATAGTAGTTGAATTTATTTAAATAAATGTTTCGTTGATGTCTATAGCACAAGTCTCGATATTTTCTGATACATCCTCGTATATGCCGCTTCGGATTCTTTTTTTCATACACAAGAAGTAGATACCGTTAAAATTAGACTTTTTATAATATCAAAATGCTGCGAAAATACAACACCAAAGATGAACTTTTCAAACAATTCACTCAAAAATAATATTAGGTTTGTTCGCGTGGCAGTTCGGAACTGTAATTTTTGGTAATTTGTGGTTCCCACCCGTTCGTCTGGGACGGAACAGGAGTTCCTTGTCGTTCGTGTGGTCGGAACACTTGATTTCGGAACTGTTCGTTACTGTTCTTACGGTTCCTGATCTAGAGATAGACAATGGTACAAGGTACAACAGAAGAAGCGGTGAATTCAAACCATCGATGATTCAAATTTTCAGTAGTTCTAATTGGCAATTAAGTTATATATTTGATGACTAGGATATTCGCATAGCTGTTTTTGAGTATATTTGATGTTGTGTGAGTATAAATTTTCAATCAATTCGTTATAATAGCTTCTCAAAATTTTTGTTATCTTAAAGAAGAGGAAGGATCATTTGCAATAGATGAATAAAATAATTGCATAGTTGTTGATCAAAGTATGTAAGATAATTATTTTACATTATTTATATATACGATATTTCGTATTTATATTCTATATATTTATTTAGGAATAATATTGTTCAGAAATTAGCTGGATCGTCTTGGGGTGCTGATGCTTCCACTCTTCGCACAGCATCTCTAGCTCTAGTCTTTTCTGCAGCTGAGTATTGTTGCTCTGTTTGGTTTAATAGTGCACATACACAAAAAATTGATGCACAATTGAATACATCCATGAGATTAATTACTGGCACCATAAGATCAACACCGGTTCATTAGTTACCAGTATTGTCTAATATTGTCCCTCCCCATATTCGCAGACAGACTGCAGCTCTGAATTATTGGAATAAATATCATTCTTTTCCCAATTTATTCCCAATTATTTCATATTTTCCACAAAATAGAATTCCCAGATTAAAGTCACGTAAACCATTATGGCATAATACGTTCTTCAATATGAACATAAGTGATAAAGAATTATGGAAGACTGAGTGGAACTCTTACGAAATGTTCAATAAGTATCTCGTTTCTGATCCTTCTGAAAAAGTTCCTGGTTTTGATCTTCCAAGAAAAATTTGGACAGTTCTTAATCGTTTGAGAACAGGTCATTGTCGTACCAATGGCATGCTATTTAAATGGAACTCAGTTCCTAGCGCAAGTTGTGAATGTGGAGAAGCAGAAGAAACAATACTTCATCTCATCAATAGTTGTCGCATATATAAATTTCAAGATGGTTTTAGGGCTATTCATGATGTTTCCAACTCTTTCTTGGAATGGGTTATAAATTTCAAACGAATATGATAACTATTTTTGTTATTCAGTTCTTTTTTCTGCTTTTGTCTTTTTATTTCCAGATTCAATGTGAGCACCTTGAAGAAGTCTCTGTCTCCATCAATAGAAGATCACTCTTGAAGAAAGAAGTCCCTGAAATATATTTCAGCTTATTTTTGTATTTTCACTCTTTTTTCCCTAGGCTTTTATGTGATACGCCGAATTGTATGACACCCCGTCACTAACCCCTGATCTATATGCTTTATTGTTTGCTAACTAAATATTGTCAGCCAAAAGTTCAAAAGAATATATATATATTTATTTTTGTTATTTCGTGATTGTAGTATCTTTATTTTTTAACCACTCAAAATGTATTGCAAATTTAGGAAGGAAACGGAGGAATGACCTCTTTCAAGAACACAACGACTTGTTAAAACAATTCTTATATAAAAAATAATTACAAAGCTATGAAAATTGTTAGAAAATATTTTTATTTATTTCCCAAATGCCACCAGTTCCATATACAATTACCTAATTCTATTATATAAAATTTTCTGAACACAGTTTCCATCAAAATAACAATAAAATAACAGAAGAATTCATAGTTTACCCAGATATGAACTAACAAAAATAATTTCTCCACTGATGACCACTACTACATATATTGAAATTTCAAAATATAATTAAATTAAATCATTTATTTAAATATTTCATTACATATAAATTATATTAACAGTTATTTATATGTTTATGTTTATTTATTTATGACAAAAAAATTGTTCAATTTTAATATTTGTAATTTCTAACGTATTTCCACCGTATTAATAACACAAAGATATTGAATAAGTTATTTAATATCTTCGTAACACTATCCATGATGTACAACATAACCTTACTTTCACTTATCTATGCACTTAACGAAATCGTTTTGAAATCATCTGTTCCCACCTGTTCTCACCCGTTCGTGTCATAGAACAACTTGCGACAAGAGTTACAGAACATGGTTCTCTGTGATCCCAGAACAACTGGGAACTGCCACCCGAACAAACCTATTGACAATGCATGTAAAAATATTCTATTATCGCTAAGTTAAGAACCAAATGACGATTCAGCAGCAGCTAGTGATTTCCAGAAGGCACAAATTAATTTCTACGACAGGAAAAGGACCAAGATGAGCCGTTGCCAGTTTAACTTCGACTTTTGATAGCCCTCCTTGATGACAATATATCTTGAAGACACGATACCTCCATAAATTTCTAAATTTACGATAAGCCAGGAAATAATTTGTACTCCAGTTAGTTTCATTAACAAATTTTGAACGATATCGAAGCGAAACGATTATCGTTCAAGACCACGCCCTCCACAAGGCACACACCAGACCAATCAGTCTGATTATCCTCGAAATAAATTTCCGTTTCAACGAAACGCGAATTCGTACGTTATTCCAACGCGCAATTAAAGCTCAATTCAGAGTGGCGGCGATCCATCACGGCGATATAGTCACGAAAGTAAGAGTGCTAGATTCGTCGAAGGTCGGTTTTAGACCCGCGATAAATTTATTGTTATTTTTTTCGATGAAATTAATCATCGATTCCATTCGCTCGATTCATCACCCGAGGTTACAAACTCAGCTCGTCCGGGTTATTATGGTGTTTTCAAAACGGCGTTTCCTTTAGGTGATGTGACTGATGGATTAGTCATCAGTCGAGAAACTTCATTATTACATTCAATATACGATGCTTGCTTTGGTAGAAATAGACAAGGTGGACCAATTAGTAACGTTTTTAGATGTCTCGTCCCTGGGAGTATGCGAAAAATACCCGATGTATGATCCGCGAATTTACTTAGTTTTCGAGTTATATATTATCAGGGCTATTCACTAACTCAAGTCGCTATGAATAGCCACTGAAAATCGTGGTCATCTTCAAGGTCAGTTGCTAAGCGCGAAATCGGTATTCACTATTCAAGAAAGTGGTTATAAAAGTTACTATGCATAACGACTAGTGACTATCCCTAGTAGTTTACTGGCAACTGCTTTATAGGTGTAGCTATCGATAACCACTCTTGTCGGCTACTTGTTTTTGTTTTTTTTTTTATTCATGTGAACAATTAGAAGTTTTAATCAAATAAGAATGACATTTTTAGTGCAAATGAACTTTTTAATGAATTTGGAATTACAAAGGTATTAATATAGAGTATAGAGTATTGTAGGGTAAATGCGCCACTCTGCAAAGGCTTAACGCTGTCTTCATATTATTCAACTCTTTTTGTGAGTTGCATTCACAGTTCTCCAACTTTTACTGATTCAGCTGGCGATAGTTTTAATTTCATCACTTTATGTTAGCTCAGGAAATTCATCATAAATTGATATCTTCATTGCTTGCCTTTTTAAACCTGTTATGTCTAAAATAAGAGATGTTAAATTAAAAATACCGAAAATTGTCTTTTATATGACCTCTTCTTCCATAGTTAGAGTACAGATTCCTCGAAAATAATTGAAATCTTTTCCCAACTTTCTTTAACGGTCATTTCTCGTGATTTTGAAGGTTATGTATGTGCTTATTCCACAGACAAATCCATATCATTTGTCTATGGTTGAATCGAGAAAACGGACATTTGAACTATTTTGCGGTGTTGCCATGACTCTCTTCACAAAAAGTTGTTATGATAACAACAGTTGTTAGTGTTTAGATAGAGAATACCAAAAAGGGTAGCAGTGGCTATCGAAAGTTGTTCTACGAGTTGCTTTGGATAGCCACGGCGAAAGCAACTTGAGTTAGGGAATAGCCCTGTATGTCTTATAATGATTTCTGAGAGCGGAGATTGAAAAATTTATCGGTTTTTGTGGTACGTATTTTAGTCGTTTTTGCGACATAATGTAGATTTAATTTTAAAAAAACTCCGGCAATTATTTACGGTGACAAAAAAAAGCTTGACAGTTGGAACCTTAGATGTAGAGTTTACTCAAACATTAAACTTCAATTTAAAAATTTAGAAAGCACTGACGTGAGGTCAGATTGCTTTGGCGCTCTTGTTGACCTACTTGCGAGTAAATATTCCTTAACAACCTTAACAAATCTATAAGCTCTCTGATCGGATGAACAATAGTCTTTTTCCGTACTATGGGACAATGTGATGCAAATATGAAAGCCTAATGAATATACAAACCTTTATCTCAATTTGAAAATAACTACTCATAATTTTCACCAAATTTTGTTCTATGCTTCTCCTAAAAACTTACGTCATTGCTTTTCTGAGTTTTGACGCCATCAAGTTCTTTCTCTATGATAAAAATTTTTTGATTAATATTACGTCTGTGCTTTTCTGAATTTTGACAACGTCATCGACATCGAATTCTACCTCTATGAATTCTATGAAAATTTTGATTGATATTACGCCAACTGACACTGATATCTAGGTCCGCAAGTTGTCAAACGAATATCGATCTGTGATGGCAAATCTTTCAATGACAAAGCTCGGACTTCATGACATTTCTATTTTTCTCTTGAGTAAATGAAAAAAATGATCATATCTTTAGAAAGGGGAAAGCTACGACAATGAAATTTGGGGATGAGTAAGATATCGGTAACCTCAATATATATACGGATTTTTATTTAAATCTAAATGAAGTCTTAGGAGATATTGAGTATTGAAAATTTTTTTTTGGGAATTTTTTAAAAATTTTCTAGCGTGACGATTTCTGCGAAATTTTGCAAGCCGTTTCGCTTCAGCCTCCCTCAATAACATTTCAAGTATCAACTCGATCGGATGGATATTCTAGTAGTTATTGAGGAAACAAAATTTCAGATGCTCATAACTACTGAACCATCCGACGGATTTGGCCCAATAACGAACTTGACCGAGATATTTGGACAATTAACCTATTCTGAAAATATGAAAACTCTAGCTGATTCCTTTTGGATGCTAGAGAGGATACGGCCGGCCAGACAGACTCAACTTTCACCACGAATTCTTCATCAGGAGTCGAACCCAATCGATTGAAACCATTTTCGGCTCGATATTCCAAAATTACAGACATTCGGGCAAAATGATAGCCACTCTGTTCGGGTGAACAAGAGCGCCAAAAATTCAATAAATTGGAAAAGCACTGACGTGAGGTTAGGAGCTCTTGCTAGCTTGTTCTAGAGTTTTTTCCCGTACTCTGGAAACAATCGCACAAATGATCATTGAGTGTTAAAAACTTGGTAACTATAACTTGAGGTTATTTTTCAACAGGTAGCGATATATCATCACACAAAAGAATTTGCTTTGATTTTATACAGGGTGGGTCTTTGACCACTGAGTCAATTTTAACCATAAATTATTGAGATCAAGAACATTTTCTTTCGATAGAATGTTTCCAAATTTGGCCCCGTTTAAAAGAAATTGGGTATTGAAATTTCATAAAAAAATTGCATTATTTCGTATATTGTTCAAACGACAATATCAATTGAAATAGTCTCTTTTAGAAGGTTTTTGATGAGAGTCATGCATATTTTGGTATCAACAGATTTATTCCATTTACCCTGGTTTCTCACTATTACTATACCAATTGGTTAAATTGCATGAAAAACAAATCACTTCAACCGATGGTTAATATTGTATTTCCTAAAATCGTTAGTCATTTTAGCAGATAAAATAATCATTTTTCCTAAATTGCAACCTTTTTTAAGATATTCAAGGTTGAAAGGAATTAATGAATCGATAACATTTTGTCCAAATTTTCTGATTACCCCAAATACAACTCTGTGCTGATGAACCAATAATCAGAATAGTTAAATGTTACCATACATTATATCTTTTGGAATAAAAAATTTTTTGTTGTTTGGGGAAATCTCTTCGGTCAATGGTTTCCGCCACACTATAAACACTATAGATGAAATTAACCACTGAACAATTTCTGGTTTACATTCACCACACAATCTAAATTTTCATTTATTGTATTCATTATTGATGATGTCTAGCACCTAGTTTAATATCCAACAAACATTAATATTTCATAATAAATAGACAAAAATATTTCTTTCACCCACATAGATACCAAGGTATATTTTCGTGATGAGCGTTGAAATAAGTAATGTATTTTCTGTCAGGACCTGATAAATTGAAGACTTGTCTTTATGAAGAGCGGGTAAGCTCATAAATGTTCTAATAACTTCGAAACCAGTCTCCTAGATTCGTTTTGGAAGTTTAGAA
Organism: Micraspis discolor; assembly: GCA_030674115.1. Lineage (NCBI taxonomy): Eukaryota > Metazoa > Arthropoda > Insecta > Coleoptera > Coccinellidae > Micraspis > Micraspis discolor. The sequence goes on from JARTUT010001750.1 coordinate 845,319, forward strand.
TAAAAATTTTGGTTTCATGTAAATAAATTTACATTTCACTGAAACTCGATTTTAGTTGATTTAAAGGATCTTAAGTCGAGAATTCAGTAGACCATGAATATTGTACGGAATGGGAAAGGCGTCTAGAGTTTCGTTGGAAGTTGCAGAGAGGGAGGAGTATACCTCAAGCGTCAACCGTCTGCTTTTCAAGACACGTCGTAAAGACAACCGTTCCCATCACGAGGGTCACCAATGTAGAATCGAAGGGAATTTATCCCTACTTATGCGTTTCGTCCCTGGCGCACACATTTGGACTCATCAGTAAGGCTTGTGTGCGCCATGCCATAACGCAGTGGTTAGAAGTTGAGGGAGCCGCCGGGAGTTGAACCCGGCACCTAGTACCTAATCGGTGTGATACTTGAGCGTAAACCTCTAGGCTAACGCGCTGTGAATTAAGCTATGCGTGGCTATAGAGTGCCGCCAATAGATCCTATATACACCCCTGCCGCTACAATAGCTATAGTCCAGGCAGTGGGTTATCATCTCATCCCTGTCATCATCCAATACCAGATCACCCGGTTCTCCACCAACACAAAGATACATTTAAGCCCCACTTCTCGTATTCTTTAATTAGCTTGCGCATCATGTATTCCATGTCATCTTTATCACCGAATACAACAATATTGTGAGTAAAATGCACAAATAATTGCATTTAAATGGGATATATTTAATATAAAAAGAGATTGAGTTTTGATTTAATTGCAGCCAATATAAAAAAAACAATTAATTCGTTTTATTAAATAATTGATTTAATAAATATTTTTTTACAAATGTCACTTCATATTCATTATATGTTCAATTTTATTCAAATATTTATAGTTTTCTTCAAGTAAATGAGGCGAATAATATAATCTCACGAGATTCTTGTCTCAAGAAACTGTAGTCGTTGCATCAACTGACAGAATTTACGACAACCGTACCTTCGTTCTATTGAACAAATAAAATGAAACGAACGAATGGTTTCGTTAAAACCTATTTAGAATATTCAATTATGGATATTGAGACAAATAGAAGTTTTTCACGTCTTTATTTCAAAGTAAGAATTTTACGACATACCGACGGCTTCAAAGTGATCTCCAGCTAATTAATTCGGGAAGAACATTCCATTTTCTTCAACCCCTTTGGCAACTTTGAACTTGAGTACTATCCATCCCGAAGTATAAGAGTATTTGAACATAGTAGAAATTTTTCTATATACCGATGGCTTGTAAGTGATTTCCGGTTTATTTTTCGGGGGGAACAGTTCATTTTCTTCAACCTTTTTGGCAACTTTGAACTTGAGCACTATCCATCCCGACGTATAAGAGTAATTGGACAAAGTAGGAATTTTCCAACATACCTACGGCTTGTAAGTCATTTCCGGCTTATTTTTCGGGAAGAACATTCCATTTCCTTAGACCCACTAAATTTTCAGGATGAAACATCATTTCTTTCAACCCTTTCGGCAACTTTGAACTTGAGTACTATCCATCCCGACATATAAGATCAATTGGATAAAGTACGTATTTTTCGATATACCAACAGCTCGTAAGTTATTTCTGGCTCATTTTTCGGGAAGAACATTTTATTTATTTCAACATACTAAGTTTTCAGGGCGAAAAATCTTTTTCTTCAACCCTTTTGGCAACTTTGAACTTGAGCACTATCCATCCCAACATATAAGATTAATTAGATAAAGTACGAATTTTCCGATATACTGACGGCTTGTAAGTGACTTCCGGCTTATGAAAAACATTTTTTCTTCAACCCTTTTGGCAACTTTGAACTTGAGCACTATCCATCCCGACGTATAAGAGTAATTGGACAAAGTATGAATTTTCCGATATACCGACGGCTTGTAAGTGATTTCTGGTTCGTTTTTCGAGAAGAACATTTCATTCCTTTCAACATAGTGAATTTTTATCGTGAAACATCTTTCTCTTCAACCTCTTCGACAAGTTCGAACCTGAACACTATCCATGCCGACGTATATGGGTAATTGGACAAAGTAAGAATTTTCCAATATACCGACGGCTCGTAAGTGATTTCCGGCTTATTTTTCGGGAAGAACCTTCCTTTCAACATAGTAAATTCTCAACCCTTCCGGCAACTTTGAACCCGAGCACTATCCATCCCGATGTATAGGAGTAATTGGAAAAAGGAAGTATTTTCCGAAAGAGTATTAGTTGAGTAGTTTTGAAGAGGGTGAATATACATTCGTTGGTGTATCCTAGAATTAAATTCAATTCCAAGTCTTGATTCTGATTATTTATTTTCTTCTTATGTGTTAATAACTCATATTTGCTTTGAATCTGTGATATAATAATTCTGATTCACTAATATTCAATATAAAGATTTAGATTGTTGAAGAAATCTAAGAGGATCATAATCCGCATGAAACTATAAGATCTAAACCGCTCTGGTTCTTTTTTCTTGAAAAATCAATTGAAGATTTCCGAAGGTGCGCATAAACGAAATTCGGAGCCAGCAGCCGGAATTTCAATATCGGCTGCTTACTTCACACGGGTTGCTATGATGAGGATGATATGTTTCAAAACAATAATGAAACTAAATTTCTTTCGGAAAGTAATTAACCTTCATTTAATCAATATTACTCGCGGTCACTTGATGATTGGCAACCTGTTATCAGTGTATTTTCGTTGTCATGATTGTATGTAAAAATGAGAGTTTGATTAACTACGAAATAGACGTGATCTTGCAGCCGGTTTTATTAAAAGGACGTATTTCACACTACGATTATTTTCATTTAAACACAACCTTTATAATAAATTTTTACCAAAGGAGCACTTTGAATAGGATTACGCATTTGCCAATGATCTTAGTCCAAGAGGAACTCTAGTCGCTCATCCCAGCTGAAGATTACGCAAATTGGATAAAACATTCTCAATGACTCTTCCCGTTACTCACTTTCGCTTTCCAATGAATAATTCTCTTTTCTCAGACGAAGATCTGGAACCCATCCAGAAATAATCCAGGACGCTGCGGAAAGTCCAGTGAGTCACCACCCTCAGCTCATTCTGCTGCGGACGTTTCGCACCCTTCTCCTGTTGGAATTCGGTTAGAATTTCTACATCGAAAAATGTCGGCGGCGCCTATAAATTCCGAAATAGCTAGGCGTCCGCTATTTTAGAATCGGTTGTTAGACGCCAAAATGCGCTTGGCATGCCCGCAGGTCTGTACGATAATGGGTGCCTTGTTCCATGCGTTATGCCATTTTTTTTATGTCAAACCGCGGAAAGAGAACCGTTAAATTGGACGCCGCCGCAGTTGTCATTGATGAGGAAATTCCGAATAAATGCAAGTTTGAAAAAAAAATTATCTCCTGTTACTCAATATATCGCCCAGTTACTGTTTAGACTCATAAAAGTTGTTGTCCGATGTATGTGTAGGTATAACAGATTCTATTGTGCGCGCTCGTTCCTAGTTGAAGAACGTGCCATCATTTTGCCCGAATGTCTGTAATTTCGATTATCGATCAGAAAATGCTATCTATCAATCGATTGGGTTCGAGTTCATGAATAAAACTCCTTGGTCAAACTTGAGCATCTCTCTATCTTCTGAAAACGTAAGCTAAAGTATGCATATCTTCAGGATAGGTGAGATATGACAATGAACATTCAGGGCATTTTCGTAGGTAAGAACTTGTCTCGTTTACTAATTTTGTATCTATTGTTTATCTCGTGTGTTCTGCATTAATTTATGAATATGAGATTTTTTGTTGGTAGTTGCAGCTATTCTTTATTTTTTGTTCGGTTCTTATATAAATTATATATTTTAAACTACATAATCAAATAAATCAATAAATATCAATAGTAATAATCATCATTATTCCATAGTATCTACACTGCTCAACAATTGATAGGGATCACTTACTTTTTCTAAATTTATTTCTGAAATATTCACTCCAAGATTATAAATTTAGTCAGATATCAGAGTATTTTTAGTTGATAATATGGTTCACTTGAGAAAAGAATGAAAAAATGGAAAGTTGGAGTGCAAAAAAGACTTTATTAGGAACACTCAAAATTCTGTGTTTGAATAACATAAAAATTTTATGAGAAAACCACAAGAAGGCTGAAGTGTCGGTTAAGCTAGTTCCTAGTTGGTCCCCCACGAGCTCGTCTCAAGCATTCTACCCTACGAGGCATACTTTCAATCAAAGATTTATAAAATTTGGGGGCAAATTCGTCCAAATATCCCGTAAAGCGTTAGAAAGGTCCTCCAGGTTATTAATCGGTTGATTTAAGGTTGACAATTGTCTAGACATCTCAGACCAGACATGTTCGATGCAATTGTATGGATAACGAGCTGGCCAGTCCATCCTATCAATAACATGAGTTTCTAGCGCTTCATTAACCAGACGACTACGGTGTGGACGGGCATTATCGTCAATTAAAATGAAATTCTCGCCCAAGGCAGCCGCAAACGGAACAATTATGGGTTCAATAATCATATCATGATATCTCTGGCTGGTCATTGTGGTGTTCTGCAGAACAACCAACTCTGTGCGTTGGTTCAAACAAATGCCTCCCCATACACATATAGAACCTCCGCCAAAAGTTGTTGTGGGTACCATAAATTGTTCTGCATACCTTCGACCTCTTTCCCTCCAAGCAAGAATACGTCCATCAAAGTTGACCAAACGAAATCCTAGACTCATCCGTAGATAAACATCGGCTCCAATCTTCAACTGTCCAATTGCGGTGCTCCTCAGCCTATTGCTGTCGATGAACCCGGTGTTCCCTATTCAAACGGGGATGTTGTACCCTCCTACGTGCTCTCAAAAGAGAAAAAAACAGATTTAATAACAAATACCACATTTTCACTCCACCTACAGATAATAATCGATTTTGTGAACAAGAGCCGATAAAGTGAGGCAAAATTTGATATAATCAACTCAAAACATCTTAATTTTTCCTTAAAGAACATATAATGTACAGATATTCATGAGATAATTTGAAAAAAATACAAATGAAGAGAAGTTCATAAGTGATCCCTAGCAATTGTTAATCAGTGTATATTATATACTTATTCTTTTGAACTTTTGGCTCACAATAACACACATGAAAGGAACAGCGTCAAAATCAAATTAGATAAATCATCTTAAATAATCTTTCAATGAATGGGATTCCATATAAACCAGATATTCCCTAACTTTTTTTTAAATCTTGAAATCATTCAAAATTTTAATCCTATTAGATAAAGTTTTATATAATTTGATACACATTAGGACGAGTTCCTTTCAGATATGGACAACCTAAGTACAGGATAATGTACAATAAATTTTGTGCTATTATGCTTTCCGTGAATTGAGAATAGCCTCCCTGGCTCCCTTTGCAAGTGGACCAAAATTTTATTGGATATTTATACTAATAATCAAACTATGTACTGAGTGTCATTATGATACGTTGCGTATTTCGAGATATAAAATTTTGTAAAATAGGGGGGTGAAAATAACACCCTGGCTCCCTCTGCAAGTGGACTAAAATTTTATTGGATATTCAAACTGATATAATGAAACTATATACCGATTGTCATTATGCTACGTTGCGTATTTCAGGAGATAAAGAATTTTGAAGAATACGGTTATAAATAACCCCCTTGGCCACCTTTGCGAGTGAACCAAATTATAAGCGATTTTTCTTAGTGATGAAATAACGGCACATGCCGTGGACCATCCGAGATAAAATTTTTCTTTACAGAATTTGAGAAGGATCATTCATGTTTCAGAAAGATAACTAACACATATCATTCCGATAATCAGACCTGATACTCTACTCCATTGTTCAATAGAAATTTCATAAATTTCGAGCGTCTTATGAACTTCATTCATGCGAATCTGCCTATTTAAAGCATACATTTTAGTATCTGCTGGGACGCCACTGGGCCCTATGCTCGGGGTTTTCCGACAAACGGTCTGCCAGGTTCACACAGGTAGGATTTTGCCCGTTAAAGGATTTAAGCCAGCTATTCGATCTGTGAAGATATCCCGTATATCTGAAACCTCGTAATAATACAAATACAATTAATAAAACAAAAGATATTAGACGTTCGCGAAAAAGTTAACAAACATCCATTTCAGGCATTATGCAGTACGCTGTAACAATTTCTAAGATATCCGCAGTAAGGAATGCTCCCATCATGTACGAAAAAAATTTTCATGGCGCTTTGGAAAACTTCCAAGGACGTCGTTTCCTTCTCTCATTCGACCACGACCCCAGACACGTTCCGTCAGCCAGGATAACCGCATTGTCTCGCTGGGATTACCAATCGATAAAAACCTGCTCAGGTATTTCCAAGGATTCCTTTCTATTGAAATCGAAATATTCTTCACAAAAATTCTATAACGGTTTGTTGACTGACAATGAAGATTAAATTATTTTCTCATAATGAAAACCGTTGGTAGAGAAAATTTAGAGATGGCCTTAGCGCTCTTGTTAAGGTACTTACTAGTAATATATTCAGAAATATATCGAAATGAGGATGAGCATAGCGCAAAATATTTAATTTGAAGCGCCTTCCTTCTATACCCATAGAGTAAAAGTTCAAATAAATTCAATACTTGGTTTATAAAATTTTTTTAATTTAACGAAATCGCCCTGTGATCGGTAGAAAACGAATCTGTATATTTATAATTCAAAATGAAGGTTTAAACAAACTCTTACTTGAACTCGTCGGTATGGAAAATGTACAATGAATTCGAAAATAGTTCGTTGGACTATTTTGGGCTACGAGTAATCTATGGAATATTAATTTCTCATCAGTGATCAAGTCACGGCAAAAATTTGGTCTGTGTACATTCCTTTGGAGCCCCATGAATAGTGAGTCATACTCGAATGGTCTCCGCCTGAGTCATAGTTGCACATTCCCTCGCGTTCTTGTGTTACGGAACGAGTCACTTATTTAATAGAATTCCGCGGTATCGCGATTTCAATGTAATGATTATGGTCGTCGGTGTGTAGGCGCCATTCAAATCAGCCGTAATTGAGCAGAAGTGGACAGAATTACGGACGTTCTTGTGATCGAATCCGTAACGTATTCAGTCTTTGTTCTCTTCGTTTAGTAATTTATAAATCCGACATATCCTCTTTTTAATCATGACATAGGTCTGTGCTTGACAGTCGAAGTAGTGTACGTGGAGTCAATAATTGAATCAGAAAACGCTGAGATAACATTTGATTCATTATTACCTTATGATTGAATTTCATCCACACACATTAGTACCATCGCTTTTGATGATAGTGCATTAATAGAATACCTAAACTTCTATTCATATATGATTTTTAGGGATTCCTCTTATATATTCAATTCCGCACCGTCTTATTCGATAGTTCCACTTTTTCAAAATTCTTGTAGGTTCGTTGTGTCATCGTCGAAACGAGGTATTAACTAAATCAATTGGTAATTTTGTAATTTATCACTTTATATTTTCATACGATTAATGGATTTTTGAAACGATGCGATACTTCTAAATTAGTTCTTTGATGATTAACCTAAACTTACTTAACCTAAATCTACTTCATTCAAAATATGTATAGAAAATGGTGAAATTAAACAAAAATTATTTTTCAATTTTCATCTCTTTTTTCATGATTAAAATAAACTGTCCAAACCTCACCAGTCCAGAAACCATGCAAAGTATGAGAGTGGCAGTTAAACTGTAGATAATAATATAAATAAATAAGTTTATTTTAAGAAAAGTACCTTCCTCAATATATCACAGAGGTTAAATATTAAATATTTCAGAGAGATTAACCTAGTCTACATAAAGTGTACTAAAATTATGTGAAATAACTCATTCGATTCTGGATTATGTCCAGGTTATTGTGCGAAAAATTGCATCAGTAAATTGACGATTTTAAATTAAAGTTAGTGAAGAAGAGATGTTTTACTTATCATTAGCAAACAAATAATTACTTAATGGATTTTCGAAAAAAGGTCATGGAAGATGAGGATATTCACTAATAAAAAGTTTCAATCTCCAAAACTGTATCTCCATTATTGATTATTTTAGTTCAACGTCCGTACACCATTTTGAGGTTGAGAGCATGGAGTCACAATATAATTAAATACAATAGAAAAATATTTTAGTATATATAAATATATAGCTATTAATCTAATATATCTAATATACAGGGTGAGTCTTTGACCACTGCGTTGATTTTATCCATAGGTTCTTGCGATCAAAAGAAACACTTTTTTCCCATACCGTTTTTCCATATTCAGCTGCGTTAAAAAGTTATAAGCTTTTTAAGTTTTCCCATTGGGCAAATACCCCTCTGTAGTCCACTTTAGTTTGAATAAAAATTACCTTCCACAGCACCCACTATTGAATCTGAATTGTTTAAAAACATTATTTTCCCTACAAGAAATGATTCACTCACTCATGTTTCATCAGATGATTGTATCGATTTAATTTCTTTCAACTTTACATATCTCAAAAATAATGCAAATTTGGAAAAAAGATGAAGAATGATTTTATCTGCAAAAAGACTAATAATTCTAGGAAGTGCAAGATATGGACCTCTAGTTCAAGTGATATTTGTTTTTCAACGGGTGTCATTGCAGCAACGCTTTTCAGCAACGGATTTCGAAAGCTGATTTATATTTACGATTGCGTGTCATTTGTAATTGGTTGAATGAAATGACCTGATTTTATTCGGGAAGTATTATATTTTTATACTTCATTAGTGGGGGAACCACCTACATAAAGACCCCCAACAACCCCTTGAAACCTCCAACATCAAAAAAATTTATTTTGCATTATAATTATGTCGATTTAATGAATATAATCTACTGAATCCAGCACATATACTGAAATAATTTGTGACCCCGCTTACCTCCGCATAGCCCCCTCGAATTCAAAAATTCGGCGGACAGTGAAACTGCGCATTGCTGGCGATTTTTCAATGAAAATAGTCTCTTTGTATAAGGTAGAATATAGTCTATAGGATGAAATAATTTGTGACCCCGTAATCCCCCAAAGCACGACAGAAACAACCCCTAAAGCTGACGATCGCAAAAACTAGATGGAAACGGCCGTTGCTGGATATTTTTTCTGCAAAATGGGCCAACCTTAACTTACTCAATAAGCCCCATATAATGAAATAATTTGTGACCCCGCGCTTCAATCAGAATTGCCCCCTGTAGAATTAAAAGTTTCAAATTCCTTAGCACGAGGAACTGTGCGTTGCTGGCGATTTTTTATGGAAATGGCATCCTTTAATATCGTTGAATACCATCCATATGTTGAAATAATTTGTGACCCCGCGCTTCAATCAGCATTGCCCCCTGTAGAATAAAATTCCAAATTCCGTAGCACGAGGAACTGTGCGTTGCTGGCGATTTTGATGGAAATGGCATCCTTTTATATTGTTGAATACCATCCATATGTTGAAATAATTTGTGACCCCCGTCATCCCCTAAGCACGACAGAAACAACCCCCAAAGCTGACGATTGCAAAAACTAGGTGGAAACGGCCGTTGCTGGAAATTTTTCTGCAAAATGATCTACCTTAACTTATTCAATAAGCCCCATATAATGAAATGATTTGTCACCCCGCGCTTCAATCAGAATTGCCCCCTGTAGAATTAAAAATTTCAAATTCCTTAGCACGAGGAACTGTGCGTTGCTGGCGATTTTTGATGGAAATGGCATCATTTATATCGTTGAATACCATCCATATGTTGAAATAATTTGTGACCCCCGCCTACCCTAGAATAGCCCCCTCGAATTCAAAAATTCGGTGGACACTGAAACTGCGCATTGCTGGAGATTTTGCGATGAGAATAGTATCTTTGTATAACGTCGAATATAATCTATAAGGTGAAATAATTTGTGACCCCGTAATCCCCTAAAGAACGGCAGAAACAACCTCCAAAAACTTACGATCGCAAAAACTAGATCAAAACGTCCGTTGCTGGATATTTGATTCGCGAAATGAAAATTTTGAAATATAGAGGGGGAAATTCTGATTGAAGCGCGGGGTCACAAATTATTTCAACATATGGATGGTATTCAACGATATAAAAGGATGCCATTTCCATCAAAAAATCGCCAGCAACGCACAGTTCCTCGTGCTACGGAATTTGGAATTTTTTTATTCTACAGGGGGGCAATTCTGATTGAAGCGCGGGGTCACAAATTATTTCAACATATGGATGGTATTCAACGATATAAAAGGATGCCATTTCCATCAAAAAATCGCCAGCAACGCACAGTTCCTCGTGCTAAGGAATTTGAAACTTTTTAATTCTACAGGGGGGCAATTCTGATTGAAGCGCGGGGTCACAAATTATTCCATTATATGGGGCTTATTGAATAAGTTAAGGTAGACTCATTTTGCAGAAAAAATATCCAGCAACGGCCGTTTCCACCTAGTATTTGCGATCTTCAGTTTTAGGGGTTGTTTCTGTCGTGCTTTGGGGGATAAAGGGTGTCACAAATTATTTCAACATATGGATGGTATTCAACGACATAAAAGGATGCAATTTCCATCAAAAATCGCCAGCAACGCACAGTTCCTCGTGCTAAGGAATTTGAAACTTTTAATTCTACAGGGGGCAATTCTGATTGAAGCTCGGGGTCACAAATTATTTCATTATATGGGGCTTATTGAATAAGTTAAGGTATACCCATTTTGCAGAAAAAATATCCAGCAACGGCCGTTTCCATCTAGTTTTTGAGGTCGTCAGCTTTAGGGGTTGTTTCTGTCTTGCTTTGGGGGATTACGGGGGTCACAAATTATTTCATCCTATAGATTATATTTGACCTTATACAAAGATACTATTTTCATCGAAAAATCGCCAGCAATGCGCAGTTTCAGTGTCCGCCGAATTTTTGAATTCGAGGGGGCTATGCGGTGGTTACCGGGGTCACAAATTATTTCAGTATATGTGCTGGATTCAGTAGATTATATTCATTAAAATTAAATAATTATAATGCAAAATAAATTGTTTTTGATGTTGGAGGTTTCGTGGGGGGTTGTTGGGGGTCTTTTTATGTAGGTGGTTCCCCACTAATGAAGTACAAAAAATATAATACTTCCCGAAAAAATCAAATACAAATGACACGCAATCGTAAATATAAATCAGCTTTCGAAATCCGTTGCTGAAAAGCTTTGCTGCAATGACACCCGTTGTTTTTCAACGGCTGTGAATCCAGCAACGATTTCTCCAGCATCACTTTTATCGCTTAGCGGACGGTGCCTTGCACATGCCGTAACTATTGATCCCGGCTGAAAATTTGCTCTAAGGAATTATTCGCTTCTGAGTTTCAACAGAGTTGTTATTATAAGATAATAAAGGAAATATATGATATAAAATGTTCGGCGTGATCCATTGCCATTCGCTTGAGGTGCTACAAATAGAATTTGAATCTTTGGAATGGGCTATTCGATAGAGTAAGACGAATTCCTGAGAGACGTTGTCGCATATGTTTAATGAAATTAAAGTGATATTTATGACTTGAATAATCATTAGAATCGATTAAATACAGTGTCACGCTTCAGGGAGGTACAGAGGGATTGGAAAAAATGCAAAGTCCATCAAAAATAAAAAATGCGTTGTCGCGCCATCTCACGATATTGAAGTTAATAATTTTGATATTCAGAATATTCTATTGTCAATGAAATTGATTTTCGGGCTTCAGGAACGGCAGAACCGGACTTTGAAAATTTCTACCAAAAAATTCAAAGTTCAACATAAATTCAAAAAATGCGTTGTCGCACCATCTGACGCTATTGAGGTTGTTGAATTTGATATTTAGAATACACTGTTATTAATGGAATTGATTGTCGGGCCTCAGGAACGGCAGGACCGGACTTTGAAAATTTCTAAAAAAATTCAAAGTTCAACATAAATTAAAAAATGCGTTGTCGCACCATCTGACGCTATTGAGGTTGTTGAATTTGATATTTAGAATACACTGCTATTAATGGAATTGATTGTCGGGCCTCAGGAACGGCAGGACCGGACTTTGAAAATTTCTACCAAAAATAATTCAAAGTTCAATAAATATCAAAAAAGCGTTGTCGCACCATCTGACGCTATTGAGGTTGTTAATTTTGATATTTAGAATACTCTGTTATCAATGGAATTAATTGTCGGGCCTCAGGAACGGCAGGACCGGACTTTGAAAATTTCTACCAAAAATTATTCAAAGTTCAATAAAATCAAAAAAAGCGTTGTCGCACCATCTCACGATATTGGTGCTGTTGGTTTTGATATTTAGAATACTCTGTTCTCATAGAATTGATTGTCGCGCCTCAGGAACGGCTGACTTTGAAAATTTCTACCAAAAAATTCAAAGTTCAACAAAATTAAAAATGCGTTGTCGCACCATCTGACGCTATTGAGGTTGTTATTTTGATATTTAGAATATTGTTATCAATGGAATTGATTGTCGGGCCGCAGGAACGGCAGGACCGCACTTTTGAAAATTCTCTAAAAAAATTCAAAGTTCAACAAAAATTCGCAAAAATTGGTGCTGATGGTTGATCGCACCATCTTATCAATGGACGTCTATTGAGGTTGTTAATTTTGATATTTAGAATACTCTGTTATCATTTTTGGATTTAGATTGATTGTAATGAGATTGGCCTTCAGGAACGGCAGGAGCGGACTTTGAAAATTTCACCAAAAAATTCAAATTCCGGTCCTGCTGTTCCTAACAAAAATTCAAAGTTCAACAAAATCAAAAAGCGTAGCGATTCCTGATTCCACCGATAACTCTCACAGTCAACAAATTCAAAAACCGGTGGTGCGATAACCACTGTTTTGCATTCGATCGAACTGTATAATTTTTAATAAAAAGTAACGACAACCCTGAAGAACTCACCGTTCCAACGGCGCGAGCTAGCAACGATTGACGTTCGGGATTATGAGGTTCGAACCCAAATATTTTATATGCAGTTAAAGACATATCCCTTCAAATATAATCTTCTAAAAAGGCGAAACAAGGCGCTTATTAGATATATATTAATGATGCTGAACAAATTAAAGAAGATTGGTATCCTTTGGAAGAACTGTAGCCCCAAAGTCCCTCCCACCATTTGCACCAGTGTGCAATATGTCATTATTTCAGAATTATTACATTTATAAACACGTAGATACTGAAGAATAGTTTTGCAGCAAACACTTCAATTTTGGCCTATAACTGAAAAAATACACAATCGTACAATTTCTAAAAAACACTCTGTTTCATCGAAATGCAAAAATTTTTCTAGTTAGATTGATCGGGTCAATTCTTCCTGTTATCGAATATCTCAAATTTTTGATGCTTACAACTGCCGAACCACTGACCGAATTCTGCCCAATAACGAAGAGGGTTATTTGAATAGTAGGACATGCTCAACTTGGACAATGGATTCTTCATCAGGAACTTTAAACCGCTTTCGGTTCGTTATACGAAAATTACTGATATTTTGGCGAAACTACAGTTCGCAGTTCAGTCAGCAACAAGGACGTAAAATTGGTTAGCAGTTTTAAAAAGAATTAAAATTGAATACATGTAGGTGTATCCCAACTTGAAAGAAAGAAAATCGAGTGATTAGAACTTGCCAGCGTGAATCGCAATTTCATTTTCATCGATCAAACTGCGTAGTTCCATTTATACGTTTCTCAATTCCCATAATAGAATCGCTTCATTGTTTACTTTTGATGATGGTCTATAAATATAGTTACATCAAGTGGTATGCCTTTGTTTATAATAAATCGATTCGCGTATATGACTACCGTTAGTTTTATCTTCAGTCGAAGATAAAAGTAGTCTTCACGACCGATAGAATATTTTTGCCTTACACAACATTTTCAATGTAGAAAGTACAACGCTAATCTCGGATGAACACTCACGGGATTTTAAGCTTTTCAGTTGTACAAATTAATAATTAACATAATAATAATTTCAAATATTCATTCTGAAACATTAATCTTTGATGCGGGCAGAAATTTAACCTATTGTTATCTTACAAATTTTAAAATATTTATGAAACATAAAGTTTGCCAGAACTGTTGGATTTATTCAAACTTTTTTTTGTTACTTCCAGCCAATAAAAATTTCGTATTATTGAATTCATGCGATTCAAAAGATATTTAACTGGAAATTGCGAGCCCCAATACTGATATCACCCATTTTCTTTAATAATTGGAATATTGACTTTCGGTGGGAGAAATTTATTTCGCTACTGATTTTATCAAGATTTACTTTCATTTCCTATCAAATCAGATTTGAAAAAAATTCTTACTGTCATGTGCTTAAGTCGTATCATCCCATATTAGGTAAGAAAGGTTGTACTCATTCATTCTACTTTGTAAAAGATCAATATCTATACAGAATACAGCACAATTCACAAAAAACAATTAGAATCCAAATGCTATAGATCAACTTCACATGCAATATTCCAATTGAAAAGGTTTACTTCTCATCAATTGGTTCATATCCATTTCAATTAAACTCCGAGCAAAAATTCACGGTGCAACAGAAAGTTTCGTGAACAAAAAATATGAAAACGCAAAAAGCGAATACTAAGTTAGTTATTTAATCAAACATAAATTAACTCAGTGCCTATTTGAAGCCAGAAATGTGGATGCCAATTGTGTTGACAAGGTCAAGGCCAAGAAAAACACTTTCCACCTCATTTGATACGTGTGGCTGTCAATTAGCCGATATTCGCATACGACATCATTTTTAAGGCCGTTTTCTAGTCAAAATTCAAGGTACATGCAGATTATAAATAGATGGAACATAAGTTAGACAAGGGCAGTGGAAAATAAAAAAAGCAAATCGGCTAGCAAGAAATAATTTGAACGTACAGATATATCACATGAGTATGGGCGTTTCTATGAATTCTTACCAGAGTTTCTAGGTTTTTCGAAAATATACGAAGTCAGAAATACGAAATCCTTTAATTTGAATTCATAACTGTATATCTGGTAATAAAATTTTTGAGTACTGAGCACAAAAAAAAAGTTTAAAGATTGTACCGAAGGTGTAATGCTCATTTAAATTTTTTGATATCCAATTTGTGATATTCCGCATCCGCATCTGTTAATAGAAATAACCTAGGTAGAGCTTAGCAGGTACTGATAAAAACCGGTTAAATAAATTCAGAAGGTCATCGTTTATTATAAATATAAATTTTAGAGGTACTCTACTATAGGCCAGTTGCAGCCCACTTGAAACTTCCTTATTCAAGCTTTTATCATTGTAAGAAGCTCAACTCTGATTTATTACTCATTGAAGAAGAACCTTTTGAAATACATAGAGAATAGAATTTCATAAATTAAATGAAATGGTAATGTGAAAAATCGATTTTACGACAGTAAGGGAGCATGCGGCCTAAAATGTTGCTAATGAGATCGTATCTGACTGAAGTGCCGATACGGCTTGGTAACCGAAGTTAGGTTAGGTCGTCAAAAATTGCAGATTTGGTAAAAATATTGTCAATATTCAATGTTTCACAGATCATTATAATAAACACTTACCTCTTCTCTTCTTTTAAGCCATCTTCCACAAGGACTTTCCTCCAGAATTTCACTTTCATCTTCAGAATCCTCGCCACTTTCCCTTGGCGATTTATGCTCCTGATCGTTATTCATATGAGTTCCCGACATTATGATTTAAAGAAAATATACGATAGCACAATGTGTCCATTGAATAGGACAATACTCCAAGAATTATATTCCATCAGCTCATCTTCAAAACGATTAGAAATTTCACAGTATACTTTACACTTAACAACTAAATTTGAAAATATTTGAATAACAATGTAATTCCTCAGGACTATGAAGAAAATACAATACTACATTTCAGTATCAATCGTACCAGTAGAAATCATTCAACGGCACTAATGATTTACAGTATAGTATCGAACCGAATAAATCACTTAGTGAACATAATGTTTGAATTATTTCCTCGAATTATAGAAATATCACAGCGAACGAAACACTACCACTTTTTTGATAATCAAAAGTTTTCACTGCCCATAACACAAGACATGAAATGGTCCAACTCAACTATGATGTTAGTGTCAATATTTTGAGAACTTCGTATTTCTAATAGATTGTGTATTACAGTTGATAGCTACCGCCTACCACTGTCAAACAGTCACTGGTTGTTTTGTTAACACATAGAGCATGCGTCTGTGCTACGCCGAAGCAGAACTATTTGACGGTGTGTCAACTATCTCAGACTCCAATCAAAACGACCTACTGGACAAATTTTTCACCATTTGGAATTGTAAAAATAATTTTATAAGAATAAATATAAATAACTGTATTTCAGAAACAATCTTCAAAATGTAATCAATACATTATAAAAGGAGTGCTGCTTTCAATGATAATAGTGTTCTATGTTGAACAAATGTAAACAATTCTATGCTCTCACGTCAAAACAAATGATATTATCAATTATAACCTTCTTTATGTAGTCGCTCTAGTGAAAATAATATATATAATATTCTTAGAAATTGTAATAAGAAAAAATACAAAAATGAATTCTTGTGAAAAACGTATTCCTCATATTTATGAAATAGATGACATCGATAGGTGTATAGCTGAGTACCCGCCTTACTATGAGAGAAATTTTACAAAACGTTATTGTGTTGAATTCAATGATGAAAACAAGCATTTGGACACTTGTATCAGTTTATATAGTAGTAAACTGTGTATGGTATTCCTAGCAGAAGGTCATTCAGTTATCAGAGAAAATAAAACCATCAGGCAACTTGATTTCAAAGTTGGAAAAGAAGATCGTTTAGCAAATTCAACTGGAGGTAAATACAAGAAAAAAGCTCAATTTCTTCAACGAAACTCAATCATTTGTTTCATTGAAACAGATGATGGGATTAGGTATCCTATACATGCTGGTATTAGGGGACGATTGATAGATATCAATCCAGTTATTGTGAAAAATCCTAACCTATTGTTAAAAAATCATAAAACTACAGGTTTCATTGCATTAATCCATCCAGAAAATTTCAGGAGTTCATCAGAAGAAGTATTGACTGGACTCCTTCATAAAAGAGACTATGAAGTGATATTAAATGGTTGTCACTTACAGAAGACAGTAGTTTGAACGAAAAAGTATTGAGAATTCTTTCCAATTATCATAATTTTACAAAGAAAAAGCATTTTGTAAAAACAAATTATATATTCATAGCTCGAATACAACATTATTGAATACTGTACATAATAAATACATTATGAAAATAATAATTGTTTTCTATATTCACAATATCATAATCAAATTAGTACTCAACATCATTCAACCCATTTACTACTTAAATGTTTTTTTATTAGTGTGGGAAGCAGATTTAATATTACATTTCTGACTCCTGTGCATCAATTACGACTCAAAGAACTGCCACTCTTTAATTAGGCATGGAATAAGTATGATGTAATTATACTATACTCATTAAAAAATATTTGTTTCATTGCAAAAATACTTAAAGCTTTGTTACCTAATCAAAGGTTTTCATTTCTTAAGTAATTATGTAGATTTCAATGCAGCCAATCGGCTTTCCATTTCATCTACTTCTTTCTCTTCATCACTCAACTCTACTTCCTTTGGCCTACTGACATCTGCAGAGGCTTCTTCAGATACTGGAGGTGCTGGAGCTTCCCCTAGTTTACCTTCTGTTAATTCCCACAATACCTGAAATTCACATAAAAGTAAGACAAAAGTAACATTAATATTCGGCGTTAAATTATCACCTTGTCAATTTCAGTCTGTGCAGCCTCTTCCATTCCTTCAGGATCTTCTTCCATGTCCTCAAATGTTTCATCAAGCATTTCTTCAATTATACCAGCTTTCATCATTTCTTTAGACATTTCCTGCATGGTATGAGCTACTTCAGGTACTCTAATCAGACGCTGCATGGCATTCATTACTTCTGTTGATTTAGCAAGAGAACCAGCTACTCTGAGTGTTGCTGTGAGAAATCATTGTCTCAGTGTTTTTATATCGTGAAATGGATAATAGCAACTGATAGAATAAATAACAAATGCAGCTCTGGCAAAATTTCTATCCATACGAATGGAGGAATTGTGAGAAATTTTCGAGAACTTACAGCCAAATCAGCTTAAATTCGAATTTTATGAATCACAATCACACTTTGTTGACTGCTAAGCAAAAGAAATCTTGCTCACTTATTTATTTGGAACTCATTCATACATTTTTCTGGTCACAAATTGATAAGATCTATATTTTAGGAATTATTGAGGAAACCAAATCTAGAAAGCATTGCAGAAAAACTATTTGGCTCTATAACGAACATAATCGAGATATTTAGATATATCCATTGTGTAAATATGAAATTCCTAATTGGTCCGATTTAGAAGTTTTCTATAGATATAGAAGTTTTCTAATATGCTCAAGTCAGAACGTTGATTCTTGTTCATAAACTTGAAATGAACAGGTTGAGACCATTTCAAGCTTGACATTCTAAAATTAGACATCTGGGTAAAAAGATAGTTTGTGTTTGAATAAGCAAATAGAAAAATATTAACTCATGAAGTAGAAAAATTTCATTAAAATTGGTCATGAACTCTGCAAACTGATTGCTGACGAGAAATTGTTGATGATGGAATTGTATAGAATTATTATTTAGGCAATAACCATCATCTTCTTCCCAACATTTCAACAGACATCTGTGATTTTCAAAGTAAAATTAGATTTTATAAATTTCTTTGTTGGTCTATTTAACATTAAAGAAAGTTGAAAAATTTTGTGAAATGATACGCTTTTGTAAAAGCTATTTTTACCTTGAAAATCAGAAAAGATATCTATTGAAATGTTGGGCAAAATAACAATAATAGATGATGGTTATGGTTCAAATAATAATTCTATCTGCGAACTGAACAAGAATTTTTTTGTTGAAGACTGTGGAGACAAAGTCGGAGGCGACACCAAATTTTTAATTAAACTTGCGGTTACTTCTTGTCAAATTATGTACAAGTAGTTATTTAAATTTTTATCATTTAGCTCAAAATAGAAAGAAAAGAATTAACTGCATTGGCATATGACCGAAGTCTTCCTGCCTATTACAATCAAGTTCAAAATATAATTACTACAATAATTAATAATTAGGGTTTCAAGTAATATTGTACATTAAAAACAATTGTTCAATATCACCTATATATAATTGTTCAAATAAAATGAAGGCTATGTTATAAGAAAATAAAATCAAACAAAATTTCATTTCATGTGTAGGTAGATTTAAAGTGATAATATAGAGATTTATCTGGATTTTCTTCTTGTAAGTCGTTTCAGGATCTTCTGTGTGTAGTAATGATTGCATTCTTCATCTCATTGTTTAGACTTGATAATATGGACTTCTTGTTCAATGTGTCAAACCTCAGGAGTATTGGCTCAATTTCAGTTTTCTCGTAGAGTAGCTGATTTGAGGGATTGTGAAGTGGGTTATCAGGATAATGGATTTTGATATTTTCCTCAGTGCCATTTCAATTATATTTTTTGTTGTTTTAGCTGACGTACTGTATTGCTGGTGTCTGTATTCAAGAATAGGTCTAAATATCATTTTAGATGTGGCTATGCATGAATAATTATTCGGGCTATTACCATCATCTATTGTGGATGTAATGTTTTCCGAAATCGAGAAAGACAGACAACTTCCATTCTTAGATGTACTCGTACATAAACAAAATGGAATCCCAAGAACCACTGTGTATAAAAAGCCAACGAACACAGGACAATATCTACATTTTGATTCAAACCACCAACTAAACACTAAATTGGGAGTAGCAAAATGTTTATTTGATAGAGCAATAAATATTTGTTACACTGAAGAAGACCAAAATGAAGAAATAAATAACATCTCGAAAACTCTTAGAAGCAATGGCTACCCCAAAAAGCTAGACGAACAAGAGAAAGTCAACCTGAACCAACAGATATAAATCAGACCATTAAAACCGTAATTCCTTATGTAAAAGGTTTGTCGGAGAAAATGAGAAGAATTGGAAATAGATACAACATAACGACTGCATTCAAAACTCAAGACACTATCAGAGCTAAACTTACAAAAGTTAAGCCTAATAATGAGATACGAAGGACAAAGAACTGCATATATGAATTACCTTGCGAGTGCGGAAGATCTTACATCGGAGAAACTAAACTCCCTCTGAATGTACGAATAAAAGAACATCAGAAGTTCTACGAGTACTAGACAGCGACAAATCCAGGTTGGTCCAACATGCTGTAGATGAGAATCATCGTATAAAGTGGGATGAAGCATCAACAATATCCAAAGAAGAAAAACTTGCAAGAAGAAAAATCAAAGAAGCAGCATTTATGAAAATAACAACTGATCCCATAAGTGCTCCATCTATAGATCTGCCAGAAGTTTGGACGCCGATAGTTCGATCCAACTTAAAAAGATCATCATATCACATATGAGTATGTAACATCGTTCATTTTCTTTCATGACTTCTGTCAATATTGACTTTTTGAAAATAATTTTCAAAAGGTTTTTTACTTTTCCTCCTTGATAAAGATAGAAGATGTCTATCGAAACGTCGGAAAACATTACATCCACAATAGATGATGGTAATAGCCCAAACAATCATTCAACACGAGCTCCATCATCAACAATATCTCATCATCAAATAATTATTCCTTGGTCTTTGTAGGATATTGATCGAAAGTGATTTGCCCTAGCTATTATTGCCTTCTTTTTAATTGTTAAGCATTACTTGAATTTGAATTTTGTGTCCAGATGAATTCCCAAATATTTTGGAAGACTTTCGGGTATATGTGTTGAGTCGTTGAACTGTGAAGTAAGAGAACTGTCTTTTATGTTATGGTTGAAAATCAGGTATGAGGATTTATTAAGGTTTGGCGTAATTTTCCATTTGTGCATCCATGTTGTTGTCCGATTGGTGATTTGTTGTAGCTTGTTCAGGCTCAAAAGGGTGCAGTATAAGAACACTCAATTGGTATTATTGGTTGTGAAAAATGAAAATCCCAGTAATGAAACAAGCTCTGTCAAATCATATTGTTGATTGATTTCCAGTGCTTTATAACATTTTCTACTCCAACTCTTCTGACACTACAGCATGAATGTGAAAAAGTATCCCATTATCCATTACCAATTTTGGGGGTATGACATGTCTTTTAGCTTTGCCATTTCATTCCCATAATGAGCAAAATTGATTGCAATTTGAGTTTCACTACTAGATGCACTCACTAAATATTATTTATACCAAGAATATTTCATGACATTAGGACATAGGTTTGCAATATTTTCATTTCATAAATGATCTACAAATTCAATTTAATGTTAATCTACTAGAGGGTAATAACTCCCATTAAATCCCTATGAAACCACTATCATTGATTGAACAATAGTGTTGGAAGGGGAAGGGGGACTCTCATGGAAATATTTCAGTACCTCTTCTAAAAGCAATAATCACAGTAATTGTTGTCAGGATCTCAATATAGCTAACTTTGACCTTCTACGCTTTGAAATGATGCGCGAGTTCCAAATGGTGTAAGAAAAACGGAGGTATGTGGCTACTGGGTGGTGTCTATACTGAGATGGTAATTAGAAATTATGAGTCATTGAGTAGTGAGCGTTCATTAGGTTGTAAAAATCTGCCGCTTTGGTTACCAATCACAATAGCGCATAGGTCAGATGATAAACTAATGTTTGGTACAATATCTATGTTAGAAACACTGGCTCAGTAGTAGTAGCAGTTTATTGTAACATCTGTAATTATGCAATCACCATTCACCCTATCATTACAATTACTATGTTAAAAAATTAAGAAACAAATTGTGGATTTTCAATTCAGCTGAAGTCGAAATTTGTTGAAGAGTTCTTGTTAATTTGTCAAACCAAATAAAAATACAGGCGTGAGAGCCTGTTCACAATGTTCAACCTAATTGGTTTTGCTAATACAATTTTCATCTTTACTGTCTGAAATGGGTTTTAACCTCTTATATACTCACCGAGTTGATTTTTCATTTGAAGCATAACAGAATTAATATGAGCTTTAGATGTGTAAATTTTATTAATAGCTTTTCTTGATCTTAGTACCTCCTTTGCTAAGATAAGACAGGTGTCTTTGTCATTCTTTTTTGCTGCTTCTTTAAGAGATCTCTTTACTTTCTCTTCCTCCCTCTGTATTGCTACAAAATGTAAGACATTTTATATATGCAAAACTAATGAAAACATGTTCACCTCTTATTTGCCTTTCTAGTTGGTACCCTTCCTTCCTCAATTTATGGTTCCATTGATTAACCTGAAATGAACGAAAAAGTTAATGAATACTAGTTAATCAGCAGTTGTTTCTCGATAAGTAAAACATCACCATTTCTTTAGGATCCCTTTCTGGACTTTTACCAAATAGACCCATTATTTTAAATATAAAACAGGAAAGACAATGTGTCGGATATATCGAAAATGAAGGAACAAAATCTCTTGAAAAACTTCAATAAGTTATAATCAACACAATCAGCGTTAGTCTATTGTAATAAAACTCAGTAATTAGTAATAAAGTATTTTTAATGGCAAATATTTTGACATTTAGTGTTAAACATATAGTTCTTTTTAACTACTTCTCAACTTCTCATGAAATAAGACCGACTTCATAGAATTGAAATATTAATTCCATTGTTAACACATAGAATAGTTGCACTCTGATTCAACTCTCTATGAAAAAACTAATTTTTCATATGACATGTAAAAATTCTTACTCGAGAAGAATTAAATTTATATTAGCAAATGCAAAAAAAAAATTACTGTGTGAAGGCAGCAAGCCGAGCCAGCAGGCTGAAATCCGAAAGTTGCCAAATCAACCATTGGCGTAGGTGAATGACCCGATGCTCTCTGAAGCTTAATGCGATTGAATTAATTACGTTTACGTTCAATAAGAAGGTATTAAGTCTCTTGAATTTTAAAATAATTTTGAAAATAAAATCGGAGTATTCAAAAGCTTTTTGATGACTTCTAAAACCTGAACTTTCAACATGACTGTGAATGTGCAACGTATTTCCTGTTGAACCCCTACCTTTATAAATATGGTTTCAATTTTTTTCCTACCCTTATTTCCATTATTGGAACCGGTCTTCCGCTTGGAACTGATTGTTATCTGTGCTCATCAGAAACGTTGAAATATACTAATAAATTAATGAGGTATGCTTTGATCGAACTGTCATTATTTCTGTTTATCATTCATGTTTTATGTAATTTGAGAGGATCTATGATTTTTCCCAATATGCTAATCCCAATATATTGGTGATCTTAATATAGATTATCTTGTAGATGATGCCAGAAAGAGGCTCCTGAAGGATTTATTCTCGAGCTATAATTTACATGTGGAATCTCTTGAGCCCACCCGCGTTTTTACAGATAGGAGGGGTTATACATCGTCCACTAAGGTGGACTACATTGTTAACAATTCTTTAAGGGGAAATGTCCGTGTGGATGTCAGGGAATCGTTCATCAGTGACCACAGAGCTGTGATCCTCGAATATTACTCACAGAGCGGATTTGACCTTAACAATGATTATAAGAGGGTCTCAAGATGTGTTTCACCGGACAACCTTGAGCGCCTCTCTTTGCTTGTTGAACGGGCGGACTTTGGGATGATATATGGCGACCAATCGATTGACGCTAAATTTGAATATTTTATACAGGGTGAGTCTTTGACCACTGCGTTAATTTTAACCATAGGTTCTTGAGATCAAATGAAACACTTTTTCCATTACGGTTTTTCCAAATTCAGCTGCGTTCAAAAGTTATAAGCATTTTTAGTTTTCACATTGGGCAAATACCCCTCTGTAGTCCAGTTTAGTTTGAATGAAAAATACCTTCCACAGCATTCACTATTGAATCTGAATTGTTTAAAAACATTATTTTCCCTCTAAGTAATGATTCACTCACTCATGTTTCATCCGATGAGGTCCATATCCAGAAGGAAGATACAAAATACTTATTTTCTGGTAAAAAAAATTCAACACCATAAACATAGATTTTTGTTGTTCTACTATATTTTCTTTCTACTTCAAGATTATAAACCATGCCTTTCTAGTGAGAAATTCCAAAAAACCTCAGAATTATTGGGTGTTATCATTATACATTTGAAATTTTCTTCTTAAAATTTTCAAATCATGATAACCATCATTTCTATGAAACTTCCAATGCAAGAGGTTGTCACTGTGCTTTCTTTTCACTCAAAACCAGAAAAAATCATCTATGATTTTCCAAACACTGATATTTCTGAAGTTTCTTCTCCTCGACAGAGACCAGTGAACAGGTATTTTCTGTACTGAATCCCAATAACAATTTACCTGGATAGATTACAAGTATTTCCAGATTTAGGTGTGCAATTATACTTTCTTGAAGAAATACCTAAATTTGATTTTGAAAAATCAACTAGGTGTTCTTTGATAAAAAATTTTTGTTAAATCATTAATATGAATCTATTCTGTTTAGACTATAATTACTGATTTTTATAATCAGAGTAAATAACGTAAACAAGAACATAAATATTGAATAATGGTTATTCATAGATTATGTCAAATTTTATTACCTTACCATAGAATATTAATTTATCACCGAACCCCAGGAGAGAAAAAAATTAATATTTGCAATGTTTTTTTAAATGAAAGATAATATCTGTAACTATTATTGATCTTTAGTTATAATTTTCCTCAGAATAATTAGAGTAAATTATTATCACATTAAAATATTATAACGTCTCTGTGGTGGGTAGTTCCAAATAAAAAAGTATTCTGTGGTTCCTTGTTGTTTTGATTCTGTTTGAAACGAAACTGTCAAAAGTTATTTGTATCTTCAAAAAAAAAAGTGGAAAGATTTTTAGGGATAATATCGATAGTTTTAAATTATTCAATTCAGTATGAAATGATTATGGTCAGAAATTGCATTCTATTCTAATCTTTCTTGTTTATGAGCTTATATCTTCCAGTTTCAATATTGATTGAATTTTAATTAACCATGCATCATAACAAACATTCAGAAATATTAAAACTAAGTCAAATTCTATTATCTCTTAAGTTTGTGAACAAGATTGAATCGGTGTATGAAATAAAGATAATAAAGGTATAAAACAAATCTAGGAGGCTGGGTTCAAGTTTTTTAAAACTCATATGAGCTCAATTTGCAGCATTCCTATGTTAGAATAGATATAATTTGATGAACCCTGAAAGCCTGAAGCTATTAAAAACCAGCTCTTCATAAAGACAAGTCTTCAATTTAACAGGTCCTGACAGAAAATACTTCACCTATTTCAAAGGTCAAAATATACCAAGAGCGATGGAAAACTTTTTCTTTATTTATTATGGAATATTATTCTGGATTAAATAATAAACAAGGTGCTAGACATCATTAACAATGGATGAAGCAAATGGCAATTTAGATTTTGTGGTGAATGTAAGACAAAAATTGTTCAGTGGTTAATTTCATCTATTAGTTTTTAGTGGTGGAACCATAGAGGGAAGAGATTTCCCCATCCTTTTGAAGAAATATTTAATATAGACATAAAATATGGCAACATTGAACAAATCTTGTTATTGAATAATTTCAGCACAGAGTTGGATTTGGGAAAATCAGAAAATTTGGACAAAATTATATCGATTTAATTCCTTTCAACTTCAAATATCTCAAGAATGGTGCAATTTAGGAGGAAAGATGAAGAATGATTTTATATGCAAAAAGACTAATGATTCCAGGAAGTACGAGATACGGACCTTTAGTTCAAGCTATATTTGTTTTTCATGCAATTTAACCAATCTGTAGAGTAGTAGTGAGAAACCCACAAGAAATGGAATAAATCTATTGATGCCAAAATATGCATGACTGCTATCAAAAACCTTCTACAAGAGATCATTTCAATTAATATTGTCGTTTGAATATTACAGGTGAAAATGCAATTTTTTATGAAATTTCAACACCCTATATCTTTTGAACGGGCCAAATTTGGAAAAATGTTATAGGAAGAAAATGTTTCTTATGACGTCAAGAATCTATGGTTAAAATTAACGCAGTGGTCAAAGACTCACCCTGTATATATATTAAAAACGCTTATTGACACAGCTTGTCCTTTGAAGAAAAAACAACATTCGGTTTGTAAGAGACCCGCATGGATAAATCCCGATATTCTAGAGGCCAGAGAGCGCCTAAAAAAACCTCCACTGGCTCACTAAGAACTTGAGAACATCAGATTCGAGAGAGGTTTACAAAACTGCAAAAACCGAATATTCTCAGTTAATAAGAAGAACTAAATCGGATTATTACCAAAATATAATCTCCACATCCGATAATTTGAATAAAACCGTTTGGCATATGGTTAATTCTGAACTTGGAAGATATAGTGGAAGAGCGAAATCATTATCAATCATACTGAATGGTAAACATGTTTCATGCCCGAAGCTTCTGGCAGAGGCTTTTGGAAAATATTTTACTGAGGTTAACGAACAGTCCATTTTGAACTTCTTCGGAAACTACATCTCGAGAATTTGTACCACTCAGAAATTGTTGAACTACAGTTTTTATTTCTTTCGGTAACAGCAGATGAGGTCCTGTCGATTATAAGTGGTCTGGAGAATAGCAAAAGCCCAGGGCTGGATTACATCTCGTGAGAATTCTCAAGTCAGTGGCTCATTCCATCTCAGAACATGTGGCCCATCTTATAAATTCGTCTGTGTCGGCTGGAATATTTCCATCTATATTGAAACAGGCCAAGGTCATTCCTGTACAAAAAAAAAAACGCCGAGGACAATATTGCCAACTATCGTCCGATATCAATTCTGAGCCAATTATCAAAAGTCTACGAGAAAATAATGTACCATCGTATGGGCGATTTCCTGAACAGGTTTACACTGCTTTCCAAGCATCAACATTGTTTTAGAGCTGGCAGATCCACTCAGACCGCATGCACCGAACTGATAGAGTTTGTGTACGATAGTCTGGATAAGGGTGCTCATGTTGCAGGTATCTTTTTTGATCTTTCGCGAGCATTCGACAGTATTCAGCATAAATTCATCGCTGACAAGCTGTACCAGTGGTTTTAGAGGCATAATTCTGGAGTGGATTATGAGCTACCTCTCGAACCGTTCCATATTTGTCCATTTAGAGAGTACGTTTCACCGAATATCAAAATAATATTGGTGTCCCTCAGGGATCGGTTCTTGGACCAATTATATTTATTTTATTTATGAATGACTTACCTGATTACCTTGTGGAGTGCATTCTGATTCTATTCGCAGATGACATTCGAATTAATATCTAAATGTGAGATGGTGATCAATCTCTTCAATAAGTGGTGCAGAACTAATTCATTCATCGCGAATGTGGATAAGACTCAGATCATCAGATTCCGCCTGCGGTATTCGTTATTGGTTTCACCATTGATTCTCAGTACTCAAGAGGGAGTTCTGAGGTCTCATTAAGTTGATCCATGTAATGTTGCTTGGTGATGTTATTTCCTTGATCTCAGACTTTGAATCTATGCTTTTTTTCTAATGCTGACTTGTCCTATACACTATTCTGTGTCTTGAGGATCAATAAAGAATTATTATTATTATTATTATTATTATTATTATCAATCCCAATATACAGGTTGTTCCTAAATTGAACATTACAAACGAAAAAGGGGAGATTCTTTAAGTGAGTTTTTAAAAAAAGTCCCATAAACATGGGGTCGCAAACGTTTCGTTTTCGAGATACAGAGTGTTGAAGTTTGAATTTTTTCAAGTTTTTTTTTCATAGTATCTACACTTCACAAGATATTCAACTGAAATTTGGCATAGATTTTACATTTGAGAGTTCTCACCTCGTGACATGGCAATTTCGATAGAAGATCTACAGGGAGATATTTTTTCTGGAACACTGCCACCTGTTGATTTGTAAAAATGTAAAAAGAAGCTTTGTTCTTATACTAAAATTTTCGGTCTCTTATAGTTTTGTCGTATCTACCAACGATTTCGAGAAAAAAACTTTGAATGATTCTCTCGAAATTCTCGTAACTATGATAGGAAGGCCAGTTTGTAATCTAAGGTGAATGAATTCAGTACCAGTTTCGACACATCAAATTATTGAACATTTGTTTTTTTAAAAAGTGAAGGTGGTTGCATTTGTGGCTATTTATGTTTTTTAATGTAGTTAGACTACTTTTTTCATTACATTTTTTATGAATGTCACAACAATAATTTGATCAAAAATTAGAACCTCTACACATTTCAATATCAAAACATGCCGAATTTCACGAATTCCGAAATGACTGATATTTCATTTATGGTCTTGCAAATGGAAATGCAAGAGGAGCTAAGCGTCTTTACATGGAACGCTATCCCAATAGAGTGATACCAAATCATCGAATGTTCTCTGATATTCATAGGCGTCTTTCAGAAGCTGGATCTTTTTTTACGAAAATAATTAATGCTGGGAGACCACGCAGTGTGAGAACACCATAACTCGAAGAGGCAGTTACGAACGAAATAGAACAACATCCAAGAACCAGTACACGAAATATTAGTGTGCTTTTGAATGCAAGTCATCAAGTTGTTTAGCGGATCTTGCGGGATTCCCTGCTATATCTTTATCACATTCAGAGGGTGCAAGCTCTTCTGTCTCGAGATTTTCATCCGAGGGTTAGTTTTTGTCAGTGGTACCTCAGTAGACTATTGATGAATCCTTATTTTGATTGCCCAATTCTATTCACTGATGAAGCCTGCTTCTCAAGTACTTCAATTATCAATTTTCATAATGAATATGTATGGGCTGAGGAGAATCCCTATGGATATGTAGAAACCCATTTTCAAAAGCAATTTTCACTAAATGTTTGGGGTGGTAATATTGGTGATGATTTGATTGGTCCTTTCTTCTTGCCAAGTCGACTAACAGGTCAATCATACAGACATTTTTTAGAAAACCATTTGCCCTTGTTATTGGAAAATATACCTCTTATGCTACGACGAGAATGTGATTCATGCATGACGGTGTTCCTGCTCATTTTTCAGTTTTGGCAAGGGAGTATTTGGACGAAAATTATGAAAACAGGTGGATTGGACGAGGGGGTCCTCAGTCATGGCCCGCCAGATCCCCAGACTTAAATAGTTTAGATTTCTTTGTGTGGGGCCACCTGAAATCTCTAGTATACTCGACACCCGTGAACACCATAGAAGAACTGAGAAATCGTATAATAGGCGCATTTGATACAGTTAGGAATACCCCGGGAGTGTTTGAAAGAGTTCGATCGTCTATGAGACGAAGAACAGAAGCTTGTATAAGAGGTGGGGGAGGACATTTTCAACATTTGCTATAGTTCAGTCCTTTGCGGTTACTTAGTTTTCATGTTATGATTTTATTTTTAGTTTTACGTTTCTTGTTGTAATACATTTTTTTTGTGTTGATTATACGAGTTTATCGAATCTTTATGAATCATCGATACAGATCAAGAAAATTTCCATAAAAACTGACAGTGAATTCATTCACCACAGCTTATAAAGTGGCCTTCCCATCATAATTTGGATTTTCACTAGGATCTCGAGAGAATCGTTGAAATTTTTTTCTCTCGAAATCGTTGGTAGATACGACAAAACTACAAGAGACCGAAAAGTTTAGCATAAGAACAAAGCTTCTTTTTACATTTTTTCAAATTAACAGTTGCTCACCAAAAAAAAAGTTCTGTAGAACAGGTGGCAGTGTTCCAGAAAAAATATCATCCTGTAGATCATCTATGAAAATTGCCATGTCACGTAGTGAGAACTCTCAAATGTAATATCTATGCCAAATTTCAGTTGAACATCTTGTGAACTGCAGATACTATGAGAAAAAAACTTGAAAAAAATTCAAACTTCAAACACTCTGTATCTCGAAAACGAAACGTTTGCGACCCCATGTTTATAGGACTTTTTTTCTTAAACTCATTTAAGAAATCTCCCCTTTTCGTTTGTACGTTCAATTAAGAAACACTCTGTATTAAAAACAATAAGGAATATTTCTGTGGTAATCGATGGTCCGATACAGGTAACCACCGAAGGAGATCAAAAAACTTTCGGTAGGTGAGGGGTTTAGAAATGCGATATTTCGAGGTAGAAAGGGGAAGGCGATCTTGCGAGCGAAGCGAACACCGTAAAGATCTAAGACGGCCTTTCGTTAGGTGCATTTCACATGCCTTTACGGCCACTCTAACATTTTCAAAAAAATTTATCCAAAACACCGATTTCCCGGTTTTTCGCGAAAGATGGTCCGGTAAAATTGAAAAAGGCCTTTTCCACTGACACGATCAGGAAAAGCCGTTTTCGTATGTGTCTTCCCCGAGAATCGGACGTTTGGATAGGGCTATTCATATCTTCTAATCGCAAGTAAAAATATTTTGAATTAATTGCTGAAAATAGCTTACTTCGGCTCAAACGCAAATTTCCAGATCATCAGTCACGTCCGACGTTCATAGAACTTTGTCAGATCATTCCAATTACAATATTAACCCATATCTCGTATAATATTTTGAAATTTCTTCAATTCATAGAATTCATAAGAGCCCTGGTGAGGTATTCCTTTATAATTTAACAGTCTACGATATGTATTTATGAAATTCAAAATTTACCCAGCATAGAACCAGTTTTGCAATCCCTAGCCAATTCATTTCACCCTGTCGATTCCTACTCTGAAATGACAATTGTCGTTGACATTCTAATCTTACGTAGATTCTTATGTCATATTCTAGACGTAAATCGGACCCACTTCGTTTATGCGTGAACCATGATACTAGGACTAACAGATATTCTCACGCGCATATCGGTAGTGACGTCATCAAGAGACCCTGGTTGGTTGTTAGAACTGATCAGAGATGTCTCCACATGCTGTATATAACCGGAGGTGGTCTATGACGTTGATATTAGTGTTCTGTGACGTTTAACCTTAAATATAAATAACTTTGCGTTTGACGTCTGCTTTTATTTGTATGTGTATGTGTATTGTGAAAGATAAATTATATTCACATTATTCGGCGAAACCTAGAAAACGACGATTTCGAATAAGCCAATAGGCTTCTTATCTCTTGCTGACGTCATGCGCGAAGTTTACAAAACTCGTTCTTCTGGACATTAAAATTAAACTATGCAATGTAAATCTATGCTGGAGACATCTCTGTCTCCTCTAACGAACCAAAGGGGTCTCTTGATGACGTCATGCGCGAATTTGTTCTAAACTCGTACCCCAAGTGAGCTTATCTCTTAGTCCTAGTATCATGTGCGTGAACGAATGGAACGAAATTCGAAGTATTCGGAGAGGCACTCTTGTCATGGTTACACCTTTAGACCTTTATCGAATAATTTTTATTTTATCTTTGTAAAATTCACCAAGCGCTAATCGATGGAGTTGAAATGATTTTCTTTTGGTTTTTTTTGGTGGAAAAAGCACCCACTGCGAATCAATTATATACAGGGTGTCTCATATGAGTTGCCTATTTCTAACAGCTACCTTCGATCGAGTTATTTCGGCTGTTTCTGCTTACGGCTTCTTAATTCGATAAAATATTTTCGATTCCTGTATTCCTATACAGGATCTCACATATTAGTTGCGCATTCTTAGCGCTGACTTTCCCAGAGTTTTCTCAAGTTTTCGTGTTTTTCCGCGTACGGGAGCTAAATTCAATGAAATGTCATACAGGGTGTGCAATTTACAATGAATTAGCGATCGATTGATATACATGGTGTGCAATTTACAAGTTCTCTCGGGATTTTTGCGCGCTTTCGGTTTTTTTTGTGCTCCTTCGGAGTTTTTAGCTTTCCTTCGAGTCTTTTTGCGCGCTTTCGGTTTTTTGAGCTCATTTGGGGTTCCTTTGGTTTTTTTTTTTTGCGTTCCTTCGTGTTTCATCGGGTTCTTTCGTGTTCATTTCAGTTCTTTCATGTTTTTTTTTACTTCGAGTTTTTTCGGGTTCCTTAGGGATTTTTGGGAATTTTCGTATTTCTTCGCGTTCTTCCGTGTTTCATCGGGTCCTTTCGTGTTTCTACCAGTTTTTTCATGTTTTTTCTCTTTCAACAGGTTTTTTCGGGTTCCTTTTTTTTTGCGTTCTTTTGTGTTCATTTGCGTTCTATCGTGTTTCTTCGGCTCCTTTCGTGTTTTCTCGTGTTCTTACGTGTTTTTTCGCGTTCCTTCGTGTTTTTTACGTTTCTTCGTGTTCTTTCATGTTTTTTCGCTCTCAACGGGTTTTTTTGCGTTCCTTCGGGTTTTTTTTGGATACCTTTGGGCTTTTCGTTTTCTTTCGTGTTTCTTTGCGTTCTTTTAAGGCTCTTTGCTTTCAACGGGTTTCTTTGCTGTGTTGAATGATTGTTTGGACTATTACCATCATCTATTGTGGATGTAATGGTTTCTTACTTTTCTCCTTGATAAAGATAGAAGATGTCTATCGAAACGTCGGAAAACATTACATCCACAATAGATGATGGTAATAGCCCAAACAATCATTCAACACGAGCTCCATCATCAACAATATCTCGTCATCAACTTTCTTTGCTGTGTTTCGTCTTTCTGTGCGCTTCATTGATCTATGGCCTATATTGATCTATGGGCTTATTGAACTACTGGCCTATAGATCTATGGGCCTATGGATTTACTGGCTTACTATTTTTGGCGCTCTTGATCACCTGAACAGAGTGCTTATCAATTTGCCCAAATGTCTGTGACTTTCGAATTTTTGGGCAAAAGTGGTATCAATCGTTTTGTTTGGACCTACTGATGAATAATCCGTGGTCAAAATCGATTCTGTCCGTCCGTACGTTCCGTGAACACGATAACTCTCGAACGGATGAAGTTAGAGAGTTGAAACTTTCAGAATAGGTTTGAGGTATAAATATCTCGGCTAAGTTCGTTATTCGGTCAAATCGGCAGAATAGGTTCGGAGTAACAAAAAAATTTTTTCAAATGACACTGTTCAAATAAAAATTTTTTATGGTGCAGTTTTATCAGACGTATACAAAAATACCACTCTCGACTTCGACAAGCTAATAGTTCTGGAGATATGATTTTTCAAAATTTAAATAATTGTAAGTGGTTTACAAGAGCGCCTAAGCCAACTGACCTCACGTCAGTGCTTTCTAAATTTTTACTTCTTCAATTGAAGTTTGAAGGGGTTGCAGGAAGACATAAAAAATTCTTTAAAATTTCTTTTTATTTACAATAAAAAATATATGGTGTTTATTTACATACAATTTTATAAAATTCTATCTAATAGAAGACACTTTGAGCTGGCGAACTGATAATTCGCTATAATATACAACATTTTATAATATAACATGTGGAAGTAATAAAATTATACAATGATCGTGATGATCGTTGGAATCTGTGAAACTACAATCTAATTTGGATTATTTTAAAGTAAAATACAATAATAATTGCAATAATATAATAAAATATACAAAATATAGTGTTATTTACAATTAATATAATCACTGTTGATATATCACTTCAAAAGAATCTCGACTATATTCAACAGGTCATAAGAATGTGATTCAATAAAAATATATGTATATAAATAAAATGAAAATTGGAGAAGTACAATTCAATATGGCCAAGGGGCAATTTTCAATACTTTTGTTTTTTAGCTTAATACACTAATGGAATGCAATAACAGCAAATTTCAAAACTTGAATTGGATAACTTATTGAAAATGCTCCTTAAAATTTCACTTTTGAATCAATACATATTGAAATCCAAAAGATTGCAGAAATAATTCAGTTGCATAATTAAAGCTAAAAATTAAATAAATTGAAGACAGATTGTACAAGATCAGTCTTTCATAGCTATCAATAAATTTTCCCGGAAGAAATAGAAAAATTCGGAAATTTTCGAATTTTGAATTAAAATGGAAGGCTTGAACTGGAGAAACAAATCAACAGATATGTTCGTTTCTCAATTTCGAGTAAAATAATGAATGGACAATAACTACATCTAGAGCCCGAAAATTGAAAAATTATGTTTTTTTTCATGAAGACAATCAGATAAGCTCTAGCTGTATCTATTGAATTATACTAATGTTCAGATATAATATGATTACACCTTCGTACCGTTCTGTTCGCCGATAGTAACCTGGGTTACAAAAGGTCCTCTTTGACTACTCCGAGTTTGCGGATGTTGTCCCTGCTGGTTTCTTGGCAATGAATTTGAATTCATATCCTGAAAATGATGACTCGATGATGGAGATTGCTTAGTATACTGGTTGTGAGCATTGGATCGCCCACGGTTGTTCAAAATGGATTGAACACTTTCATATTCGTAAAAATTGGACATAGGACGGAGTTGATTATCAGCCTTTGCTTGGCGCTGTGAATGGTACTGATGTTGTTTTCGGCTGTAAAATGAAATTTAATGAGGCAAATCATCAGTAAAGAGTTACGAAGTATTTACAACTGTCTAGAAATTTAATCATTTTTAATTAATTTACTACCTCTCCACCTATAAGTAACAAAAACCGAAAAAAAATTACAACTAGTGCACAGTTTTACCAAATTCATTGATTGGTGATCAGTTCATAAATCAGGTCTCATAAATAAATTCTATACCCGTCCTTGGACGTAGAAGTATAACCTACACTACCTTACTTATTTGTAATAGGATATACGTATACTTCATCTTTAAAAATCAATTCCTACAGTAATAACAAAATGTTTTCAGTATTAGAAGAAATATTTCTCAGTGTGTGTGCGCGCAAAAGGGGGTTAAATTTGTCTTGTATTCACAACTCATTTATTTTATGTCCTAATAGAAATGTAGAATTATCATTTGGGCCTTAACCTTAACTTAATGTTCATTTATTCAAAACATTTATGCCAAAATGTACCTTATGAGAAGTAAATCATTGATCATCTTACATCATTTTACAACAGTATTGATCCTACATTAATATATTTATAGTTCGGGGCGGACAATGTAATTCAAAATATAAAAAACATTCTCTCATGAAAGTTCTGGTTAAAAAGTGAGACATTTCAGTAATCTTTAAGAATAACATCCTCAAATGTCACCAATAATAATAAACAAACTAAAAGCATAGCAAATAGACCAAGCTACCACAACCATAACAGAAACTCATCTCAGAGAGCGAGAAAAGGTGCAGAATATTAATAAACAACAAACAAGCTGATTTATGAAACACATCACATGCATGTAGTCGTTGGTGCATACCTTTCTTCCTCCACCTTTAACCTTTGCTGCTGCACTTGCAGACGCATCTGAACTATTTGACTGTCAGACAAGGGTTCTTTTCGATTGCTGAGGGATATAAAACATAAAATATTACACATACATTCAGGGAACACTGACAGATTCTTTCTGGATAAAAACACATACAAACAAGTCGAAAAAATTTCTGCAGTCTTTTATTGAAATTAATTTAATAATGAACTGACAAGTCAACAATTCGAATTAAGGATTGTTTTCGTGATTTTAAGGAGCGGTATGATAATGTTTGCACACCATCTTGTGCTTACAACTATGGTAGGCATCTTCTGAGGTTCCGACGTCTCAGCTTGTAATCTGTTTTGTATTTATGCTGCTTCCTCGAGTTTCTGGGTGAGTTCATATCAACAAATGGACTATCTTATGATGTGTCCAACCTCCCAATAACTTTAGCCTATGGCTACTTGTCTTTTTAATTCAGTTGACAATATCTTTTGTAGTTCTCGCTAGATTGAAGTTATTCCTACATGAAGTTTGCCGAAAATGCAAGGAATTCCTCAAATACTTGTCTGAGAAAGAGGATGATTTGTGCTTGGAATTTTCTAGCAACTGGCCGATTTTTCTTGGGACCTATGCTGAAGGGAGCACGAGAGGTTCTAAGCTGCACTAGGTGTCTTCAAAGTAAGGAGCTCAATAGAGTGGATGGAAGTGGCTCCGATGAAAGGGATGAATGAGAAGTTTTGTTCTATGACATTTTCAAACGCCTTATAGCTTTACTCGAAATAAAATCGCACTTTTACTTTGGAGGCGTATTCTTTTCGTTGCATTGTATCGTTTTTTTTGTCTTCACTTACAAGTACGTACGCGAGGTGATGTTTCTAAAAGGCAATTGATTTAAATGAAGTTGCATGACGTTGCGTGAATTGAATTCGTCTAAAATGAAAAAAGGACCACAAAATTCTCTTACAAAACCTAGGTCTAGGTAGCAGTTTTTAAGCTCACTGCTATGTAGGCATGCAATAATCTTTGGCTTATCGAGATGTTTTCAACGTCTTGATATACAAAATTAGGTGCATTTGAATCTATCCAAAATTATTGTAATTCAACAGATGATGGACCTTGATTTCACAAACTGAAAATATCAAGGGAGCAAGAGAACAAAATTTTCACATTAATAGCAATAGCAATAGATAAAATATGCAAAGATGGGAAATTCCTTAGGAGTTCCTTCATTCGGTTCGTGTGTATAAATACACAGTGTAAGTGAAAGGATGTCTCGACCAAAGCGTGACTGAAAAAATTATAGTAGCATCGGCAGGGTCTTTTCCCATTAATCTATTGTGTTTGCTTCAAGTACATCCAAAAGACTACCCAGTGAAAATAAATGCGCCTTCTATAATATATTGGAAAAACAATTCAATGCTCATATTGACAAGTGACTTCGGATCTAAACTTTTTATTTGTGATAACTGTCTAGGGTTGCTGGCATTTCCTTTTTTCTGTTTTTTTTTTTTATTTGCAATATGTTCAACTTCATTTGAGTTAATTCGTTATTTTTGTTATTTACAACAATAATAATAATTTCTACTCCTTAAAGCAATGCTCTGAAACCATGGTGAATAGCAACACAACATTGAAACCAGCCACGAATTTATATTGTCTGGGAGTAACAAATCAGAGCGATAATCCTTGTAAGTGCAACCTGAGACGGAGAAATCTCAGAGGATGCCTACCTTTTCTGTCGGCGAAACGTCTTATTACGGCTGAAAAACCTGAAGAGGTTTACAAAATGATCCCTTAGTAAAAATTGATGGGGATATTTCCTCTAAATGTTTTTCGAAATCACCTTCCTTTCCAAGTCAAACCCCTTAAAAGCTGTCGACGAACATGTGGCTTTAATTTAGTTTTACCGGTTCTGAGAGAGTTAATTGAAAGTTTGAAACTTCATTACTATTCCATTTTTAGAACTAGTGAAAATAATTCAAAACCTCAAATTTGTCGTCTCTGAGAGGTGAACTTAGAAAGGAAGGCGATTTCGAAAAATATCCAGAGAAAGTACCCCCTTGATTTTCACAATGGAATCATTTCCCAAAGTTTCTCACATTTATTTACAGACTCCCTGTATATTAGAATTATTTGATCCATCTTTTTCAAACCTTTCAAACGACTTCAATATCTTTCTCTTTTAAATTCACCTTCAATTCAACATTAAATACAAACATTTCGTGAAAGGAAGCATGCAAGGTGATGTTAGTAACAATTTTGTGCATTCCAGTCTATTTATGTAGACTTTTAGGACTCCCACAGTTCCAAATAATCTTTTAAATTCTCACCTCAAATGACTTTGCAGCTCTTTATAGTTTACATAATGAGTAAATGGCACTGAATCAGTTACTGCGGTCCGGCTACCTGGTCTACCGTATTCTCCATATGCGGGTTCATTCCTCTGTTGTCTATAATCGTATAAGTTTTCTCTTTCATCAGGGGGATAATAAGAATGCCGTGCAGCTTGTCGCTGTTCGTGCAGTTTTCTATCAGATCTCCTTTGTACTTCTCCATTGGCGCGATATTTTACTGGTGGAGCCACAGAGTTTTCAGGTATAACCTTGAACAGAAGTTGCTTTTAATGTCAAATATTAGTCAAATTGAAAATCAACGTAATGTAATACTTCAAAATGGCTAACGAGGTGAATTCCTACAACATTTGCTTGCAAGGCCACGTGCAGGGCAATATTTGAATCAAACTGTGACGAGTTATTCAAAATTTACGAGATGCTAACAATACCCATATTTTTCTACTTTGAATAATAACTATCTGAAGTCTATTTATGAATATCATATTGAGAAAAAAAACTAAAATCATAATAGTAGAGAATAGTAAAAAAGCGGATATGGGGTAAAACCGGGATATGTTTCTAGTGCTCTTAAATAAAAGGCGGGCGCTTCGTGTGCAGGAGTCAACCATCTCGAATACAGAATAAATAGGAGGTTGGGAAACAGTATGCGTGCGTGTGATAAAGATACAAAAAAATGTTTTTGATATAGTTCGACCTAACCAGAGACAATCAATCTAAATTTAGATGATTTCAAAGTACAATTCAGTACTTTAAGGTGGGTGAATTCAGTACGTATTACATTACATTATTATACAAACAATGGTTGAATACTTGTTTGTTGTTTTTTCTATGGTTCTCTCTAAGTGAAACCGTATAGATAATAAAGGGTAAGATGTCTAAAATATTGGTGTGTGCACTTGTCAAATTTTGAATGGAAACGTCATTTTACTTTTTGGGACATGGCGACTGTTCAGTTTTATACTCACATGAGGGAGTCACAAGGCAATTCATTCATAACATTTCATCGCAAACGCTTGACATTTGTTGAAATTTTAAATCAAATTAACCTCAAAAATGAAAGAAATTTGTTTTATTCCCCTGAAAAATTAACTAGACAAATATTTCATGGATTTCACCGATTAACTAACTGGCTTTTAAATAAATATTATGTAATGCGTGTTCTGGTCACGTAATGCTTTCAATTAGTTTTGTTTATCCATTTTTTTCTAATACATTGAAGTATGATTTTTTCACTAATACATTGTCTCTTGCACACACATAAATGTTTTCAATATCATTCTATTTCACAAGCCTGATTTATGGTAAGTTGATGCTCATTTATGTATGTGTTTTATTGATTTATAAGAAAACAAACATTATTTGTCAACAGAATTCAACCTATAACTTTTTTTTTCCAGAAAATCTCAAATAACTCAGAAATTATTGAATTTAGGAGTATAATCAAGTGAGAAAACACTCATTATTTTTGATCGCAGAATCCAACACAATTATAAAAAAATAGGGTTCTAATTTGAAAAACAGAAGTTAAGGCCAATTTGAGATCATAATTTTCAACACAAAATTTGAAACACCCTGTGATGATATTTTTAAAATCCAAAAGATGCATGACCTTTTCACATCCTTCCTCTTCGATGTTGTAAAAACGGTTTACGCTCAGGATATTTAAAATGAGAATAATGAACATATTACTGACTGAACATATTTGACTTTTTTTCCAGTTTTTTTTTAGATATTTTGAAAACTATTCGATTTAATACAATGGAATAGAAAACTTGTAAAACAATTTTTTCGTCGAATTTATTTTCACTCTCTGTATAACCGCAAGTTTTTGGGCTTCAAAAATATTTTAGCTCTGTAGAGAACTTCGAACAATATCATAATCCCAATTTTCTGATTTCAAATATGCCTAGTTCTCCAGAAACGTCTAATAGGCACTCGAACTTGAGACACCCTGTATATTATATGAGATACGAGAGACGATTATGCAGTCTCGCGTATCTCGTATAATCGTATCTCGTTTAACATCTGTACTGTACAGATTAGTATTAGTAACTACTAACCGTTATTTATAATCGAGATATCTCGAGACATTTCTATAATCGAATGATTTCGTCAGTATATTTCATATTCGCCCAACTCTAGTGCACACTGAGGACGATCCAGGCGTTAGCAGAAAACACGTAGTCTGAGAATGTTCACACTGAAAAGATAAGCGCAAAACGATACACCTGAACTGTGCAGCACTAGTGCGCACCAGGGCAACAAGCAGAAAACGCCATTAGTTGAAGGTTGTCAGAATTAACAACAAGGCTTCAGTAAAATTCATATTGCTTTTATGTCATTTGGATTTGAATATACAGGGTGTAACTGAATAAGTGTAAAATATTTAAGGAGGTGAATTCTCATCGAAAAAAAGATAGGATCTTTCATATAAAGAAACTTCATTGGAGCATCCCTTGTTAAGATACAGCCCCTCCAAGGAGTACCTACATAAAATTTGTATAACAATTTTTTTCACAAGCACCAAGAAAGTGTGTTTTGTTACTAATAAATTAGTTTTGTTTTTTACCATTTAGTCGTTTAATGCAGGTTCTAACTACAGAATAATATAAATCCAGTTCGCATTTATGACGATGTACTTATCTCTGTAGTTGTTCGTAAAATATTTTTTTTTGCTGCGAACTGGTTTATTTTGGGTAAAAAACTCACTAGACATTTTTTATTCAGAATGAAACAGACGGAAATAAATTTTTAAATGGCAAACAAATAATAAGACAAAAAGTTACATTGGAAATAAACTTTAGGGGTTGCGTTTCCCACCCTTACAACCATGGGGTAAACCAAATAAATAACTGGATAAGTGTCTTTTTGCTAGTAGGAAACGTTGGGTTGATTTCAATATTGTAACTTTTTTGGTGCTTGTGGAAAAAATTGTTATACAAATTTTATGTACTCCCTTTGAGGGGCTGTATCTTAACAAGGGATGCTCCAATGAAGTTTTTTATGTGAAAGATTCTATCTTTTTTTCGATGAGCAATCACCTCCTTAAAATATTTTACACTTATTTAGTCCCACCCTGTATAAGGAATTTCAATGGACAAATGCGTACTGGTAGCAAGATATTCTAAATGATTCTAAACTATTCTTGGTTGGTATTTGAAAGAAGAGAATTTGAGCTACGAACAGAACTGAAGGAAAACTGTGAGTGGTTATTTTTAATTTCAGATAAATTTTGTTATTCATTGTGGCGGTTCTATTAGTATTACAACGTTCCAGAGTATGAAAAATCTTTGAAACAAGCGCGGAAAAGCTTCCGCCCTCACGTCAGTGCTTCTTGATTTTTTTTTGGTTTAATTCAGTGGTTTTGAAAATTATTACCAATGCAACAATTTGGAAAGGAGTATAGTAAGATTTATCATGATACTAACAAAAAAACGAGAAAAAAATGTGAGAAGTCGAACTACTCAAAAATAATCAAGCTCAGTAGAATATGAATTCACATAGGTCTTGTTCTCAAAAGGCATCTTATATGCACGCAAACTTGGGACATTTTGTAGACTGGATGGAATGAGTTCCGACTTTATGAATGATATTCTTAATCTTAAATTTGACAATGCCTACCTGCACTTGTTCAGCGTGGCGATGAACGAAATGCCTTTGATACAGAGGTTGATTGTTGTCTCTATTATGACCTTCACGATGGTTCTGATGGGCCTGAGAATTGGTCTGCTGCTGTCTCATAACCTGCTGTTGCTGTTGTTGCTGAAGCTGTTGCGATTTCTCGATCTGGTCTTGCGTTTGCCGTTCAGGTGGATGTGATGGCTGAGTTTCGGGTTGTTTCTGTTGATTCAACGAATGGGTTGAAACATCTTCGGATTGGTCCAATTTCTGTGAAGCTGTGCTATCGAATTCGCTGGTATGATGATACTGTTGATCAACGTTGGGAAATTCGATCTTGCGATGTTTGCCAAACCTACGGGTTGGGTTTTTACGTCATGATACTAAATAATTCATCACTTTTTGAATAAATACCTGAACATAGAACCTATTCCTTTCAGTATCCCAGGCTTCTTTTTGGCTGATTTATGCTTGTTATCTAAAGCTGCGTTTAGGGATGATTGCCTCGGACCTCCTCTTACGTTAGTAAAGCCTTCGACTTCTTTCTCATTATCAGTTGGGGGATCTAACAGCCAATGTTTTTTTGGAGATTTTTCACTCCTATGATTTGGATCAACTATTCTATCATCCACAGCAGCTCTGAAGCTCTCTTCGCAACCTCTTCCCCTGATGACTTTCAAAGCTCCAGAAGGTCCACGATAACTGTATGCTGGATCTCCCTCTTCTTGCATTTGTATCTAAGAAAAAAAATATGAGGAAACGATAAATGACAAATAGACAAAAAATTACCTCCTGGACCATTGTTTGCAATGACTCTAAACTGGATGACTTCTTCATTCCTAAAGAGGGTCCTAATTGACCAAGC
This sequence comes from Micraspis discolor, assembly GCA_030674115.1. Taxonomy (NCBI): domain Eukaryota; kingdom Metazoa; phylum Arthropoda; class Insecta; order Coleoptera; family Coccinellidae; genus Micraspis; species Micraspis discolor. The sequence goes on from JARTUT010001750.1 coordinate 887,357, forward strand.
TTATCAGCATCTAAATTGAAAAAAATTAGAGTTAGTTTGATAAAACTCGAAAGACGAGTGTGAACATGAACGAAAAATGAAATGCTTACATTCTGGATGTTCAGAAGCTCTAGTAACACTCATGACCGATTCCACAGAACCAACACGTACCAAATTAGCTGTTAAATGAAGAAATGAAGGTATTAACATTAAGGAAAGAATTAACACCATGAAACATAACACATTAACTGGATGTAAAACAACACCAAATTGAAGGAAAATGGAAACATGCACTCAAAAATGATAATGAAAAGAATATGACAATAATCACACAGTTTTCATAAATGATGGTTACAACGATGTTTTGAATTTATTCCTCAGGAATCCAGAAACAGTAAAATTGAAAATTAAATGTTCTGATAGATCATTTCCTTGTAGATACATATTATGATTAATTTTCATGGAATTTTGAGAAAGCAAAAACTACATCCAACTAATACCACATTAGTTGGATTAGTTGGATGTAGTTTTTTGACCAACTGCTTTCCTCAAAATTCCATGAAAATTAATCATAATTGAAAATTAAACAAAGAATCGATGGCCAAGTTTGAAATCTTGGATATTAACTCAAGCAAAAATATTAAACAATATGGTTCAAATGAAACATGTTAGGCGGAGCTGAAATAAATACATTTTGTTACTTTGATCTGACTTCAGGGAATAAATTTCAATTATCTCGCCCCAGAAAAATAATGACTTTAACTTTAAATATCTAATAATATGCAGGGTAGTATTAGTAGGAAACTGCAATAAAGGCGTATCTCTTTTTGCTTGATCTAATAGAACAGTGTGCTGTTCGGTCTATTTGTTATAGCATGAATTTGAAGCTGAGGCGATCGCTAAATATTTGAATTTCGCGCTAATTTTATAAGTCAACACTGGTGACTTCGCACATGTTATGGATACGCATACTCATCTAGAACGCGAATTGGAATAGAAAAACTCTCGCTATCACGTTTGTTATCGAAATTGTTTATAAAATCACGCTAATTTTGATTTGTTTTTTGGATATATTACACGCTTGGTTTCACCCGCATATTTGGAAATTTCGCATCGCATTTTGATTGTGTTTTCAACACCGCATTTGAACAAAAGTTGGATTAGAAATCCCGCAGCAAGGGGTCCCTGTGAAGAGCTGATAAAGCTGATAATTGGAGCAGAGCCCTGAAATCGCACCGGCTTCAAACGCAAAAATAAATACAGTCTAGTTATCCCTCAAAATTACTGAGCTATCGGACATAACAGTGTGCTATCGTTTTGCCCAAATGTCAGTAATTTTTCAATATCGAACCGAAAATGCTCTCAATCGATTAGGTTTGTCTTCCTATTGAAGAATACAGGGTCAAACATGAGTATGTCCGTCCAGTTATATATCTAATATCTAATATAACTTTATATATATATTCGTTTAAATTATTCATTTATGTAATATGAGTATGCTTAGTAAGTAACCATTTACACCACTTACTGTCATTTTCCTTGTTCCTCTGCTCCCGCAATTTCTTTGTTCTCTGGTATGTATCGGTATTTTTGGCATCTAGAGCTGCGTGTCTTTTCTCGGACATACTTCGTCTACCAAGTGCATCTCTAGTGAATCCCTGAGGATTCTCCAATGACAGCTGACTTGCGTAAGTGGCGTCTGCACCTTGGATGGTTGTTTGTGATGACTCTGTGCTCCTATTATCACAGTTATTCAGACTCGCTTTTCCATCAGGCTCATGATCATTTCTATTCTCCGGCACGCTTACGTTTGACAGATTCATTTTATTAGTCATATGAACATTTATTCTGTAGAAAAAAAAGGTTCATACATTAATTAAAAGGGACATGAGTATTTCATTTCAATCTGGTCATGTGAATATACAGGGTATCCCGAAAACAATGTATAAGCCTGCAACTATAGATAGACACTGTCGTGGTCTAACTTATTCCAAATTTTGACCTTAATGAAAATTCTACGGTTTCCGAGATATTCATGATTTTCGTATTTTTAGAAAATTTCCTAGTGCGATCAGTTTTTCTAGTGCCATTTCTTCAAATAGAGAGGTATTTCGATATGGTTTTTTTAATTTCACATGAGATAGTTCAGCTATCGGAAACAAAGACTTAAATTCATCAAACTAGTGTAAAAAGTTAGAAACTCGTGAATTACAAAGAAAAATTGAAAACTAAATGAAATTCCCTTCAAGTTTGATGAGCTATAGCGTAAAAAAAATGCAGGACGCCCCTGGTAGACATCATCTTAAAAACTTGCTCAGTTATTGCAGATTTCAAAAATGTATCATAAGTCTAGTCATTCCTTAGTTTTTCATTCTTGTAACTACTTGATTACCAAATAGTCGAAAAATTTCGAAAAACTGTTTTTGTTGTATAATCGTTATTCTGAGCTCATGTGCTAATGTAAATGTATGATTATACTTAGCTATTCTGATTTGTTTAACCTTATGGTTATTTTTCAATAGCAAAAGTGTGAATCTTTCAAAGAACTTCAATACTATTACCAACTTACTATTCATTGGAAATGAATGAAGAATGCAAAATAAAACAATGAGTTCATTATTCATATCGAACATTTATTCATAATAAATGTTCAAATTGACGTCCTTGCGCCCTTATAAACGCTCTACACCTTTTAATCAACACACTTTTAATGCGACTCGCGTAATGCGACGTATTAATTTGAGCCGCTGCATTTTGGATACGAGCCCGTAACTCCTCAATCGAAGATATTGGCTTGGAGTAGACTAGATCTTTTAGGCACCCCCAATAAAAAAAACCAGGGGGCTTAAGTTCGGTGATCTCGGGGGCCATGAAATAGGGCCAAGCCGGTCTATTCACCTTCGAGGGTATTTTGCATTCAGGTACTTACTGCGTAATGAGCTGGGCACCCATCATTTTGGAGCCACATATTCCGTCTTATAGCCAAGGGAACATCTTCTAATAAGTCGTTTAATTGAGGTTTTCGAGATACAGGGTGTTGAATGCAAATAATGCCATATTTCTATTCAACCAGAGAAACGATACACTACTGCTTTTTTCAAAATAAAAATAATTTTCGTAATTTTCCACTAGATTCCAACAAAAATGGCCACCTGACTTTAACACATGAGCTCAGAATAACGATTGAACAAAAACAGTTTTTCAAAATTTTTCGACTATTTGGTAATCAAGTAGTTACGAGATTGAAAACCTACAGAATGCCTAGGCTTAGGATGCCTTTTTGGAATCTGCAATAACTGAGCAGGTTTTAAGATGATGTCTACCAGGGGCGTCCTTCATTTCTTTTACACTGTAGTTCATCAAACTTGAAGGAAATTTCATTTAGTTTTCAATTTTTCTTTGTAATTCACGAGTTTCTAACTTTTTACACTAGTTTGATGAATTTAAGTCTTTATTTCCGATAGCTGAACTATCACATGTGAAATTAAAAAAAAACCATATCGAAAAACCTCTCCATTTGTAGAAATGGCACTAGAAAAACTAATCGCACTTGGAAATTTTCTAAAAATACGAAATCCATGAATATCTCGGAAACCGTTGGAATTTTCATTAGGGCCAAAATTTGGAATAAGTTAGACCACGACAGTGTCTCTCTATAGTTGCAAACTTATCCAATGTTTTCAGGACACCCTGTATATTCTGTAGAAAAAAGGTTTATACAATAATTAAAAAGGACGTGGGTATTTCATTTCAATCTAAAGAGAAAGGCTAATCTTTTTAAAGCCTCTTATAACGACAGAAAATTATTAAGAGAATTATCTTGTAAATTCTTAGTCGTATGATTCTTTACAGTTTGTTTAGTTGATTGATAAACATGTTTTTGTTTTTGCTTAAACACTGTCAATTACCTAAATCTCGCCTATATAGTAGATTTGAATATCTAAAGAAAATTATATTATAATACAAAAGAATGCTCTTGTTTATTGGAAATTAACTTCATTATAAAATTCCAACGGGAATCAGGTCTCCCAAGTGTTCAGATCATGTTTTAATTTTCTTAGATCCACTATATGAATATACACAAAAAAAAATTTTTATTGTAACTAGTTTGCGACGCTATGCGCACGGACGCAACGTTAACTTAAAATTATTGAAAAGGGTGTAGAGTTTCAGAGACCGAAACTTTTTTTAATGCATTTCTTCTTCTTTCAATTGTAAGTATAAAAATAGAAACCACTTTTGTGGTTTAAATTTTTAAATTGTCCAAATCTCTTGAAATTTATAAAATATTATTATTTATATATTATTATATGCAATTTTTGACACAATGATCTAGACATAGTCCCGAATCGAATGAGCTGTAGCACATAATTTCCGTAAAAGTATGTTCCATTAACGTCATTTTGAACTCATTAACTAGAGAACTGAAGCCCTGCGTGTGGAAACATTTCGGTCATATTTACGGCGTTTTAAAAAGAATGCGTGAGCTAAAAACAAGAATGAATCTGAACTTCACAATGGCTATCCAATTAAGCAGATCTGAACAATTGATTATATTCTTTGGACTACTTTGGAAATCGAAGTAAGAAATGCAAAATACACATTCATTTGAATACTTCAGAAAGATTTTATCATGAGTGAACTGAAATACGTTTGAGTAGAGTATAATAGCCAAAGGATTAAAGGTGCTCATATCGAGCTGAAGTGAATTAGTTTTGAATTTATCATCAATTTCACACGTTCTGTCCATTTAAATAAATGAAAATGATTTTCAATACCGACACTATCGTCTTTCGAATAGGTTACTAGAAGAGTACCAGCCCCGAATGTAGGCCAAAAAGATTCCTCACCTGGTATTTTGCTGATTCAACACTCTGGACCCATATTCATCTTCTATCAATATAGGCTCACCACCGTTCAAACTAACGGTGGTAGTAGAATGATGACTATCAAAAGATTGGTTATTGGCTAACATACTGCTACTCCATGTATCATGAGTAGCCTAAAAATAAAAATTATTTTGAAAAAGGTCTAGTCTAATCAATATGAACATACCTTATAATAGCTTTCGTTTCTCAACTGGCTATTTTTATTATTATTTCCGACCAATCGGTCTATCACAGGGTTCCAGTTCTGTATAGGGTTCATATTGTGATTTTGTGAATTTTCTCTGCTGTGAAAGTGAGGGTTATAGATCACAGTGTTAGTGGAGCCACTGCTGGTTCCAGAATTGTTTTTGGAGGGGTCGCTGCTATCACTAGATTGAAATATGTCAGATCCTAGAAAAATAGTTAATTTACAATACTAGTGATACTTGCTCTTTCAATCAATTGGAGAGATAACATATTGAAGGTTTGGGAAATTAAATCACCGAATTTATATTGTTAAAAATGGGTAGATTACAGATTAATAAAAATCAAGCACAGTATAATTTTTACTGAAATTCTGGAAAATTAATTCTTTATCCCATCCCAATATATTAAAAACAATAAGGAATATTTCTGTGGTAATCGATGGTTCGATACAGGTAACCACCGAAGGAGATCAAAAAACTTTCGATATTTCGAGGTAGAAAGGGGAAGGCGATCTTGCGAGCGAAGCGAGCACCGTAAAGTTCTTAAGACGGCTTTTCGTTAGGTGCATTTCACATGCCTTTATGGCCACGCTAACATTTTCAAAAAAATTCACCCAAAACACCGATTTCTCGGTGTTTCGCGAAAGATGGTCCGGTAAAATTGAAAAAGGCTTTTTCCACTGACGCGATCAGGAAAAGCCGTTTCTTCCCCGAGAATCGGACGTTTGGATATGGCTATTCATATCTTCCAATCACAAGTAAAAATATTTTGAATTAATTGCTGAAAATAGCTTAATTCGGTTCGAACACAAATTTCCAGATCATCAGTCACGTCCGACGTTCACAGAACTATGTCAGATCATTCCAATTACAATATTAACCTATATCTCGTATATTTTGAAATTTATTCAATTCATAGGATTCGTAAGAGCCCTGGTGAGGTATTCTCTTATACTTTAACAGTCTACGATAATTTATGAAATTCAAAAATTTACCCAGCATAGAACCAGTTTTGCAATCCCTAGCCAATTCATTTCACCCCTGTCGATTCCTACTCTGAAATGACAATTGTCGTTGACATTCTAATCTTATGTAGATTCTTATGTCATATTCCAGACGAAAATCGGACCCACTTAGTTTATGCGTGAACGAATGGTACGAAATTCGAAGTAATCGGCAAGGCACTCTGTTGACCTTTATCGAATAATTTTTATTTTACCTTTGTGAAATTCACCAAGCCCGAATCGTTGGAGTTGAAACGATATTCTTTTGGTGGAAAAAGCCTCCACTGCGAATCTATTATATACAGGGTGTCTCATATGCGTTGCCTATTTCTAACAGCTACCTTCGATCGAGTTATTTCGGCTGTTTCTGCTTACGGCGTCTTGATTCGATAAAATATTGTCGATACATAAACAGGATGTCACATATGAGTTGCGCATTCCTAGCGCTGACTTTCACCAGAGTTTTTCTCAAGTTTTCGTGTTTTCCGCGTACGGGAGCTTATTTCAATAAAATGTCTTAGAGGTTGTGCATCCATTGATATACAGGGTGTGCAATTTACAAGTTCTTTCGGGATTTTTAGCGCGCTTTCGGTTTTTTTGTGCTCCTTCGGGGTTTTTTTGGGTTCCTTTGGATTTTCTGCATTCTTTTGTGTTACTTCGGGATCTTTCATGTTTTTTCGCGTTCTTTCGTGTTTCATCGGGATATTTCATGTTTCTTCCAGTTCTTCCATGTTCTTTTCGCTTTCGACGGGGTTTTTTGCTTTCCTTCGGGTGTTTTCGGGTTCCTTTGAGCTTTTTGCGATCTTTTGTGTTTCATCGCGTTCTTTCGTGTTTCTTCGGATTCTTTCGTGTTTTTTTGCGTTCTTTTGTGTGCACATAAGCCTATTGGCTTATGGATCTACTGGCCTATAGATCTACTGGCCTACTAGTTATCATAAAATCTTGAAATTTAAGCTGAAGCGAAAAATCTGAAACTCTGCACAATCTAGCATTCAGAATGTTCACCTTATATGATTTTAGACATCTAAAAGCTTATGGATGTGACAGATAGCATAGAAGAAGTGTTTCGAAGTGTAAATCTTTCAGATATTTCTTCAAATAACCGCGCAAAAAGTGAATAAAATGGTGCCACATTGCTTAATTTTTCTGTAAATTGAATCCTCGAAATTATTATTATTCGTAAAATTCATAAAAAGACGTGAAAAAATGACATGTCTGGTATATTTGTTATTAGTCTATGGGGTTTTTTCAGCTAACATTTATTTTTTTAATGAACGTCCCAGATTGATGATTTTAATCCTAACCAAACTTTCAATTTCCTGAAATCTGGCACCCAACAAATTTGTTAGTATCACACTGTTTCATTATCTGGGAGAAGACTTCAGAAGTTTTCAGAAAATAATTACCTTCATTAGAGCTCAGAAGATTCGGATTACTCGATGAATTACTGACAGAATAATTTCTATCGACAGGAGGTGGCGAAGTGGCTCTCCTGGCTATCGTTAAGGTGATATTTCCAGGAACAGGTCCTTCAGTGTGGAGCATCGCCTTCCGCAATGTTTCCATTGCATCACTGTTTGTCTGTTGTAGAAGCGAAATGCCGTTAACGTTTAAAAGTTGATCATTTGTTTGCAGTCTTTTATCTCTCGATGCAGCACCACCATTTATGACACTTTTGATGAAAATACCAAGATCCTGGTTACCACTAGTTTTTCCTTTAACACTGATTCCAAGACCTGCCTTCTCCGTGTCATAAACGGGGATGTTAAAAGTAAGAACTTCTCGATGTTTCCAAGGGAATATCATTGAATCATCAATTTTCTCCGGAGGCTGAAAATATATATTCAGAATGATTAAAGACAATTACGGATTTGCAGCGGCAATGAGTAAATTTGTGCAACTAAGATAAGAATGAATTTCAAACCCTTCAAATAGGGGCTCCTAAAAAGGTAATAGGTAAATTACATAAGCGTTATTGAAAAAACAGAAAATGTCAATATTCTCATAATTCGGACTTCACTTGGTGTGAATTTCTTTTAATTACAAAAGAGATCTAATATTCAAAATTTGCGTAATGTAAACTGCCATTGTTTCACCCAGAATGTGGCTGCATCAGGTTTACGTTTGACCTTAATCAGGTGGGATGGCATGAAGAATTGAACTCACTTTAATGTTTATAGCTCTTATTCTTGTGCTAGATTTGCCCAAATGTCAGTCTCTTTCGAATATGTGAGCAAAACTAGTATGAATTTTTCAATCATTTTTTCCACCATCTGATTTTAAGAATCCAACAGGTATTCAGGATAACTACCGATTGAGCATCTTGGACTCCCCAACTAAAGTTGAAGATGTGCAACGGCTGGGTTTCTGAGATACAGAGCACCCAAAAAAAAAACTGTTTAATTTGGTTTTGTACTTATATGTTTTTCGTAAGTAACTTGGCAATTGGCAAATTGATGTGGCGAATCTCAACTATGAATTTAGTTTTTTGCATTACGTTAGAGGGCGTGACAAACAGTGTTGTTTCTTTATTTAATTAACCATAACTTTTTAGTATCGTACTGTATATCATTTTTGACTAGAAACTCCTGTTCTCCATTCAATTTTACATACAAAAGGTGTTTTCAGTATCTGTCACAAAAAGTAGAGTTTTTCGAAAATAGGCGAAAAACTTTTTACTTTAACGCCGAAGAATGTATTTCATGTTGATTGTATTCTCTGGTAACAAACTTTTCACGACTATGACTAAAATAGCGACTTCAAATGAGAAAATAATCCAAAGGATTGAAGTCTGATGATCTGGGAGGCAGGGTTGTGGTCCTGATCTTCCTATTCATCGGTTAGTATAATTATCGTCCAGAAATTGATGTGCATCATCGACCACATCCTGTTTCTGGATTCTAAATCAACTTCTTCTAAATATTCAGGAAGCTTGTGCTTCAAAAACCGTCGCCATTGCCAGGGAAAAAATTCAAGGTCCAATAGGTTGATTACCGATCATTCTACCAAAATATTGTGAGAAAATTACACTTGATAATGATTTTCTACGATAGATATCGGTTTATCCCCAGCTCTTATAAGATTTTTGTGAAAATGAATGATGGCATTTCTAGAAAACGAAGCTTGATCTGTGAAAAACTGTGAAAAAAAGAAATCCGGAGTTCTACTACTCTTGTGCATTACCGTAAGCCATTCCATAGATAATGACCACCATTTCTTGGTACATTTTGGACAAAACACACGACAGATTTATTACTTGAACATCAGAGTGGTAAAAAAACTATATATGTTCTTGAATTGACTGCCATAAATGATTCTTCTGCCATGAATTCACCTACTTTTCCCTTGTGTGTTACAGATGTGAATTATTGTGAAAGGGTATATCAGTCACCAGATCTATCTACATTTCGAGACATTAAGTCTCTTCCTCAGGCTATGAATATTGGATAAATAGATTTTTCCTTTGAAACATCGTTCAAAATCGTGGTTGTCAATAAATAATATAAATAAACATCTCGGGGACAACAATCTTTTTGTCGTATATCGGGTTCATAAATGGGAATGTTTTCCAACTAAATGTCTCGGAAAGTAGGTAATTGAATGAATTGCACAAAAATTGAGGTTCCTGGTGACTGATATACCCTTTCACAACATATAATATAGGAACGATATAAAAATCTAGTCTGATGTGAATCATTATTATATCCAGTTTCCACTGATATGGTGATAGTAATATGTAATGTGAAAATTTAACATAGCACATAACGATAAAGAAATATTTTTTTTGTTTATTTTTGAAAAACGGGGATATGATCCAACTTAAAAAATTCCCCTCGTAGTTTTACTTCAAATCCGTTTTTATCCAAAACCGCTTCTTTTGATGATAAATACTAACGGCACCTTTTGGTTATAAAACTGAATAGAGAACAGGTATTCCTAGTAAAAATATTATACAGTGAGACAAAAAAAGGTATGGTTAATTGAATTCAGAAACAACACTGTATGTGGCACCTTTTAACATTAAACAAAACAACAAGTTTGAGTTTCACGTCATCAATATACCCAGGATCCGAATTTCGTCCAAATGCTTACGAAAAATATAAGCAAAAATCAAATAAAATAATTTTTTTGGACCTTGTATCTCAGAAACCAAGGAGTTGCGGACCCATATACATAAGAAATTTTTATCTTAAAACTTCACTAAGATTCATATACTTATTATAATGATACTTATATGATGACATAATAAATTTGTTCCTTATCAATGTGGTATTTGACAGTGTATTATCCTTAATTTGATATTCTGCCCATCGGAAAGAATATACTTTTATTTTCTAGGTATATATAAGGAGGAATGACTCTTCTGAAACATCGAATAACAAAGTGTCCCTCGAAATTGCCTAATTTTAGATGTCGCTCGTATTGTTGATGTAACACTGTTGGTAAAGAAAGAGAACTGCGGTGTTGAAATTATTGAAGATCATAATTAGTACGAGTCTGAGAGATGTTTATTTATGTATGTGGTCGAAAGAAAGTTTTCGTGAATTTTATATTCGATACATTTTTTACTGTCGGCTGTTGAGAAAAAAAGCTGATCTTCCTTCAAGTCAGCTGCTTGTCCCTGTATTCATTATGAATAATCAAGTTTACTAAACCGTTGTAGTTCTCAATCCATTATAAATAAAGTTCAATAACAAACACTTGTTGAAAGTCGATCATTTAATTTTTAGATTAATTTCTATTCAGCATTTGACCTTCATTAAAAATTAAAATCAGAGTCATCTAAATTGCAATGTCGTCGGAAACTTACTAGATACGGAGTGATTCCGCCTTTCCATTAGCTTCCATATTTCTGTCATTCAATTCAGAAGGAATGTGTAGCTTTATAAACCACATTGAGATGAAACAATGGTTCACGTTTATATTATAGAATTCGAGTAACTTTCTTTTATTTCCTTCTTGAATTAAAAAATATAAAATTGCTCTTTCACAGCTTTCTCAATTAGCTCCGACTGCTTCAAGAGGCAGCTGAACATCAAAATATCGCCATTTTCTGTTCTTGAAGTAAAATTTCATGAGCAACAGAACATTATTATTAAAAAAAAAGAAAACTAAAAAGCATCTAATTACATGGAACGCCGTTGAAGTGTCCTGAAATTGAGACACGATTTTGGCAACAGTTCCCCCCTTTTCAGGAGTTCTATTTTGTAGGGCTTGTAGGTGGCTCTGAGGTAAAGGAGGAATTGTTGGAGGTGTGTCTCTACTTCTACTCTGTACGTCTACTGCCTCGCCAGCTGATTTTTGTGCCTCATACTCCTGTGAGTTCAAGAAAAACGTGAGGGGATAATTCTACTATTCTGACCATTTTAATTTTTCAACAAAGTAGAAATTACATGAATGTGTGCGAAAACAATTTTAAGTGAAAAAAAAAATGAATTCTCGACAATAAACTTCTAGCTAGAGTGTGGTGCGTCTCTACTTCAATTGAATCAAACAAATTCTATATAACTTATAACTGCATAAAACATTTTGTGAGAGAATAATGCTTACAATTATCCTAGGAAGTTCATTGTCAGTATCAATGACGTCTTCTTGTCTGGACACTACTATTTTAACTTTGCTTCCTGGTGGAGCATTCCTTAAAACAGCAACTGCCTCTGCTTGGCTTTTGCCAGTCATTTCCACTCCATTCACTTCTAATAATCGATCTCCTATTTTCAATCGCCCGTCGTCAACAGCAGCTCCCTGTGAACACTATTTCTTACTTTTTTCTGCTTTTATTCACTCTTGTGAAAAAATCAGTTTTTAGTTGTTGACGAGAAATTTTTGATGGTGGAAGTCATGCACAATTATTATTTGGGCAATAACCACTACCTATTATTGTTTTTGCTACCAACATTCCGACAGACTATTTATGTCATTGAAAAGGTAAAAAACAAGCTTTCGATCAATCTGACAATATTTTAAAATTCTCAAATTTTCATGAAGTGGCAAGATCGACAGAACTCTAAAAACTAGATCAAATTTGTACTTATCTATGTTTCAATGACATCTTCAAGTGGCTTCCGGTAATTCAATTGGTGGTGCACTTATAGGAGAAAAATCTTTGGAGTAGACATCAAAGGTATTTTAATACTGATTTCAGCACAGTAATTGTTTTTTCATTTTATGCATTAGCTCTCGAAATATTCTTAACTAAGTATTTGAAAATGAAGTGGTGTTTTCATGGCACTTGTAGTGTTTTTTTTTCATTTTTTTTGTGAAAAATCGACATTTTGAGCTTCAAAACAACCATGACTGTGGCTTCCTTCCTCCAATCCACTGACATAGAAATCTTCAATCAAGATGATGAAATTATGTGGAAGATCAGATTGTGTTTCAGCAGGATGTGGCTCCTCCACACTACGCCCAGTTCGTGAATATCTGGATCAAAGATTTCCAAATCGGTGGATTGGAAGAAGGGGTCCCACTGAATGGCCAGCCAGATCGCCAGATCTGTCACCACTAGATTTCTTTCTTTGGGGCCACTTGAAGAGTAAAATTTACTCTACACAGACCGATTCCATAGAAGATTTAAGAAGACGTATAGTGAACGAATGTCGTCAAATCACTCCAAAAATGCTGCAAAATGTCCATCATCGTTTCGAGCAGGTATAGATCCTCTGGAGGCCCTTGAGCCATCTCAACCGGGAGACATACGAACACCCCAGTTGGGACTTTTTTAGTGGCCCCGAATGCACGAATGACCTTAGGGAAAGCGGAGTCTGTCAGAAAGTTCTGAAGGGGGACCGAAGCTGCGTTTCTTGGATTTGTGCCAAGCCCTGAGGCTCTGAGAAGGGGATAGAAACCATAGGTATTCAAACCCTTCCCGCCCTTCCTCAGGATTAAACTAACAGCCTCAGTTGGGGTAAGGGAATCGATGAGGTGAAACTCCATATACTTCCTTGGGACTACCCTAAACTTTGGGTTTAGGGGGCCAAGGAGTATAGTGAGAGATTCGACATGTGGATATAAATACTATCTGGGTCTACCCAGCGGAGGGTCAATGCCAGGGGCCAGATAGTCATAGGGATCCACTCGCTAAGCCCTAAGTCATTCGAGATTCTTTGTTTGATGGCTTAGTCTGAAGGGAATCAACTGGAAAATTCCATTCTGAAAGGGAGCAGACGAACTACCTACTTGATCCCATCTGACCAGAGCCCTTGGAATAAGGAAGAGAGTGGGTAATATTGTTAGAGACTACTCCACAAAGAGAGCTAACGTTACTCCTCGGGTCTACCCAGTGTCCGCGACCACTTTCGGGGGCCGATAGGGTCATAGTTCACTCTTTATAGGAGGGAAGCAATTTAGAGAATAGATAGCCAGGAGGTTGGCAAAAAATTTTTAGGCTTCCTTGAGAGGGACTTGCCCTGTTTCTCAGTGGGGGAGATAAAACGCTGTTTGGATTGACTGATAAGAAGAATGAAGTTGTTTTTATTAGGAATATCTTTTTGATAAGTGAATCATTGTTTGCCAAATATTTCAGGTCTAGATAGTTGTAGCCAGAAATGTGGATTGGATTGGCATAGTTATTGAGAAGGTTTTTTGAGTGTAGAGTGGAGGGTCTGTGCCAGAAGAGTTGGCATAGTTTTTTTTTTTTGTATATCGGAAATAAATTTTTTTTTTAAATGATTTGATAATGAGAGATATATTGAAATTGTTCTTGATATGATTGCAATACTGGAAATATTATGAGAAAATAATAGATCTAACAAGAGGTTGGGATTTGGTGATTTTTTTTTCAAAATGATTTGATAATGAGAAATATATTGAAATTATTTTTACTATGATTTGCAATACTGGAAATATTATAAAGTGATAGATCTAACACAAGTAGGCTTACTTGTCCTGTTTCTCAGTGATGGAGATAGAGCGCTGTTTGAAGAGAAGAGACTGATTAGAAAGAATGAAGTTGTTCTTATTAGGAATTTCGCTCTGATAAGTGAATTATTGTTTGCCAAATATTTTAGGGCTAGATAGTTGTAGCCAGAAATGTGGATTGGATTGTCATAATTATTGAGAAGGTTTTTGAGAGTGGAGGGTCTGTGCCAGAAGAGTTGGCATAGTTTTTTTTTTTTGGGTTGCATATCGGAAAAAATTTTTTTTTTTTTTTTTTAACATCTGACCCTAGTAGCATTAAAACGTACGGTATGACTTCATTTGCCAAGTGGTAGATGTTTTGCAATTTTAAATACAAGTACGGAAATTTTGGTGTTTCGGAAGCACGAAATGTCAATTATTCGCAAAAAATTAATTTAAGTGATAAAATTAACTAACGCATGAATATTTCGAGAACTAATGCATGAAATGAAAAAACAATTACTGTGCTGAAAACAGTATAAAAATACCTTTGAATTGAGGTATCACTCACCCCATCTTCCCTATTCAAAAATTGGGGGTGGGGATTGTAGCAGCAAGGGTTGAAGCGCTATGCGTCCGTAACCTACATCTTAAGTTGTCCCCGTCGAAACAGAAATCGACATGTCCGAGCATTTCTATCGAAAAAACTCATTTCGTCTGTAATCTCGTCTGTTTCGTTTTCAAATGGCCACCCTGTATATTAAAACCCAAATTATGGGAAAGATATGTAGATGATACTTTCATCATTTGCCATCATTGAATGAACTCTAAAATGGATTTCTGTAAAATCTTAACAATCAAGAAGAATCTATTACCTTCACATGGTTAATCGAAAAGATACAACTTCCATTTTTGGATGTACTTGTTCCTAAACAGAATCGAATTCCAAGAAAAATTGTGTATAAAAACACAGGTCAATCAACCTTTTAATTCCAACCATCATCAACTAAAAACTAAATTAGGTGTGGCGAAATATTTGTACGATAGAGCAAAAAATATATGTTCCACCTAATAAGATGAATATAGAGAAATAAGTAATATCACAAAAACACTCGGAAGTAAAGGTTCCAAAAAGATATTGCTAAACAAATAACAAAAAATCTTGAACCTCATAATGGTACAACACAAGTAGGTATGGAAAAGACCATAAAAAGCGTCATCCTTATGAAAAAGATTTTTCAGAAAAAATGAGAAGAATTGAGAAAAATACAACATAACACCCGCCTTCAAGACATAATAAAAATAATAAGATACACTCAAGGCTGATCTGATAAAAGTTAAACCTGATACTGAAAATCAATGAACGACGTATTGCATATATGACAGACATTGTGAGTGCGGAAGATCTCATATCTGAAAAAGTAAGGATACAAGAACAACCGGAGCTTTCTCAAGTAGATAGATCTAAGTAAGTCCTACATGCTGTAAATGATGATAATCAGATAAAATGGAACGATACATCTATCATCTCCAAAGAAGAGAAACTACAAGAATAAAAATCGCCTTGTATCCTATAAGTGCACCATCAATTGATTTGAAGTTTGGAGGCGCGAAATTTTGAAAGAAATTTGAAGAAGTCTTTAAACCATACATAAGTACAAATTTGATTTAGTTTTTAGAGTTCTGTCAACCTTAATACCCAATGAATATTAAAGAATTTTCAAAATATTGTCGGCCTTTGTGAAAGCCAATTTTTCGCTTTTAAACGATAAAAGGTGTCTGCCGAAACGTTGGTACCAAGAAAAATAAGAGATGGTGGTTATTGCCCAAATGATAATTTTATACAATAAATTTTCAATCAATTTTCACTGTTTTTTTATTCTCCTGTAGGGTGAGGGATAAGAATGATTTTTATAGAATGATTTGATAAAGTAATGGCATATTACTGAAAATGTCTCCAAATGATCTGATGATGCCATAATATACTGGATGTGCCATGTGAAATAAGAAAGTAAGGGTCCGGTATAAACGGAAGCTGAAGGGGTCTGATAGTCCAGTAAAGGAAGGGCTGAAATCATTTTTTGTCGGAAAGAGCTGCATTTTTGATATGTTTATTGTTATAATGAGAGATACATATGGTCAAAAATGCAGGTGTTAAAATTTTCAGGAACATTGAAAAATTCTTGAAAAAAGAGAAAAAAATACGGTTTTTCTGATATTTTCGCACATGAGAAGGTTTAGTGAGAAAAAGTTTCAAACAAAAGTTGTATAAAGGAAAATTTTAGTCCAAATTATGTGCTTTCCCGTTCTCGAAAGTGATTTGTATACTGATTATTAAGGTACTTCTCTAATGCGGCGATAACAGTGAATTCGAAATTGGGCGCCTAGTGCAAAACCGAGCGGTCCTAGACATCTGAAGTTCTAGAACAGGGTAGGATTCAGCAAAAGTTGTCTGGAGAGTTGGATTGAAATTCTTGGTCTATTAGAATGAATAACAGCTCGCTTGGGATATCAATAACATGTAATCATTGTGTTTAAACTCATTAGTTTAAAATCGATATTTCAGTGACGCATTGAAATGAATAATTGCCTCACCAAAATTTCCTTTTCTCAAATAACTCGTTGACGGGATTTTGAATACTTACAAGAACAGATTATTATATAGTTAGTTATGGGGGGAAAACTTTCTCAACAATAATACTTTCATAAAAAAATTTAAAGAGAAATATAGTAAGGTCATTATCATCGAACAACATCGTGGGAAGCAACCAGTTTTCTTTTACAAATCTCCCAATATAATGGAGCTTAGTACAGATTGGCTTTTAATCCCGATTCTTTCAGTAACTATCAAAAAAATTTAATTTTACGGGTAGCTGGTCAAATCGGAAAGTTTGAAAACTCTCCTATTCCATTTAATAGATTCAAAATGTAGTGCAAGGAAAGATGTGAAACGTAATACAATAGCACATTCCATGATTTTCATTGTTCGTCCAAGAATATTCATTTCCAAATTTCAGTTAGCTGTAGGAACTTATGTCTACAGAAAAACAGGTTCTCGTTTGATAATTGACATGATGAGTAAATTAGGAGTATCGGCTTCATACCACAATATTCAATTATATGAAGCTTCCGTTATTAGGCAACCTGCAAAATTGACGCATCCAAACTCTCTCATTCAATTCGTTTTTGATAACACAGATCACAATGTAAGTACGTCGGATGGTCATGAAACATTTCACTGTTTGGGGGGTATTAAAGTCATTACACCAGAATATGATGTAGAATATGAAGGAGGTTCAGAAAGGCTGATGGAAATGCCACCTGCTTCTATTTTAGCTTCACAAAAGCAGATATAATTGATACCATTCAGTTACACGAATCCTGATGGATTGAAGAGTGTAGAGTTCGTTGATAAATCAAAACTTCATATAAAAGTACAACCTGAACTTCCAAAATCATATGTTGCGTATTTATGAGCGAAATCTCTCGAAATAGAAAATATTCCAACATGGAAGGATTTTCATGAAATTTTATCACGAGACGTTCCATATATGATGTCGCATGTTAATTGTCTCCTATTCATTAATGCACCACCATCCAGTTTAACCACATTACACACAGCTTTCCTCTATGCAGTTGAAGAAACAAAGAGAAATAAAAGTAGAACAACTTTTGTAACATTCGATCAGCCTCCTTATTTCAAAGCTAACTCTATCATTGTGCAGTCGGACAATCCTGAATTTAGGAATATTGCTGTGAGATTAGGAGGGTTCCATTTATTGATGTCATTTATGGGCGCCATTGGCTTTATCATATGCTGCACAATCAGTAAAGAAAATGTCTGAATGGCTTTCAGCTGAGCTTTACGTGCTCACATATTAACTTTCACTGCTATAGGAAATCATATTTTGAAAACAAACAATACAACTGCGACTGATGAAATTAGGAAACAAATGAAGTATAAATATCATTATGTCAAAGCTCAACATATAAATATTCAGCTTAAAATTACAATATAAGGCATACCTTATGTGTATAATGTGTGTCAATGAACGTTTTCTTACCTTGAAAAGAATTTTTTTTATAATCGGACAATGCCCGCCTGCAGGATTGTCCCTTGTTGTGATGCTAAAACCTAGCCCGTGTGGACCTTTCGTTAGTTCGATTTCGATTTTTTTCCCTATTTTTCTAGTATTCGCAGTATTGAGAGTTTTCAGATTCTTAGATCCGGCCGGTACTTTTTTCGTTGGGGAAACAGTAGCTACCTTTGTGTTTGGTGTATCTGAAAGAAAATAAAACATTTTGAAATGAACATTTTCCTATGTTAAAGCACAAATAATTACGTTTTTGTTCAAATTCCACCATTGAAGAGTCCTTATCTTCTGAGAATTTTTGAAGGCCGAGAGGTTTCTTCAGTCCATTTGATGTGAAATCTTTCACAACTTTCAGCCTTAGCTCCGATGATATGAGAGACAGTTTGAACATATCTTGGACCCTGAAACAAATTCGAAGGAATTTAGATAGATCGATCAAGTGACGAAATGCTACTTGAAATTCCTCCACATTCACTTACAATGATCATCAAAATAAAGTTAAAATTTTTAATCTCTCTGATGAATAAAGCGAGGTTCAATTAGAGAAGGTGTGAAAGGACGTTATTATGATAAATTTTGAAGGAGGTGATTAGGAACTTGAAATCCAAGATTAGGATTGATTATCACAGTATATCTAGGTTGAGTTGATTATTGGAAATCTGTCCAATTGTTCAGTAGTTATGAGCATGTCTAAATACGGAGGCAACAAAAGAGTTGTCAAAACTTAATAAAAATCTTTCGACTAGAAAAAATCGAAGTGATCATCAAAACTTTTTTGAAAAGGATCAATCGTATCTTCGTCAGATGTCAACAAAATTTTTATGTAAATGGAAGTTATTTCAAGTTTCAGCTAAAAATTTCTTTCAATTCTTTTCAAGCAACGCATTCAGAATGAATAAATCTAGTATTTCGTCCTAAAATTGTTGATTACACAGGCCTACAAAAAAAAATTTTTTTTTGATGCCAGGAATTTTTGAGTTGATTTTATTTTTATTGCTGAATCTAAATATGATAGCAGTTTTTCTGTATCAGCTCTAGATTTTTAGATGAATTCACTTATCTATCAATGATCTTTCCTATTCAATACTTTTAAATATGAGTGTTGTAAAATTTATACAAGAGATAGATTCTTGTATATTTTCCTTATTGTCAGTCTTCATTTGTAAGAAATTGAATTTAAAATAATAATATTTATTATAATCATTATTTTAATTAATTTATTACAAATAGAAGACTAACAATATGAGATATATAACTGATTGGTTGACAAACTGTTAACAAGTGGGATTTAATCCTATTTAGTGTCATCCAGTTAGTTCCATAGGAATCCGATATAAGGAGCTGTCCAGTCTGAAGTGAACTTCAACTGCAGTTGGGAGTTGAGGTTATTTTGTGAATTCCCGCGGTGCAGATCATATTCATCATAGTCATATGAAATTTCTCTTTAGTAACGAGTTGTTGAAAAGTAAATCTAAAAAGTAGATTGTTAATGTGAATTTGTGTTGTGTTTGAGTTCAAGTAGAAGAAGCTGTGTACATCATCCTGATATTTTTTGCTATATATGCGGAGAATACACGTTCTTCGAAAACAGAAAAACTATTAGTGACTTTGTAAAGAGGGATTATCTTCGATATTTTGGTGTTAAGCTTGGTGATCAGAATAAAACCTGGGCACCACATATTGTCTGTAAAACTTGTACAGAGCATTTACGACAGTGGACTACCGGGAAAAGGAAAAGTCTGAAATTCGGAGTACCAATGGTTTGGAGAGAACCAAAAAATCACTTCGATGACTGTTATTTCTGCCTAGTAAATATAACTGGAGTCAATCGAAATAACCGTAACAAGTGGATTTATGCAGATTTAGTCTCTGCAAGACGCCCTATCCCTCACTAAGAAGAAGTGCCAATTCCAACTTTTCAGCAGCTACCAGAACTCTGTGAGGACACATGTCTCTCTGATCAGAATTCTGACACTACTGAAGGTGACAGTGATTTTGAAACGATGTCATCAATTCCCCAATGTTTCAACCAAGATGAGTTAAATGACCTCACTAGAGATCTCAACCTGTCGAAAGAAGCTTCTGAATTATTAGCTTCCAGGTTGAAGGAAAAAAATTTACTAGAACCAGAAACGAAAATTACATTTTATCGCACAAGGGATAAAGATCTGCTACATTTTTTCTCTGAAGAACAAAATCTTGTATTTTGCCATGCTATTAAAGAACTCCTGGTAAAAATGGGTCTTCCTGAATATTTTCCGGATGATTGGCGCCTATTTATTGACAGCTCAAAGCGAAGTTTGAAATGTGTTCTTCTACATAATGGGAACAAATATGGCTCAATACCAAATTCTCACCCAACGAAAATGAAAGAGCAATATGACAACATAGCTTTGGTTTTGGAAAAAATAAAGTATCATGAACAGCAATGGGTGATTTGTGTAGAATTAAAAATGGTAAACTTTCTCCTTCAACAGCAAAGTGGTCACACCAAATATCCTTGTTTATTGTGCCTCTGGGATAGCAGAGACAAAACGCAACACTGTGTTAGAAAAGAATGGCCTAGAAGAAAAACATCGATGTTGGGGGAAAGAATGTCATCAATGATCCTTTAGTTCCGCGAAAGAAAATCATGTTTCCACCCCTGTATATCAAGCTGGGTCTAATGAAGCAGTTTGTAAAGGCTCTTGATAACAATGGATCAGGCTTTGCATATATAGTGAAAAAAATGCCTCAGCTGAGTAAGGAAAAAATTAAAGCAGGAATATTTGATGGCCCACAAATAAGACAGCTGATTAAAGACCCTGACTTCATAAATTCAATGATTCAGATTGAACAAAATGCCTGGAATTCATTTGTTTCAGTTGTCCAAAATTTTCTGGGTAAACACAAAGCTGAAAACTATGTTGAATTAGTCAATGAGATGCTGAATAATTTCAGATCACTTGGGTGTAACATGAGCATTAAGGTGCACTATTTACACAGCCACTTAGACCGTTCTCCTGATAATTTAGGCGACATTAGTGAGGAGCAAGGTGAAAGATTTCACCAAGATATCAAATGTATGGAGGATCGCTATCAAGGAAGATGGGATACTCACATGATGGCAGATTACTGCTGGTATTTAAAACGGGATTGTTCTAAAATACATTCAAGAATGTCACCCAAAAGAAGAGTCCGAAATGTTTAGTGAGTAATTGGTTTAAATGATGACTTTTTCTGTTTTCTATAGTATATAATGAATAATATCTGTGTAATATAATAAAATTCCTTTATTAATTTGTTTCTTTAAATCATGGTTTTTCTTTTGAAATAGTGTAATGTATAATTCACAAAAATGTTGATATCTTAAAAATTCGAGCTGACAGGCAAAAATTAATAGCATATCTGAATTCAGGGCATCGAATTCATATGAAATCACCTCCAAAATCTTCGGCACCAAAACCACTGTTGACCAGTGTTATCCTAACGCAACTTCTGATAAGAATCATATGACATGAATAACAAGAACGCAAAAGGTCATTGCTTCACTTCAGTTTTCTGCGCGCTTGTTCTGGTTTGAATACTGGTAGTTTGTGCAAATGCCTGTATTTTCCTAAATCGAGCCGAAACTGCTCTCAATCAATTGGGTTCCACTTCCTGATGAAGAATTCGTGGTCAAACTTGAGTATGTCCGTCCGGCCCTATTCTCTCTATCATCCGAAGGAGAAGAGTTTTCATATTTTCAGAATAGGTATTTCGTACACATACCTCGGCCACGTTCCTTATTGGACCAAATCCGTCGAATAATTCAGCAGTTATTAGCACTTAAAGTTTGGTTTCCTCAATAGCTTCTACAATATACAGCTACACAATTTGAATTGTGAAAATCATCTCAATATTATTATAAGAAAGGAGTAGCTAGATAATTTTTGAAAGATTCTGACATTTCTTTAGGAAATAGTATGCATAAGATATTCGTCGGACCACAACGAAACTTTACAGAAAAGATACAAACACTGACAGAATAATAGATTTGAATTCAGCACAGGTGTGTAAACAGAAAAAAGGTATTATGTTAGGGTACTTTGAGAGGGCGCTAAAACTAACATCACCTATATACAGATCTACCACCATACAGGACATCCCAACTGACACTTATTAATAAGTCCGACCCTTGTCAATCGAATACGTATCTGTGATAGCATCCAGCATTGATACTTCTGACGGACTTTTTCTCATTTCTCTTTTTTTTTTAAGTATATGATAAAATAATCATATCATTAGGTGGAAAGCAGCTACGACAATGAAATTTGAGAATATGGGAGATATCAATTTTATCCTTACATGCACAAATTTGTTTTTCAAATACATCCTATATCTCATGAGGCATAAAAAAACTTATTGAACAATTTTTCTTTAGTAATTTGAAAAAAAAATATATTAAATTATATACAAAGTTATAGTCATAAGGGAAACCACTTTTCAGATGCCCATAACACCTGAATTATTGATAGGATTTCGGCCAATAACGAACTTGTTCGAGATATCCATTCCTCCGACTTAACCTGAAAATTTCAGCCCACTAGCTCAAAAAAATAGAAAAACCAATACATTCATACCAATACCATACTTCCCCCCTCTATCTGAAAAAATAAAAAAATTCTTGAAATTCTATAGCAACGTAAAAATAGCTCATAAACTACACATTCAAATTAAACACCCATACATATACAGGGTGGCCATTTGAAAACGAAACAGCCGAGATTACAGACGAAATAAGTTTTTTCGATAGAAATGCTCGGACAGGTCGATTTCTGTTTCGAGGGGGACAACTTAAGATGTAGGTTACGGACGCATAGCGCTTCAACCCTTGCTACTACAACTCTCACCCCCAATTTTTGAATAGGGAAGATGGGGTGAGTGATACCTCAATTCAAATGTATTTTTATACTGATTTCAGAACAGCCATTGTTTTTTCATTGTATGCATTAGTTCTCGACATATTCATGCGTTAGTTAATTTTATCACTTAAATTAATTTTGTGCGAATAATTGACATTTCGTGCTTCCGAAACACCAAAATTTCCGTACTTGTATTTGAAATTGCAAAACATCTACCACTGGGCAAATGAAGTCATACCGTACGTGTTAATGCTACTAGGGTCAGATGTTCGACTAGCTGTTTTATTCACTGAAATCATTCTCCAACTGTACGGTATCAGAACGATTCGAAGTATTGATCTAAGAAATAAGACTTTTCAAAGTAAAGTAAATAATTTATCAAAAACTCACATCAATTATTTGAATATTCAAATTGTTCACCATTAGCTTCCATACAATGAAATAAGTTTTGTTCGAAACGATGGCGCACATTTTGCAGCATTTCTGGAGTGATTTGACGACATTCGTTTACTATACGTCTTCTTAAATCTTCTATGGAATAGAGTAAATTTTACTCTTCAAGTGGCCCCATAGAAAGAAATCTAGTGGTGACAGATCTGGCGATCTGGCTGGCCATTCAGTGGGACCCCTTCTTCCAATCCACCGATTAAATTATATCAAAGTTAATTTAGATTGAGCTTCAGCACGATTGAGCTCGTTCGCAATACGCTTTGTTTGTTCAACATCTTGATTAAAGATTTCTATGTCAGTGGATTGGAGGAAGGAAGCCACAGTCATGGTTGTTTTGAAGCTCAAAATGTCGATTTTTCATAAAAAAACACTACAAGTGCCATGAAAACACCACTTCATTTTCAAATACTTAGTTGAGAATATTTCGAGAACTAATGCATAAAATAAATACTGTGCTCAAATCAGTATAAAAATACCTTTCAAATGAGGTATCACTCATCCCATCTTCCCTATTCAAAATTTGGGGGTGAGATTGTAGTAGCAAGGGTTAAAGCGCAGTGCGTCCGTAACCTACATCTCAAGTTGTCCCCCTCGAAACAGAAATCGACCTGTCCGAGCATTTCTATCGAAAAAATTAATTTCGTCTGTAATCTCGTCTGTTTCGTTTCCAAATGCCACCCTGTATATAGTAAATAAAAATCACCAACAACGAAACATCCCATGTGGTATATAATATCAATTGCAATAATCGTGGGAGCGTATACATTGGACAGACTGAATAACAATTGAGGAATAGATTGAAAGAACACAAGTACTCCAAAACAAGGACGGCATTTTACAAATACAAAAACGAGAGTTAACAAACCTTCAATTATGACGAGATAGTAGTGTTGGACCGAGAACCAAATAAAAATCAAGAGAGTTTCTCGAGATTTTCCGTTCAATGAGAGTTCTATTGATGACATAGCAAATATTAGCAATTTACACAACAACTAATCCAGTCTTTCGAACAATCTAAAACGAACAGAACAAAAAAGATGGAAAAGAAGAAATCAAATTTGACGTGACATCTCTAAAATCAATTGACATCATAACCCCATTGAAATCCAACAAAATAAGAGAAATCGCAGAAAATATATTATTTCCGTAGGTAATATAAGAATTAGGTCTCTATTCAACAGAAGATTTTACAATTTACGATGCTTGCAGATTGTTTGTTTGTTCTGATTGTTGTGAAATTGTGTATGATCTTTTTTGCAGCTGGAAAAAGGTACCAGCCGGAAACGTTGCCAAATTACATTATGTTATAATAAAAATTGTACCTTGCACATCAAATAAAATTGTATAATAACTAACTATACAGGGTAAACACTTATATCCAATAAATTAAAATAATATATTCACCTTTGAAATGGCATATTCAGTAGGTTCTGCCCATTTATTTCTATGATCCTATCATTTATTGCCAGTCTTCCATCTCTATCTATTCTTCCACCAGGTTCAATGCCTTGCACTACAAGACCTCTATCCTTTCCATAAATATCATAATCAGGTACAACATGTATACCAAGAGGCCCAGGTTCATTCCTTATTATGATGAGCTCGCTACAATTTTTTTTATTTAAAGATTGTACTCAACCCATTTATACATTATAATTACCTCTGGTTCATCGTGGGGATAGGACTTGTGCTGTTATTCGCTTGCCCAAGAGGTTCTTTTCTTTTGTTTTCTCTAGGAAGTGATGTACTTGTGTGAGCTTTAGCTTTTGCTCTATCCGCCGCCTCTGCCCATCTAAAACTGCAAAAATTATCACTTCAATAATGTTTTAGAAATATCGAAATTTATAGTGGGTATCAACGTAATATAATATACCAATTTTTAAATATTGTAAGCCAAAAGTTCAAAAGAATATATATATATATATATATAATATACCAATTATGAAATTATTATATAAGAAATCCAGAGTGTGAGACATGGAGACTTGAGTTACAGTCGGACAATGCCACTGTTGATAATTATCCCGTCCATGGACATGAATTACACTCAGGAGGCAAACTAAACCGCATCAGCACTTGGTTGAAAATAAATAACATAATTCATTAGAAATCACTAATTTGTAATGTCATCATAATTTAATTCGAAAATTGTGTAACCTTGAAACGACGAAAACATTTTTTTTGACTAGTGAAGTAAATATAAAAACACCTTTTATTAAAATGGAAAAAAATTATACAGGGTGTTCGGCACATGGACCGTCAAATTTTTTTGGGCGTTGGTAGGATCATTTGCTACCTTTTCAGTCTTGGAACCTGGGTCCTTAGTATTACGGTTACGGAGGTATGATTTTTTTCTTAAGTTTTTCTAAATTACCCAAAATGTACCCTTCGAAACCCCATAACTTTTTTTGCGTGTGCTTTTACATGCATTTTTTTATTGTATTAAGTCTACATGAGTGTGTGTTTAAAAAAAACATATTTATTGTTACAGATAACACCACAAAATTAACAGGTGGGCCTTAGTTACAGCTTTTACAAACTTAGTTTTATTTCAAAATGTTCTTTGATTTATAACGTTGCTAACCATATGCTATTTACGTAAGTCAATAAAAAAAATAATACTGCAAATAAGGTTTTAGTCAGAAGAGTGAAGAAAGTCGCACCTAAATAAAAGTACGGATTTCGACACAACACAGCGAGCAAGGAAATTTTACCTGCCCGTTTTAGACGCGTGTGAATTATTATTACCATTTCTGTCCTTAGGTTGGATTGGGTTAGTCGCCGCTGACTTGACCCTACCGTCATTCGAGATTTAACTGTATCTGTTGTTGGAAGTGTCTGTGCCGCTTTGTTCAGTTTTTTAAATTTGTATATTTTCGTTTTTGTTACTTTTATCGACTTTTTGCTACTGTTGTTTTAATTTTGGTTGTTGATATGCCTAATTTCACCAACGCTGAGTATGGTGATGGCATATGGCAAGGCCGATGGTGTTGCTCGTGCAGCTCAAAGGATTTATCAAGCCAAATTTCCTGATCGAAGATTACCCCACCACGAAACATTTTCGACGACTTATCGACGATTAAGAGAGACTGGAAACTTAAATTTTCAAGAGCCTCGGGTCAATGTGAGGCAACACCATGTAGCAGTTGACGATCAAATACTTCAAGCCTTTGAAGAAGATCCAACTACAAGCATTCGTGTCGTTGCTCTTTGAGTTTCCAGTCGGCCTTGCCATATGCCATCACCATATCAGCATACTCAGCGTTGGTGAAATTAGGCATATCAACAACCAAAATTAAAACAACAGTAGCAAAAAGTAGACAAAAGTAACAAAAACAAAAAATACAAATTTAAAAAACTGAACAACGCGGCACAGACACTTCCAACAGCAGAGACAGTTAAATCTCGAATGACGGTAGGGTCAAGTCAGCGGCGACTAACCCAATCCAACCTAAGGACAGAAATAGTAATAATAATTCACACGCGTCTAAAACGGGTAGGTAAAATTTCCTTGCTCGCTGTGTTGTGTCGAAATCCGTACTTTTATTTAGGTGCGACTTTCTTCACTCTTCTGACTAAAACCTTATTTGCAGTATTATTTTTTTTATTGACTTACGTAAATAGCATAGGGTTAGCAACGTTATAAACCAAAGAACATTTAAAATTAAAACTAAGTTTGTAATAGCTGTAACTTTTTTTAAAATTTCAATAGGAGTGGAGATGTTTTCATACTTTCATAATTTTTTTTTAATAAAAGGCCCACGTGTTAATTTTGTGGTGTGTTCTGTAACAATAAATACGTTTTTTTTAAACACACACTCATGTAGACTTAATACAATAAAAAAATGCATGTAAAAGCACACGCAAAAAAAGTTATGGGGCTTCGAAGGGTACATTTTGGGTAATTTAGAAAAAGCTAATAAAAAAATCATACCTCCGTAACCGTAATACTAAGGATCCAGGTTCCAAGACTGAAAAGGTAGCAAATGATCCTACCAACGCCCCAAAAAAATTTGTCGGTCCATGTGCCGAACACCCTGTATATGAGCAAAAACTATTTGAAAACGGTTTAGTTTTTATTAAAAGGCAATCTTGACTAGGCTTATGTGCCGTGTATTGAGTTGAAGATGGGTAAAGCATATCTAAATTTTTCTTCAATGCAGCACATTGAACATTGAAGATTTGAATAACTGTGAATTTCTACATTTTTCGGCAAGAAAGCAATAACATACATATTGGGTATTCAATAGGTATGTTCAAATTCAGTTCTCGAATCGGTATACAAAGGATAATCCGATATATTTATAGCTTAGTGAATAATTCAGTGGAATATATATATGTTGATGATCGGATCTAACAAGATCGTAACCGACATACTATTTATGTTTCAGTTCATAACAACATTCATTCAAGTTAGGTTGATATTCGTATTGAATTTTCAAGAGTTATTACTACAATACCAATGAAATTCTCACCCTGCTCCATCTTCGAAGAACTGCATGGACAACCTGTTGCTCCCATCCCTCTGCACTCTCCTGAAGCCGGAAACGTCATCGTCTTCGATATAGTTTCCATTGTAGCCAGGAGATGGCGGAGGGTCCGAGATCAAAGGTGCCGCACTCCACCTTTTCGTATTGTCGGCATTTGGTAAGGGTGGGCCAGGGGGTAATTGATTGAGCGCAGGCTCGCTGCCTCTGCGCACTTGTAGCGAACCTGGAATACCGTTGGCTATCTGTTCGCCAGTTACCTCGATGTCGGTCTGAGGGTATGAAGTTCCGTACTTATCCCCATCCTGGAATATCATTAATTGATTAAAATATAAGGTATTCATAAATCTGAGCAATAGTAATCTCCAAACACAAATGAATCTGACGTCAGATTAGTCCTAAATCCTAATTAATAGATTATAGAGGCTTCGAATCCAATATATTGAATAGCAAAAAGGGGTTGAGTGGTGATTCATTTCAAACTTGAAAGCTTTATTATAACGATAAAGCGAAAGGAGTTATCCGAAACTACATTTTTTATGCAACATTTTCAAGAAGTTTTCAGAACCTTTCAAATGAAGTATATTCACTCCACTCATCTCTCCCATTCAATTTTGAGGCGTTCAAACCTTTAATATACGTCAATGGATGCCTTCCTCAATTATTCTAATATCTTTGGGATAAGAAATATACGGGGTCGCTCATTTGAGTTCCAAATGAAGGGTCACTTTACCATAGTAGTGGTGACACAAAATCGATTAATTAAGTGGGCAAGGGCTGAATTTAGAAGGTCTTATTTAGTTCGATATAACTGGATTTTCGACATTAAGAAATACTCTATTGCAATTTATATGAAGAATTTAAGTTATGTCCTTTCTTAGTTTGACAAATGCAAATCTATAATAAATATTTCTGTAAATTGCAGAAAGCACTTAAGTGAAAGTTTTCCATGTTTCAAATAAACGTCTGAATAATAACTTTTTTCAATATGAAATTCAAGACTAAAAGAGAATTCTTATAAAAATTACAGATAAACTCATGCATACTTTATGTATTCAACATATGTATATTTTGATTATCAAAATACTGCATTTATAGAGTGTGGAAACCACTTATGGAATAAAATTCTTTATGACATTATTTTAGAAAATTATAAAAAATGCTGAGACACGTCAACTTTTAAATTCAGTTGTACGTTATGTAAACATAAATTTAAATGTACAGGGTGATACACGTAAGTCTACTATAGTCGGTGTTCTCTTTTTTCAATGAAACACCCTGTTATTTGTATATTTTTGAAATCCTCTTAATGAACCGATTTCAACAAACTAATAATGTATGGTCAATTATGAATTATACAGGGTGAAATTTTAAAATTAATAATTTATTTCACTTGAAATATTGGTACTTTTTTTTATCAGCTAAATACGGATTTATCAAAAATCTAAACTAATTATTAGACGTATTTGGAAAACCTTCTGAATTAAATAAAACCTGGTATATCATAATCATAATACCTAAAAAGTGCATAGAAACGCCAATAATTAAACAAAATCGGTAAATAATGTGGATTGTTTTAATCTTCTGTCGGTTGTTGATGTGTTGACAGTTTATACTGAAAAAGTAAAATCTTTGTTAAAAACTTTTTCCTTGTCGAAATAACAATGAAATATTTAACTGAGACTCACCGAATTGAAATTTTAATGATGATCGGGTACGGGGATAACTGCAGAAGTCAAGTTGAAGTGGCAAACTTATTTAATCAGAGGTATCCCGAATTGCCTAATATTTCACAAAGCACAGTGTCTAAAATTCATGCACAATTCAGAGAACTTGGACATGTCAAACCATTAAAAAGAAAACCAAACTTCGTTGAAGATGATGTGAAAGTGAATATTTTGTTAAGTGTCGAAGAGAATCCAACTTCAAGTACACGTCAAAATGCCCGTGAAAATAATGTTAGTCATACAACTGTTCTAAGGTGTCTTCATAAAGAAAAACTTCATCCCTACAAATTGACTTTTGTGCAGGAGTTAACAGAAGACGATCCAGATCGTAGAATGGATTTCTGCGATAGATTGATGAATAAGCTGAACAGAAATGAGATAGCTCTTGGTACCATTTTTTTTTCTGACGAATCAACATTCACAATGAATGGAGAGGTAAACCGACAGAACTGTAGATATTGGTCAGCAGAGAATCCTAATTGGATGAGTGAAACACATACTCAGTACCCTCAAAAGGTGAACGTTTGGGCCGGTATCATAGGCGACCATATTATTGGTCCTATATTTATAGATGGAAATTTGACAGCTGAAAAATATTTAAATATGCTTACAAATGAAGTTATTCCTGCGTTGGCAAACTTATATCCCAACTCAATAGATCCTAGCTTACCGAATGAAAATGTTTGGTTCCAGCAAGACGGGGCAACACCCCATTATGCTTCAATGGTAAGAACTTATTTAGAGGATATCTTCCCCAATAAATGGATTGGACGAAGAGGTACTATTGAGTGGCCAGCTAGATCGCCAGACCTTACGGCGCTGGATTTTTTTCTATGGGGTTATCTCAAGAACAAAGTATATGCAACACAACCAACTAGCATTGTAGACCTCAAAGACAGGATAACTACAGAAATACGGAATATTTCACCTCAAACTTTAAACAAAGTTAAGGAGGAGTTCTATAGGAGACTGTGCTATTGCCAACAACTAGGTGGAGAACATTTTGAGCATTTATTTTAATGTGTTAAAATCAAATACATCAACTATTTTATGTATGTGTTCAATAATTGTAAAAATAAAAATTTCACCCTGTACAATTCATAATTGACCATACATGTTTAGTTTATTGAAATCGGTTCATTAAGGGGATTTCAAAAATATACAAATATACAGGGTGTTTCATTAAAAAAAGAGAACACGGACTATAGCAGATTTACGTGAATCACCCTGTACATTTAAATTTATGTTTACATAACGCACAACTGAATTCAAAAGTTGACGTGTCTCAGCATTTTTTATAATTTTCTAAAATAATGTCATAAAGAATTTTATTCCATAAGTGGTTTCCACTTGTATAAAATCACTTACTGACCAAGTGCTCACATTACTTATTTTATATTTCAAAAAGAAATTTTCCCAGAACTTTTATGAATGTAAATGTGAATTCATTGTGGGCTCTTAAACACTTTGACATGTGACGAAGACCCCTACTCTGTCCCTTCTATGGGATTGAACATCTTAATAATAGGGATTTTTCTATTGACGACTGATGGTCAAGAAGTTCTAAAATTACTTAATAGAATCATGTATAGTTTCAGCTTATTTTGTTATCAAATTCCTGTATTTCCAGGAAAATATTTTTTGAGGACACAATATTTCATCTGAAATATATTGAAAAGCACATCATTGATGTCCAAAAGTTCCTCATATTATTCATCAAGACGAGTATCCAGTTTTTGTTCTTCTCTATTATTCCTAACGATTTCTTCATTTTTTCGGTGCTTCAGGGCATCAATAATAATATTTATGATTGTTTGATTAATTGAACTTAAAAATTTATCCCTCTAAAATCTTTGGTTGAAATACATTCGTAACAGGAATGCATGAATTCTTGAGTCTTCGATTAATTATTTTCAAGATAGGATCGGAAAAAACCAGATAATAATGATTTTTTTATGTTTCAAGCACAGAACATTTAAGTAACTTTTTACGACCAGAATTAAAGCACCAACTACACTTTCAAGGCTTGCTTTGATGATTCAACCGACTATATCTTTCTTGGGTTGCCATGGAAATATTCATATTTGCGTTGCTAGGTAGATCATGATAAGATGCACTCACATGGAATATGTCTGGACTTCCGGTTCCAACTGAACTTCCGCTCGCACCGTCACCTCCTCCGTGATGAGGACCGTCGCCATCTTCGAAGGTGGCTAAAATCTGCTCTCTGTCGTCAACAACGTCACAAAGCTTGTCGTCCGGATCTAAGATACCGCCTCCTTGGGTTTGGAGGTTATGGACAGAAACCCATGTTGCTGGACCCTGAAAAATGAACACAACTATAAATCAGATGGTGATTTTACACTATATAAGTATTTGATTGATTAACAACTTTGCTCTCAGTTGTTGATCTGTTTTGTTTGACTCTTTTTCTCTTCTATCGAAGATAGAAGGATGCACTAACAATTCCCTTGTTATACTCAATTGCAGTGAAACGTTTTTTTGTATTGTTATAACCGGATTTTTCTTCCAACAATTGAACACTTTTTCTCACTACGGTATGATGTGCAATTTGCATTATTGATAGGAATGCAATCGACGATTGGAATTCATTGTTGAAGGCCAAGATTAATAATTATGAGAACCCAGACAGAGCACAGAGTCGTACTCGGTACTGAGCATGCTGTTCATTCAATCTTTATTTAGGTGGAAAATGATAACAAGTGAACCATCAAAAGTGTAGCTCATCTGCTTCTGAAGATAAAAAGTATACGGCAGGACGAACAACCTCAAGTGTGAGCCTATATTCTTCATCCGGAAGTCGTACCCAATGCATTGAGACCATTTTCGGCTCGGTATTCGAAAATTACAGACATTTTCCGCGCTTGCTTGAAGTAAAACTAGAGCGCAAAACGTGTAAATGATTTTGGAAAAGATAACAAAAGTATTTCAAAACGAAACTGTTTTCATGAAATGAAATCTTGAGGATATAATCAAAATAAGATCAAATGAAAAACTATTAGTATTGTCGTCATATCGAGAAAAATATTATTAGGATACCTACTGAAGGTGCTTTATTCAATCTGTTAAAGCACTCGAATATAAGTCTAATAGGATACATATGAAAATATAAGTCCATGCCATCCTTGAATGATTCCTTTGCACAAGTCTATGTTACAAAATGACGTATCGGTTTTAGATTAATGATTGCGACCAGCAACTTGAATACGCTAATGCATCATTGATGTCATCCGAGGTATAAAATAAAATCTCCTCAATTAAAAATCCATTCTGACCAAGTTTCCATCTCTAATTATCTCCGAGGAATGAAACCGACAAAAGTAATCCTCGGGTAGTTAGATGCGAGTAAAACATTATCACAAGACCCATGCTATCGCAATCTATGTCTCCAGGTCTCTACATACACCTGATTCTTGTCTTGAGTTCAGAGATCCGATCGGTGGTCTTTCAAGGACATGCTCAGCAGACCCTACCCTACGAAGCCATCTATAAGGTGCACCGCAGAGCGTGAAATTAATTTTGTTAACCGAAATTCAAGTCTTTGTCTGTTTATATTCTCAAGAACGTCCATTTCCGATGATTAGTGAAGGTTTTGATGTGAGCTAAATCGTAGCTTTCTTGTTTTTCACATAAAATGGCAGTGAGAATATCTAATTGCTCACATGAATGGCCGTCATGTTTTTATGGGTCTGAAGAAATAAGTTGAACATCTGAAAAAGTTGACATCGTAACCGACTACAACCTCAGATAAGTGGCACACCAAATCATTTAAGAATGCGACTTTCAAAAGGCTTGTATTGTTGAGGATTAGATTTGTATGGCCCATATAGTGAACTATGATATTGGTACTTGGGTCGATCAGCATATAGTGAAGTAAGATTGAAAACCGATTTTTGTCATGTCATTCTAA
Organism: Micraspis discolor; assembly: GCA_030674115.1. Taxonomy (NCBI): domain Eukaryota; kingdom Metazoa; phylum Arthropoda; class Insecta; order Coleoptera; family Coccinellidae; genus Micraspis; species Micraspis discolor. The sequence continues at coordinate 920,825 of JARTUT010001750.1, forward strand.
TGTTCGTTTTGTAGTAGTAGGTACTTAAAGCTTTCAATGCTCGTTATTACAAAACATTCAAATGAACTAAATTAGCATAATTCGAAAATGCCTTTTACTTTCTAGATTTAACTATTTCTCTTTGTGTGTTGGGTTGCCATATACCTAAACTTTTCATCCACCAATCTGAAGATTTTTCGGTTTTTCTCCATATAAAAAGAAAAATAGAAGTCTTTTATAAAAAAAATATTAGCACGAATTTAGCACCAGTGTATGACACAATTTTCACAGGAAAAAAGCGAAAGTGCTGGGCTAACTTTTTACCGATTTTCCCAGTTTATTCGGAAACCAGCTAGATTTTTTACAAATAATTTGATTGAAAAAAAAAACGAGAGTGCTGGGCTGGCCTTGTTATATATTTTTGGAGTTTTGCGGAAAATGTTAGGTATTTCCATGGAAATATTGATCGCACAACAAATATAGTAAAAATTTTACACTCATTTGTTATCAGAAAACACAAAAGTGCTGGACCAACTTCACAACAGTATTGGTATTCAAAATATTCATCAATCCATCAACTGATTTTTCAATTGATCTCAATGAAAGAAAAAAAAAAAAGTTTTTTTTGGGTAAATATTATTAGCACAAGTCAGCACAAATGAAGCACTACGTATGAAAGAAAATTTCAAAGACAAAAAAGAATGCACTGGGCTTACTTTTTAACAATTTTTCCTCTTTATTTTGATTGAAAACAACAAACAAAATTGCTGGCATCATAAAAAAATTTCAAATTTTGGGCATTTTTTAACAGTTCGAGAAAAAAACCGTCAAAAAAAATTTTTATTCATTTGATTTTTTTTATAGAGCTTGATAGGTCCTTTTGTCGCCGAAATATCGAAAAAGGATCCTTTTGTCTTTGATTCTCGATATCTCAGCAAACAATGATCGCGCAAAAAGTCTATGGTGGGTATCAGAAAGTTGAATAAACATTGCTTTTTCGAAAATTTTGTTTTTTCCGAATTTGGATTGATATTATTGAGAAAACCAATAATGTTGAGTGTGCTTTTCACAGTACAATATGGCAACAAACCCCTAATAAGAGCCAGATTAATCCATTCAGTCCTGTTTGGTTCCACTCGATTCAATTTTTGAAAAGATTAAAGGATCACGATTTTTGCTCAGAAAAGCACATAAACTAAAACACAATAAGGAAGAAAAAAGTCTTTTCTACATTTTCACTGCAAATAGAGGTTACATTTCAACAAAGAAGTAAAAAGTTGAAGAAAATAATTGAAGAAAAAATGTTCTTGAAAATTTTTTTGGAACAACTTCGGGAAATTTAAGAAACCAATACCCAATAATTTTCAACGCGTTTCCGCCACTACATTGAAAGATTCTGCTGATCTCTCGTTAATTAAATAAAAAAATTGTGAATTTCGACTTTTTTCACTTGCTTTTCAGAGATTATTTTTCTGTAATTTTCGTGAAACCTTTCAAATGTCAGGTATTCCCATGAAAATATTTACAGCACGAATTAGTACATATTTAGCACAAACGTTTAGAACCATTTACGATCATAAAAAACAGCTTTACACATATACAGGGTGTCTACTATAATAGGTGCCAAAATTCAGTAGGTGATAGTACAAGTCATTTGCAACAAAAAATGTCCTATAACACTTTTTCGAAAAATTGATGGTTATCGAGTTATTCAACACTACTTGGTTTTTCGGAATTTTTTGCTTTCCCCTTTAAAAACAAGAATGAATATCTCTGTTATTCTTACAGCTACATCAAATCTGACCATATCATCGCAAAGGGCAGTAAAGGAGCTATACAATAGGTAGTTAATAATGTTAAAAAATGTTTTATACCGGGTGCTGTAATAGGGTAAACGTAAAAATTGAAAAGATTGCAAACTTAGTGGTATTTTCTTGTTAGCTGCACCATTGAAAATTGGTGAATAAGTAGTTGTTTTTTTTTTTCTAGGAAAAACTAGTACATGTGATAGACTTTTAAACCGTATATCAACTTTTCACTTAACTTTTTGTTTTTCCAACAATATTAGGGTTTCAAGTCAGAAAAACATAAAAATCAGAAACGCAAATTTTATGATAATCCATTTCAAAACATTGTAGGTTCGAAACAGTTATAAATATTATTAATAGTAACATAAAAACAGCTAAGTTGTAAACAGAGGTTTGAGGAGGAGGCGGGTTGGAGGGTGTGTTGGTGCGTATCTGGCCGCCGGAAATGGATACCACGAATGAAAATGAACAATATGGCAGAATTTAATCTTGAGCTAAGCAAACTTGATATTTGCATGTGTTCGAAGATATGCAAATTAACTTAAATTTGACAAAATTTGTTATTAAGTAAACTTAAGGAAAAGATCATTTACTTTAACGAATTAATTCGACTTATACGCATCTACAAAAAAAATATGACTGTTATCTCAATTATTGAATATCGGGATATGCTGTTTATTTACGGGTTCGCTAACGGAAATTTGCGAGCAGCAGTGCGGGAGTACGCGTTACGTTACCCCAATAGACAATACCTAGCAGAAAGGCATTTGTAGAAGTTTTTAGGCGCTCTGGTGAAACTGGATCGAGGTTTACGAAATAGAGAAGGTGGTCGAAATGCTCAGCACTGGAGGCAAGCACCTGCAATACTTCGCGCTATTAGAGAAGATCCCACTCGGAGAGTTGGTGCCACATTAGGGCTTCACCATTCCACAGTACACAGAGTTTTGAAACAAAATAATTTACACCTGTATCATTTAAATAAAGTCCAGAATTTGTTACCTGTGGATGGTGAGGTAAGATTAGAATTCTATAGGTGGTACCTAAATAAGTTGGAAGAGTGGGGATGTGATCAAATATTATGGACAGATGAGGCAACATTCACTAAAAGTGGAATAATAAATTTACGAAATTCCCATATATGGGAAACGGAAAATCCACATGCGACTGTTATATCTCATTATCAGCATGAATTAAGAGTCAATGTTTGGTTGGGATCCATGAGAGGGCGGCTATGCGGGTTCGGTAATACTTCCCGATCGCCTTAAATCTAATGAATTCACAAATTTACTAAATAATAACGTAGTTGAGATTCTTGAAGATATTTTCATAGCGGATAGATATGAACTTTATTTTCAACTGGACGGATTCCCTGCCTATAATAGTCGAATTGTGAGGGACTGGATGAATCAATGCTTTGGGGAGAAATGGATTGGAAGATATGGTCCCTTGAGATGGCCACCTAGAAGCCCCGATCTTACCCCATTAGACTTTTATGTTTAGGGCACTTTGAAAGAAAATGTGTATAATGATCGAGAAGAACTAATCAACAGAATTCAGGAATGTTGTGATACAATGCGTCGAAAACGTAATGAACTTCGAAAGGTTGTGTATTGTGTGCGAAAAAGATGTATAAAATGCATTGAGCAAAGGGGTAGGCGATTTAAACAGTTTTTATAGTTTTTAATTCGGTTTTGCAATAACATTGATTTTTACGTTCATTCAGTTTCATTCAAAGTTTATTTAATGTTTTTATGTTACTATTAATAATATTTATGACTGTTTTGAACCTAAAATGCTTCGAAATGAATTGTTATAAAATTTGCGTTTCTGAATTTCATGTTTTTCTGACTTAAAACTATGATATAGTTAGAAAAACAAAAAGTTAAGTGAAAAGTTGATTAACCGTTTAAAAGTCTATTACATGTACTAGTTTTTCCTAGAAAAAAAACCACTACTTATTAACCAATTTTCAATGGTACAGCTTACAAGAAAATACCACTAAGTTTGCAGTCTTTTCAATTTTCATATTTACCCTTTTACAACACCCGGTATAAAACATTTTTTAACATTAGTAAGTACCTATTTTATAACGTGTTTACTGCCCTTTCTGACGATATGATCAGATTTGATGTAGCTGTAAGCATAACAGAGATATTCTTGTTTTTAAAGGGGAAAGCAAAAAATTTCGAAAAACCAAGAAGTGTTGAATAAATCGATAACCATCAACTTTTCGGAAAAGTGTTATAGGACATTTTTTGTTGCAAATGACTTGTACTATCACCTACTGAATTTTGGCACCTATTATAGTAGACACCCTGTATATTACGCACTCGTGTTTCTTTTGGACTCCTATACTATTATGATCTACTGATTCCAAATTATTTACGTAACATTTTATCGGTACTTTTTATGGTAGACGGATAAAAAAGAAAGCACAAGGGTCGATAAACTTGCGTTTGATATTCGCGACAGTGAAAGTGAAATTCTTTGAACTTGACCGTCGAATTTAAAGCATTTGTAAGGCCTTAGGGAATATAAAAGAGTAGAATGTATGATGAAACCGAAATGGATGGCGATTCTAGTGAAAGTGAATGATCGAATAAGGTCGTGAGAAGACATTGATGGAATCGGTCATTCATCAAAGTGAAAAGGGAGCATGACGAAATTCGCGTCAATATTGGTTCGGGTGACGATTGAGGCAAAACATATCGATAACGAATATTCGGCTCTCATTACTATCAATGTAGAGGCGGTGAAAAGCATTAACGTGAGCACACGAGTTTTTGTGCGCTCACACAACGAATTGTATGGCCCCGTCACTAACATGTGTTTTGTAAGGCGAAAGTTCAAAAGAATATATATATATATCTATGTAAAAAATTGGTTTACACAAAGTATAAAACTTTGGAGTGCATGTTATCAATTGATTTGGAGATTTTAAACTGAAACTGAAAACTGGAAATATTATTCTTCAGAAATTAGCTGGGTCATATTGGGATGGTGATGCTTGCACTCTACGCACCTCTCTAGCTTTAGTCTTTTCTGCAGCTGAACATTGTTGTTTTGTTTGGTTTGATAGTTTACACAAAAAAAATCGATGCACAATTAAATACATTGATGGGAATAATTTCTTCTACACCGGTTCATTGGTTACCAGTTCTGTCTAACATTGTTCCTCTCCAAATTCGCAGACAGACTGCAGCTCTGAATTCTGCGAGCAAATATCATTCTTTTCCAAATTTATTTTCAACTATTTCCTGCCTTCCACATAATAGAATTATCAGGTTAAAGTCACGAGAACTTTATGGTATAATACGTTCTTCAATATGGACATAGGCGATAATGACTTATGGCAGATTGAACGGCATTTTTATCATATGTTTGATGAAAATGTCATTTTTGATTCTAGTTCTGGTCTTCGTAGAAAAATTTGGACAGTTCTAAATCGTTTGAGAACAGGCTATGGTCGTACCAATAGCTTGCTATAAAGATGAAACTCAGGTTCCAAACGCAAATTGTGAATGTGGAGAAGCAGAGGAAACGATACCTCACCTTATCAATCATTATCTCATATATAAATTTCAGAATAGTTTAAGGGCTATTCATGGTGTTTTCTACTTTTTCTTGAAATGGATAGTGAATTTCAAACGAATTTGATGCTTAATTTTTTTTTATCAAGTTCTTTTTCCGGATTTTGTCATTTTATTTTCAGATTCGATGTGGGCAACTTGAAGAACCCCTTTTAGCTCATTAACGGAACATACCGCTTGAGAAAGAAGTCCTTCAAATATATTTCAGCATTTTTTTTGTTAACAGTTACGCGGGAAGCGTCTTTATTTCATACGCCAAATAGTATGGCACCCCGTCACCAACCTCTGCTTACACTACATACTATATTGTTTGCTAACACAAAATTATAATCCAAAATTCAAAAGAATATATTTACCATAAGTTTTTAGAAGAAAGAATCACATCAAGCTAGCTACGTGGGTATAAAAAAATTTAGAAAGCACTAACGTGCGGTCAGATTGCTTTGGCGCTCTTGTTGAGCTACTTGCGAGTAAGTGTTCAAACCATAACAAATCTATACGCACTCTGATCAGGTGAACAATAGTCTTTTCACGTACTATGGGACAATGTGATGCAAATATCTATACTTATATCAAATTAAAAATAACTACTCATAATTTTTCCCAAGTTTTGTTCGAAGCTATAATTCCCTTCCCCTAAAAACTTACGTCAGTGCTTTTCTGAATTTTGACAACGTATTTCAACCATCGAGATTGAATTGATTTCCAGTTATGAAAAATTTCGATTAATATTACGCCAGCTGACACTGATTAATGAGCCCGGCATTTGTCAATCGAATATCGATCTGTGATAGCCATAGTTCAAAGAAAATCATCGGGACGTATGTCATTGCTCTTTCCTCTTGAGTAAATGAAAAAAATGATCATATCTTTAGATGGAAAAGAGCTACGACAATGAAATTTGAGGAGAAGTAAGATATCGATTACCTCAATATATTCACGAATTTTTATTGAAATCCGAAAAATATCTTATGAGATAGTGAGTATTAAAAATTTTCTAGAGTGACGATTTCTGCAAAATTTTGCGAGCCGTTTTGTTGCAGCCTCCCTCAACAATATTTCAAGTATCACCTTGATCGGATGGATATTCTAGTAGTTATTGAGGAAATAAAATCTCAGATGCTCATAACTACTGAACCATCCGACGGATTTGGCCCAATAACGAACATGACCGAGATATTTGGACAAATAACCTATTCTGAAAATATGAAATCTCTAGCTGATCTCGTTTGGACACTAGAGAGGATACGGCCGACCGGCCGGACAGACTCAACTTTCTCCACGGATTCTTCATCAGGGAGTCGAACCCAATCGATTGAGACCATTTTCGGCTCGATATTTCAAATTTACAGACATTTGGGCAAAATGATAGGCACTCTGTTCGGGTGAACAAGAGCGCCAAAAATGGAAATTATCATGTGATTTTTCAATTTTTGTCTATTCAAAAGGAAAATAAAAGATTTTTCACGAAGGTATCAGTTTATTCAGAAAAGAGCTTGATGTTTGCCAATAATTAACACTACGAGTTTACTCACGCCTAGCAAAATTTCTTCCCCATATTTCGATTGAAAAAAAAACGAAAGTGTTTCAACACTCATTTGCGATTAGGAATAAAATCAGAAAAGCACTGACGTGACGTCAATAGGTTTTGCGCGCTTGTTCTAAAGTCATTTCCCGTATTTGAACAACTGCCACGATAAATGAACAATCCGTTATCTCAAATCAAAAATAAGTATTCATAGTTTTTCTCAAGTTTTGTTCAAAGCTCAAATTTCCTTCTCCGAATCCCACGTCACTGCTTTTTCTATTAATTTTCCCCCAAATCACACTGCCTAATAAGTTCGATCGATGACAATCGAATACGTATCTGTGAATGCATAAAACTACTGACGGACATTTTGACATTTCTCTTAAGTAGATGAAAAATGATATCTTCAGGTGGAATGAAGATACGACAATGAAATTTGGGAATATGTGAGATTTTTGTTTAAACACGTCCGATATCTTATGAGGTATAAATTATTGAAGAAAAAATTTTTGAGAATTTTTTCTGGCGTATCGATATCTGCGAAATTTTGCGAGGCTATTTTTTTTTAACCTAATTCACATATCTTTCAAGTAACAACTCAATCCGATTAATTTTTTAGGAGTTGTACTGTTGGCCGAATGCCCAATAACGAACTCGAACGAGAATTTTGGATTGTTAACCTATTCTGAGAATATGAAAACTCTATCTCATCTCTTTCGGAGTATACAGACACTCTTAAGTTTGATCCTGCATCATTCATATTTATATCAATAAGCCGAACTTAATCGTTTAAGACCATATTCTGCTAGATATTCGAAAATTACACACACTTTTGTTCAAGAACAAGCAGACAAAAACAAAAGTAACTTTTTTTTAATTTTCCATTTTCTGGGAAATTGAAATAATTCTCTCAAAAACTCAGTAGGAGCGTAGCACAATTCATGCCAGTTATTGAAATACAATTTTTCGAAAAGTGTTGAGCGGGGCCGTTTTATTCGTTTTGTGCAAAATCTAGAAAAACTTATAGAATAAAGAAAAACTTCGACAGCACAAATCAGTACAACCAAAATTTTCGAAAATCAAAAGGTGCTGGGCCAACTTCATACATATCGGAGCTAGAGCTCCGATTAGAGCTTAGTATTAGGACTAGTAGGTACCTTTATTTTCGTAATGAAACTATTACATACCATAAACAACACGTGTGAAGCAACCCCCATCAGACAATTTGAAACGAAAAAATACTTGAATACTGAATATAATCAAAAGTAATTGAAGAGTCGATTCCCAAGTATTGATAATGAAAATTTGAAAATTTTGCTCATAATAAATGTGCTAGTTATACTCGACCTGAAATGCTAGGATATTCATACAGTGTACTTGATTTCCCATTCGTGTATGTGACAACGCCGCCATGTTCACCGAGTTATTCTTTTTCTTTTCTTTTTCTTTTTCATTACTCGACAAAACATTGCAAAATTTATGTACAGTATCCGCAATTTAGTCAATTTTAATTAGATCTGCAGTCGCAAGAAGTGGGCGTTCCTGAAGTCACCTAATAAAGTGTGCACCTACTCATTATACCTCCAAGAATATCCAATTATCTTTATAATTATAAAGGGCGAAGAAACAAAAAATAAATTGAAGTTTGCGTGCCTAAGCATGAAGAATGTTTAGTGCTGATAGCTTTGAACGAATCGATTAGTTCAAGATATGCCGCAGACGAGGCAACATCATCAGCTGCCATCTTCCATATTCTTTTGTTTTTCAAGAAGAATTCAAGCCGAACATGTCACATAATAAAATTTTTTAATCCTCTGAATCATATTCAACAGTCTTCCTACCGACGTTGTCGTGATTTATATCGATTCCTCTCATACATACAAGAATTTGAGACAGTTACATTCCATCTTTTCTATGAAAATTCATGAAGAATGCATTTACACGAAGTTATCATGGTTTCATTATCTTCGGAATTGTCATGAAAATATAAGTACGAATAGAGAATCTCTTTAGTATGTAATGTGTAATAAAATAATTGATTGTAGTATTTGAAAACTTATAATTGGAAAATTGATGGAATAGTCATGACTTCTGTCAATTGACTTTTTGAAAATTGATAATTTTCAAAAGGTTTCTTACTTTTCTCCTTGATAAAGATAGAAGATGTCTATCGAAACGTCGGAAAACATTACATCCACAATAGATGATGGTAATAGCCCAAACAATCATTCAACACGAGCTCCATCATCAACAATATCTCGTCATCAACTAGAAATTCGGTATGGGCCCGAATTGTTTCAAGAAGTTAGAAGTTATGAAAGAACCAGCATAAAATTGGCAAAGGAATGCAACCATTTGACATTCATCCATCTTGCAAGAGATCGAAACCTAATTCCTAAAGGTCTCAGAGTGAAACTTCCTGTCAAAAGTTATAGAGCAGATAGGATTTCAAAACGGACAAGTCAAGCCCTTATGAGAGAAAGACTGAATCAACATCGATTCAACAAAGTCAAATTACTTACAACATGCGAGAACATGACTTCTGTCAATTGACCTTTTGAAAATTGATAATTTTCAAAAGGTTTCTTACTTTTCTCCTTGATAAAGATAGAAGATGTCTATCGAAACGTCGGAAAACATTACATCCACAATAGATGATGGTAATAGCCCAAACAATCATTCAACTCTAAATTTTTTATTCAATAACTCCTGACCTCACGTCCGAATTTTTTATAGAGCTAAATCAAGCACGCAAAATAAACCCAACTTTTTTACTTTCTGTATTTCAGAACTAAACTTTTCAGTTCTCCAAACTATATGATTGATGTGACATTCGAAAACCATTAGCATTAAGATGAATTCTGAAAAAAAATTTCAAAATTGAAGAACTTGGTTAACTTGCAAACTTTATAATCGAATGAATGATAAAGGAACGTTGGTGTCTAGTAAATATCTCCAAATGTTCGTAGGTTTTCCTATTTGAAAAGAAATTCGAATAGAGAAGTGAATTCCTCAAAAAGAGCCCGAACTTCTGAAAATGTAGGACCAATTTAATTTTCCAAGAGGCTTAAAATATGTAAGAAACAGGAACTTGCTCAAATCACGCCCACTTCGTAGCTCTGCGAATAAGTACTCTTTGCTATCATTTAATTTGGAAATCAAACACAGAAAATATCAGGAACCTACACGATGAATAAATTAACTAAAAAGTCAGTCTTCAATATTCTTACGAATTTGTGTCAACATTGAATCACTTGGGGAACAATCGTGCATATTCTCGTAACCTCAGAGTATCGATTTTTTTTTCCCATTTATTTTCAACTTTTGTGTTTTTTGTTAGGAGCTTCCGTAAAATCTACATGATATTTTTTCGAATTGAATTAAATTGCATTCATAATTTTCGGGCAACTGATAGCAGAAGTTTTGATCAAAAAGACCTTCCTCCAATAAAACAACCATCTAAACATCATAAGCATATTGAACTCAATGATATCTTTAAAGTAGGTACCCGATTTCTTATTGCAAAACCAAACTATACGAGTTCGTTCACTTCCCATTCTCAAGTTAGTATCACTGACACCTTGACTGTACAACATGCAGATGCAGTGATCTGGAGAATGTCAAATCAGCAATAATTCTATTCCACCATTTACATCTTACGCTAGGTCGATTAGCGGATACAATTTTTTCAATAATATGATCTGAACGGAATTTTGTCCGGCTTTTATATTTTTGCGCGCTCGTTCATAGTGACACAGTGTGTTTGCATTTGCCTTCAACAAATGATATTTTTTTCGAATATACTATATAGTACGAAATGGATACTCAGGGAATAAAATTGTTTGTATCAATATTTTGGAAAGTTATAAAAAATGTTCAGGCACGTCAATATTTGAATTCAGGAGTGACTTATTTAAACAAAAATTTGAATGTACAGTGAGATTCGCGCAAACCTGCTATACCCAATGCCTTTATTTTCAATGGAACACGCTGTATATTTTTATATTTTTGAAATCCCCTAAATCAACTGAGTTCAACAAACTATAAAGAGGTGACATAAACAATCCACATTATTTACTGATGTTTCTTGACTGAAGTCGTTTTTAGGCATTTGTAATTAAATTCATGGACCAGGTTTTAGTTAATTTAAAATTTTTCCAAAATACCATTACTTTTGATTACTGACAAGTTCCTACCTAAATTTCAGCTAATGTAAAAATTGCAATATTTCCAGAGTAATTTATTCCAAAATTTCCCTTTCAAAATTTATAATAATCAGTTAATTAAGGGGATTCAAAAATAAACAAATATATACAGTGTCCCATTTGAAGAAATGAAATCATTTGTCTCAATATTATGGAAAGTTATAAAAAATGTTCAGGCACGTCAATATTTGAATTCAGGAGTGACTTATTTAAACAAAAATTTGAATGTACAGTGAGATTCGCGCAAACCTGCTATACCCAATGCCTTTATTTTCAATGGAACACCCTGTATATTTTTATATTCTTGAAATCCCCTAAATCAACTTAGTTCAACAAACTATAAAGAGATGACATAAACAATCCACATTATCTACTGATGTTTCTTGACTGTAGTCGTTTTTAGGATCAGGTTTTAGTTAATTTAAAATTTTTCCAAAATACCATTACTTTTGATTACTAACAAGTTCCTACCTTTTTTCAGCTAATGTAAAAATAGCAATATTTCCAGAGTAATTTATACCAAAATTTCCCTTTCAAAATTTATAATAATAAGTTAATTAAAGGGATTCAAAAATAAACAAATATAGAGTGTCCCATTTGAAGAAATGAAATCTAATAAGGCAGACTAGCTAGATTCATCCTGCATATTTGAAAATTATTGAATAACGCTCACAAGAATTCAAAACTTGCAGTGTTTCAGCTTTTTTAATAATATTCTTCAATAATGATATGCACAATTTTATTCCATTAGTGGTTTCTACACTATATGTTTGTAGACTCTTTCACATTATCTATAAACTTAATCCATTCTAAAAGATCACCTGCATTTGTCGCAGAATGTATGTTTGAATAGGGGAGTAAAATACTGGATGATGTTTGTCACCTATTCCCAAGATGATATTAGTGTAAGTGTATTTAGTGACTAATTGCATAATTATCTTTGGCAGCTGACGGTACATTTCAGAAAAACTGAAAATATTAAAATTGAGAAAGAGCTGGAACATGTTCCAATGTAATTTTGATGATTTCTCGAAAATTAGTGCGATATTTCTTAATGGTAGGTACAATCGGCTCTCATTAGATGATAATGACGAATCTGGGTTTTGTGATTATGACGAAGAAATTTCTCTAAAACGTCAATTCGATTATATACTGAAGAGACCTAGACCTAAGGCAGTTTGAATCTATAATTCGGAAAAGCACTGACGTGGGGTCAGGAGCTTTTAAGCGCTTGTTGAGGTATTTTCCCATACAATGGAAGAGTGTAATACTTTTCATACAACTGCAACGATAAATGAACAAAACTATATCTCAAATTAAAAATAACTACTCATAGTTGCCCTTAAGATTTGTTCGAAGTTCAAATTAACTTCACCTAAGTCAGTACTTTTCTAGATTTTGACAACACACATAATTACACCATAAATGACTTTTCTACCGGCTGAAACTGAATTAATAAGTCAGACCAATCTCGATCGAATACGTATCTGTGAAAACATCTAGATATTGAATTTATGACACGCTTCTTGACATTTCACCTTTCCGATTTCAAGAAATATTCGTATTTTCAGACGGATAATTTGGGACTTTTTCTATTAGTTTGAGGCTAATGGGGATGCCAGGAGAAAAGAAAGTTTATATAGTTTCGTTTTAGCCCGTCGCTCCAAAATTTCAAAATAATGATATCAATGTAGATAGACAATTAAAACTAAAAACGAACAAATATCTTGAATTAAAAATAAGTACACTCGCAGTTTTCCTCCAGTTTCATTACATAACAATAAACTTTAAACGGTAATATATTATCATTACTAAATATCCTGATACAGAATTAGGATATATCACTCAATGAAACTTTAAAGCTGTAATTAGAAATTATTTTGATTATCTATGACAGAATCATTGAACATTTTCACGAAATAGTGATATTATACAAGTTAAACTAGCAGGGGAAATTTCAGAATATGCAATATACCAATAAACTCGAAAAATACACAATTTTTGTTAAGATCTGACGAATATCTAACGAGTAATCAAATATTTTCAAAAAAGTATATCGCTATTTTTAAAAAATTTTCTAGTTCTAGTTTCTCGAACGGTATTCAAGTTTCATATCGATCAGGTGGAGATTGCATGGGTTAATGCGGAAATTAAGTTTCATTTGCTCATAACTCCAGAACTATTCGACAGATTTGGTCCAATAACGAACTTAACCGAGTTATTTGGGGCGTCAACCGATTCTGAATATATGAAAACTGTAGCTCATCTCCTTCGGTCTGTCGCACATACGCAAATTTGACCCTGTGTTATTCATCGAAGTCAAATCCAATTGATTGAGACTATTTTCGGCTGGATATTTGAAAATTACAGACATTTGAGGAAAATGATAGCACCATGTTCACTGGTATAGAACCAGCGCACAAAAAGTTCAATTTTGAAAGAAGAAACATGAGCTTGTATTATTGAAATTTTTGACACATAATATTTTCGAAATTCAGGATAGGTATAAGTACAATATAACTTTAGTCCTTATCAACTTTTTTGGATATTACCCTACGAATTCATAACTCGAGAAAAAAAATTCTAAACAAGGAGTTTACTACACGAATCAAAATATTAAAACAAAATTTATTTAATTTTATTTTCATTTCCTATAAATTGTTCATGAAATTCAAGATAATGATAATATTATACCAATTTCCAGAATTGATCAGCATAAAGGTCGAATAGACTACTCAACTAGATACACCCTATTATTTAATTGAACAAGTCTATCCTTGAAAGTGTTAATAAACCAAAAATATCTAAAATTGACAATTATAGTATCATTGATACTTTTAAGAAATGTAAGACTATAATTGTCAATTTTAGATATTTTCAGATATTCCCTGTTTAGTCGAAAATTGGATGAGAGAATGTCACGTGAAAAACTAAACGAATATGCACTTTAGGCTGGTGTTATCGACAAGACATTCATATATATTCATACAATAATAATTGGGACCATAAATAAAAATGTCTATAGTCTTACATCTTCCAAATTTTCATCAGATTCTGGAATGGTCTCGAAAACCACACCGTGTTTATAGGCTCCCACCATTTTACTCACAAAGCAACGTTTCAAATTGCATATTGCACCTCCGAATTCCGTACAAAACTAACAATATAACAAATAGATCAGTTGCTCAGACCGAACGTCACAGTACTACACCGGGCGCACCACCTGCGTTCCGCTGCCACTGAACTGAGAATAGAAGAATTTCTACCTGAGCATATTGGATTTGAAAGTTAGAGAAAATGAGATTAAAATATATTTATTATACATTTTATTATATCTATGATTAATACTTATGTATTTCACGCGTACGATTTCAACAACTATAAAATTTGAAAGGATGAAGCGATTTGGTCGATTTATGCTCTCGATTCCAGAGAATAATATGAATAGACGAAAAGATGTTTTTTAATTATCGTCTATCGAGGACTACGATTTATGAATAATGAAAAGGAAGCATCATTTGGAACGATTGTGTAATTTTGTTTTCCATTTTAGATCGTATCATTAAGATGCGTTGGGAGTTCATTCAAAATTACATGAAAAACTGATTATTCAGTTCTTCTTTTCAGGGCTTCTGAAATACAAACAATTATATAATAAATTAATTCAAACATAAGATTTTTTGTTTTTCTCTACTCACTGAGGATATACATGAAAATTAATTGGCGCAGCAGCAGACATTTCGTGCCAGAATTAAAATTCGAAATTCGCATTGACACTTCTAAACAACTAAAAGGACAATCATACTACAAATTAATATTTTTGAAATTCTTATTTTCGCATCTAATCAATGTGGTTCCTTTTTTGTTGACGCTCTTGTTTTCCCGAACAAAGTGCCTATCATTTTGCCCGAATGTCTGTAATTTTGGAATATCGAGCCGAAGATGGTCTCAATCAGATGAAGAATTCGTGGCGAAAGTTGAGTCTGTCCGGCCGTATTCTCTCTAGCATCCAAAAGGAATCAGCTAGAGTTTTCATATTTTCAGAATAGGTTAATTGTCCAAATATTTCGGTTAAGTTCGTTATTGGGCCAAATTCGTAGGATGGTTCAGTAGTTATGAGCATCTGAAATTTTGTTTCCTCAATAACTACTAGAATATCCATCCGATCAAATTGATACTTGAAATATTGTTGAGGGAGGCTGCAACAAAACAGTTCGCAAAATTTCGGAAAAATCGTCACGCTAGAAAGTTTTTGAAAAATTCCTAAAAAAAATTTTTTAATCCTCACTATCTCATAAGATATTTTTCGGATTTCAATAAAAATTCGTGAATATATTGAGGTGAGCTATATCTTACGTATCCTCAAATTACATTGTTGTAGCTCTTTTCCATCCAAAGATATGATCATTTGTTCAATTTACTCAAGAGAAAAGAGAAATGACATACGTCCCGATGATTTTCTCTGAACGATGGCCATCACAGATCGATATTCGATTGTCAAATGCCGGGCTCATTAATCAATGTCAGTTGGCGTAATTTTAATCAAAATTTTTCGTAACGGGAAATCATAGAGATAGAATTCAATCTCGGTGGCTGAAATAATATACGTTGTCAAAATTCAAAAAAGTACTGATATAAGTTTTCAGGAAAAGGAAAAGGGAATTATAACTTCGAACAAAACTTGGGGAAAATTATGAGTAGTTATTTTTAATTTGAGATATAGGTTTATTCATTCATTAGGCGTTCATATTTGCATCACATTGTCCCATAGTACGGGAAAAGACTATTGTTCACGTGATTAGAGTGCTTATAGATTTGTTATGGTTTGAATATTTACTCGCAATTAGCTCAACAAGAGCGCCAAAGCAATCTGACTTCACGTCAGTGCTTTCTATATTTTTTTATTGAAGTTTGGGATCATTTATGACAATGACATTTATGATTGAGTTATAAGGATTTTTCTGAAAATATGAACACAGGAATTGTGTCAGAAAGAGCCAAATTCGTATTCGGATTTTTAAATATGGAAGTTCGAATTTTTGAGAGCATATCAAATTTTGAAAAATGCAGAAAATCACTGACTGAGCTTTTTAACGCTTGTCCTGAAATATTGGTACTGCAATCATCACTCCTCAGTGAATTCGAATGGTATTCCGAAAATTTACAATTTCGTAATTTCTCAAAATCAGTGAATTTCAGGGGCCATCCAGTCATCATGTAGTGAATCTTATGAAAAAAATTTTCAGGAAGAAAATATTTCGGGAAGAAAATTTCTCGGAGAAAAAAATTTTCGGGAAAAGAATATTTCGGGATAAAAATTTTTCGAGAAAAAAATTTTTCGATGAAAAAAAAAAATTTTTCGGGGAAAAATTTTTCGGAGAAAATAAATATATCATATGAACAAGAGTTGTTTCGGGAAAAAAATTTTTCGGGGAAAAAAATTTTCGGGAACAAATTTCTCGGGAAAATATTTTTCGGATAAAAAATTTTATAAATATAAAATTTATAAAATTGGTAGCGTTTTAATTAACATTCACTCAGAGGAATTTGATCTTCGACAAGTAACACTGTCGTATTTGTCAGTTGTATAAGTGTCACACTGTTGTAAAGTACGAGAAAAGATTCTAGAATAAGCGCGTAAAAGCACCTTACCTAACTTGTGCGCTTTTCTAATTATTATTTCATCTAAAGACTACTTTTCATTCGAATCACTCCTTTTTAAATTCTGATACCTATCAATTTCAATTTGGTAACACTCAAATCACTAAACCTACTGTTGAAATTTTTCACATTGGATCTTATTGTTGATATTTCTTTAATGCACTAAAGGTAGTGTTTTGTGTTATCTACTACGAAAATCTTCTTGAGTGTGATATAATTATCTTAGCAATTGTAAAATTAAAATACGCTCCACCTTCCATATGCAAATATAAATTTTCAAGGCACGGAATACAGATGGTATGATTCAATTCTTGCACAATAATGTTTTCTTCATGAAAATCCTTGAGGATGACTTCGTACTACATTTCGGAATATTTCATTCGTAACGGTGAAGCGGGTTAAAGAACTCTCTGAATCAACCCCAAAAGGAGAAAAAGAAAACTTTTTACATCGGTAAAAACCACCGTCGGAAGTTCTTTGATAGAGTTATAGTCAAGTCGTGAACTGATTCGATATGTCCTTTTTCAATGTGATTTATCATATAGCAATGCGACCAACTGCATTCGTCTCTTATGGGAGCCATTCGTAATGATTTTCTGCACACTTTGATGACCATAGAATTTTGTTCTATAAACCCACTTTATCTTGATCAATAACGTATTCAGACGATGCTATCTGTGCCAATAGACAAGTGAAGTTTGTAATGGAGGAAGAAATAGAAATTCCTCTAGAATATTCTGTTGAATGGTGATTGACAAGTGACTGACTAGAAATGGTTAAACTTCCGGCAATCGCTTAGTTATAGATATACTTAGTCTTAGGGTTTATGTGCCTATGTGAAGGGAGTCATTGTTCCTCAAATACTACTTTTCACAACAAGAAAAATCATGAAGAAAAAACAGGTAATACATTACCTTTTTCCCACAGTTCAGG
Organism: Micraspis discolor; assembly: GCA_030674115.1. Lineage (NCBI taxonomy): Eukaryota > Metazoa > Arthropoda > Insecta > Coleoptera > Coccinellidae > Micraspis > Micraspis discolor. The sequence goes on from JARTUT010001750.1 coordinate 938,529, forward strand.
AAAATATTCATACAACTGAAACACGTTCGGCATATTTTCATAAATTGAGAGCCATTGATAAGTCACGTTTGCGATCCATTCCTTCTCATTTATTGATGGTGGATAATAATTGTCGACCTTCAAGAAGTGCGTTTTTTTGACTGACATGAAAATATTTCGACCCTCTCTACATCATGTACAGGGCTAGAGGTTTAAACATGTTTCGCGCTTGTTCATATAGGGTGCTATCGTTTTGCCCAAATGGTCGCAATCGATTGGGTGTAACTTTCTGATGAAGGATATAGGGTCCAATTTGAGTATGTCTGTCGGGCCGTATACTCTTTCGAAAAATATGAGCTAGAGTTTTCATATTTTCAGAATTGGCTGACTGTCCAAGTCAAGTTCGTTATCGGGCCAAATCCGTACAATGGTTCAAGAGTTATAAGCATATTATGGATATCTATCGGATCAAGTTGTAACTTAGGATATACAGGGTGGCCATTTGAAAACGAAACAGACGAGATTACAGACGAAATAAATTTTTTCGATAGAAATGCTCGGACAGATCGATTTCTGTTTCGAGGGGGACAACTTGAGATGTAGGTTACGGACGCATAACGCTTCAAACCTTGCTACTACAACTCTCACCCCCAAATTTTGAATAGGGTAGATGGGGTGAGTGATACCTCATTTGAAAGGTATTTTTATACTGATTTCAGCACAGTAATTGTTTTTTCATTTTACACATTAGTTCTCGAAATATTCTTAACTAAGTATTTGAAAATCAAGTGGTGTTTTCATGGCACTTGTAGTGTTTTTTTGTGAAAAATTGACATTTTGAGCTTCAAAACAACCATGACACATTGATCCAATTTTGACGAAAATTATTTGTATATGTTTCGGAAGCATGAAATGTCAATTACTCGCAAAAAATTAATTTAAGTGATAAAATTAACTAACGCATGAATATTTCGAGAACTAATGCATAAAATGAAAAAACAATTACTGTGCTGAAATCAGTATAAAAATACCTTTAAATCGAGGTATCACTCACCCCATCTTCCCTATTCAAAAATTGGGGGTGGGGGTTGTAGCAGCAAGGGTTGAATCGACCTGTCCGAGCATTTCTATCGAAAAAACTTATTTCGTCTGTAATCTCGTCTGTTTCGTTTTCAAATGGCCACCCTGTATATCCGACGTATTCAAACAAAAATTGTGCATGTATGGATGTTATTTTGTATCTTACATATCCTCAAATTTCATTGTCGACGCTTCCTTCCAACAGAAGATATAATTATGTTTTCATTTACTTAAGGGCAAGCAACCACAAGAATAAAAATCAATTAATTGTATTCACGTTTCGAATCGAAAACGAAACTAGAGGAAATTTCCTATTTCCTTGTACTTTTTTTCTCTTCAAACTGATAGAAAAAGCCCCTAGTTATACCTGTAAAAATATAGAAAAAAGGAATGTCAAAAAGCCCGTCAGAAATTTCAATGCTAGATGCTTCCACAGATACGTAATCGATTGACATCGGTCGGACTTATTCAGTGACGCAAGGTGCTTTTGCGGATCATTTGGGATTGCATGGATCACTACAAGATATAAATTGTTTTCGATGGAGTAGATTGGTTTTTGTTTTTAAGAGAATGGAATTCGAACCTCGCACGAAACTGAAGGAAAACTGTAAACCGTTGTTTTTAAATTGAAATAAGGGCTTGTTCAATAATCGTGGCTATTGTAATAGTATCACACTGTTCTAGAGTACGAGAAAAGCGCGCTAAAGCTCCTGATCTCACGTCAGTGATTCTCTACATTTTTATATATAATGTGAAAAAAATTGTGCTAGGAGTGAGTGATATGATGCTGTTAATGTTTTGACATAAATCAAGCTAGTAGCTGAATAAACTGGAAAATTCTAAAAAAGTTAGCTGAATAGTTCCATTTTTTTCTCTGTGAAAATTAAATCCTACAATTCTGCAACATTTGTGCTGATAATATTTTTATAGAAAATTGCTTTATTCTTTTCAAATGGAGAAAAACTTAAAAATAAGAAGATTGGTTGATGAATCGTTCAAATGGCAACACTTTTGTGTAGTTAGTCCAGCATTTTTCAGTTTTCGGATGGGAATATAATAACCGAATATTCAATAAATTCAGCATTATGAAATTTTTGAGACAAAAACGAAATGTTCAGTTGTTTATCAAATTACAGAGAATTCAGGAAACTTTCTTTCCGAATTTCGTGAGGCTATAGTAATAGGTATTTCGAATCGAGGAAAGTTTATTGAGTGTTCCTTTCAAGATATCAAAAAGGTTAATTCTTTTTAGAATTAAATGAAAATGCTCTACAAAATTTTCAGGGAGGCTTTAGCAAAAATACAAATTATTCAGCCTCAGCCTTACATCTTTCATAGAATCAGGCTTCAATAATAGGTTGAAAACAGGAGCTGCTTCCATTGATTTATCTTCGGCATATGACACTGTCTGGAAAGATGGATTAATTTTCAAACTCTATACCGACATATCCTTGAAGTAACCATATTTCTTACCGATCCAATTTTTCCATTCGACTTTTTTTGACTAGATGGCCTAGTAATGGATATTCTTGTGGTGGATCTTCCGCAAACGTTCCTCTGCAGCTTTTCGACGTTGTAAGTATGCCTCCATCCGAACAATTGAACAAGTTTCTCTGCAACTTCTGTACATTTTGGTCCAGCATTGATCGTCTGACAGGCGTCGAACATTTCACATCACAACACTAAGGATAATTATTAAATGATAAAATCGAAAAACTATTATTCAATTGCAGCCTCGTTACTAGCCATGCCATTTTACAACTGAACATCTTGAGTCGAACTTTTATACGGAAATCTGAAATCTCGTAATTTTCAAACTCCATTTGAAGTTGCAACATATTTATGGAACACCTAGCTTCATTTTCAAAATTGCGAATGATTTCGTTTCTACACAAAAAAAGGAGAAAAGTACTAAAGTGGTGTCCGAAGCTTTTGCGTCCTTGTCATCGAAATTGCTATGACCCTATTACAAATCTTTTCGAATATTGAAGACTCTATATTATGACTACAAGATTTCGTTCCAACAATATCTTTGTATTTATGGACTGACATGGATAAAACTATAAATCATTGAAAAATTTACGAATTCTGTTCATATAGATATCTTATAGATTCATATTATATGTGTAAAGGATTTCATCCTTTGAATTTCTCTGTTTAACCGAAGCCTGATAAGAGAAGTCGAAAAACAGGTACATTAATTCTATGGAAATAACGAATAAGTAAATGTGGATTTCTGTGAAATTTTCTACGCCTACTTATTTCAACCTCATTCAAATATCTTCCAAGTTACAACTTGATCCGATTGGATATCCAAGGAGTTACAGAGAAAACCAAATTTCAGATGCTCATAACTCATGGAACATTGACCGGATTTGACTCAATAATGAACCTGACTGAGATATTAGGACAGCTAATCTATTCTGAAAATATGAAAACTACAGCTCATCTTCTATGGATGATATAGAGTATACGGCCGGATGAACATACTCAAATTTGACCCCCGATAACAGAAAATAACAGACATTTGCGAAAAACGATCACACGCCGATCTACAAGAACCGCATTCAACACACAAGATACCAAGCGATGTAATTTAATAAAAGTTGAAGATAATGAGAATGAAAGAACAAAGAAATTGTATATATGGGACACCATGCAAATGTGGAGAATCATAAATCGCAGAATCAAAGCGCCTTTTGAATGTAAAAATAAAAGAACATCAGAAATTTGTTCCTGCCCAAGAGATTCAATGGAAGAAAAACAAAATTGGCGACGAGAAATATTAGTTGAATTGACAAGAAGCTAACCTGCTGCGTGAGACAAGCCTCCTGGTCAAAAATGCAGAAAGTAAAATTGAGCTAAATCATGAAAATACGAGAGAGAAATCTGAAGAATCCTTTGCAGTGGAATCTCATACATTGCCATTTAGATATAAGACAACACTCGAACGTAAGTAGCCATTCTGTATCACGCTGCGAAGAAATTTCTGCGGTGAAAGGTTCAGTTAGTTCCCTGCGATCTCTGGATAGTATTATTAATAAAAGTGTACATTCCTACATCAGTGAAATACCGTTGAACTTGGAGCGTTTTTATATTACCAATGCCTTCGCCATAATAGCGAGCCAATCCTGACAATGTTGCAAATCTGCATTTCGTTCATTAGCCGAGTTCGTGCGAAAGAAACTCCAATCTACGAGTCTGAAGGACAGTGTTCATACATACAGAGTTGGTATGAAGTACGTAACCAAGTAAATAGCTTTTGATCGAAAAAGTCAAATTGGTTGAATTTTATAGGTTGTCTTTCTCCCAGCACATCATAAATTTGAGGAAGAGGTTTGAAGTTATTCTTCTGAATCATTTGCAATGTTTAGTTTAATAATTTGGTTCGTAGGTTTTGTAACATTTTGGATACTCGCAGTTATGTTAAAACGCTTCAATATTTTTGTTAAGGTTGAAAGTGAGGTGGAATTTCTATCAGGATACAAATAATTAACCATGACACTTTGTGCTGAGTTTCACACATCACCAAAACTGATCATCAGTAATTTCTCAATCTAGTCTCTTTCACTTAAGTTGAACCATTCTTAATTGTAAAATAATAATTTTGCTGGGTTTCATAAACGTTGATGATCGCTTGATCAAATCGTTTATTTTTTATTTCGCACTAACAAGCGTCTTCAGTATTTCTCTTATACAGATATATATCTACATGCACATAAATACCAATAAATAAAATAGTTCGAAACACAATATAGTAAATTCCATCAAATAGACTCTTCGAATTGAACTAACATAGTGAAAGTGTAAGAAGACATGGATTATTATAAAAAGGTAATTTGAATATTCGTTCAAGATGCATAGGTTGTAGTAATTAGAGGGTGTCTCAAAATTAACGCAAGATTTGAATTTGCAGCCATTTATGCAGTACAGTGATAACAACGCCACAAACAAAATAAATCGACAGTTGACAGTTTAGGATTAGTAAAAAAGGAGCGTTACGCAATAGTAATACGTGTTTTCATTGCTCAACTATATTTCAAAAATAATGAATGCTTGGCAGCGCGTAGTTCGAAAATTACATACAAAATATGGCCGGAATAGAGTTTCAACTTTTTTAACTGTGAAAAGATTAATTGAAAAATTCCGAGAGACAGGGTTCGTGGGAGACGCCAAAAACACGTCCAAAACATGAAAGCATGAACTTTCATGATATCTATGCCAGCGCCATTCTTCTCTCCCATGTCGTGTTCTAGGTTTATTCCATAAATAGACTACTTATTTATTCAAAAAGTAGTGTTATTCAGCTAGAGAGGTATTTATTTTGAACTTATTCAATTTAATTTCATTGAAATGGTTTATTGCTGTGTTCCCAATTGCTTCAGTGATAGTAATGTTGAAAAGGTATGTGTATTATTGCATTCATTTAAGTAGTGGTTTTGGATTAACTTATAACTGTGAATTAATATTTTCTGTAGCAATTTCATATTCGTGTAGTAATTTCTGATTAGTAAAAATTTGGAACAGTTTCTAATACTGTTTTTATTCTAGGTTTTGCATTACAAAAATTGAGGATGTTAGAAATGTTTGGTTGGAAAGAATCGGAAATCCAAGTCTTCATTCATCCCAAAGCATAATTTGCATAAAGCTTTTTCATATGGATTGTATAGACCCACATGGAAAGCTGAAAAGATTTGCTCTACCAACACTTAATTTGCCAAGTAATTCATTCTACTCCCTATGATTATCAGTTTTGTAATTTCAATAATCTTTCAGATTATGTAAGCCGCCCTCAAAATGATGACATATTTTTTCTACCATCCAGAAGTCCTGAAAAAACTTTGAGGCAACAAGGTATTTATATATAAGTGAACTGCTCATGATCATTGATTATAGTTTTGGGTATTCCACTACTAGTGGGTTTCATAAAAATCGTTTATCAGAAGATTCCTAGAATACTTCAAACGATATGTCAGATTTATCGTTGGAACGCCAAATTCATGGAGAATTTCAGCTTTGGCTCTAAATCTCAGTATACCTTCATTAGTTCTCTTTGATTTAAATTCCTGTATTGCTTTCAGGTTCAAGAAGTAAAACTTTATTGGAAGGGGAGAGTGATTTTGAGGTTATGATTCCCAAAAAAATATATGAAAGAAGAAGACATGTATCAGATACTGAATTTACTTGTGCAAGCAGAAATCCAAAAGGTATTCATTTGTCATTTTCAAAGTTCTCACTTCCTTATATTGTCAGTTGAAAGACTGTACGTTCCAAATATATTGACAGTAATATATTAATAATAATATATAATATAATATATATTAAAATATAAAGAGATTACTTATGAAAAAATACATGTTATAATTTTGTTTACAGCAACATGAACAATATAGAGATAGAAGATAAAAAGCTCTGTTCTGTACAGAACATAAGAAAATTAGTGATAAGTTTATTGATTTGCCATGAAATTCATTCTGTACTATTATGACATAACTATCAATAAAATTTCATCGGGAAAAAAAACATTAAGATCTTATGATCCAATAATGAAGATGGCATCCGAAAAAGTATCTAAAAGGAAAAGAAAATAGACTTTAAGATATTGTTTCTGTCATAAAAGTATAAATCTAATGCATTTCATGCTTAAATTTATATATTTGTCACTAATATTCTAATTTATTCTTTTAATGTATTTTTCTTAATTTGATGAGTTATTGTTGGTTCGTTGATTCTGTCCCTCGTGTTGAAATTTTTGTAAATTGATTATATACTGCAATATATATATTTCCAAAGTTTATTTTTTGTTTATTTCCTTTCATCCTCTAAAGATTAGTATGTTCTTTGATTTGAAGGGCAGATATATTTGAAACGACCACAATTCCTTTAATCTGCTGGAAATTGTCACAATTTTCTGATCAAATGATATGTTTTTATTGAAATTGTGACAATCTACAGCAGATTAAAAGAACTATGGTCACCTCAAATGTATTTGTTTTCAAATCCAATAAAAATATGGAGCGTGGAATCCTATGATAACTCTTATAAAATGCACTAGAGGGCGCCACGAGACGGAACGTTGTGCGAATGGACTCTGTAAGTTGAGCTCTCTAAGCCGGGACCAAAATTCATGCCAGAGTTGCCTATCTATAGGTAGTCTATGAATGCGAGTGTAGGTGACAATCCAGGAACATCAATTCAGCTCTCTACAGCGTTTACTCACTAAAGATCTGTGGCTCCATGTTTACAAAATTCAATTTACACAACTGAAGCCCAATAACCATGCACAGCGAAGAGAGTTTGTTGAATGGATTACTGAGCAACAACAAATGAATGATAAGGACTAAGCCTTGATGGCTTTCTCAATCGCCAAAATTGCCGCATTTGGGGTTCTGAAAACCCACATGTGATTGTCGAAAAACAAATGCATCCACAACGTGTCACTGTTAGGTGAGCATTTTGGGTTGCAGGAATTGGACCATACTTTTCTAAAAATGTGTCTGGTCAAGCAGTGACTGGTACTGGTGCTCGATATCGCAACATAATAAGAGAGTTCGTTCTGCAAAAATTGGATGATGTATATGGTCCATATGTGGTTTAACAAAACGGTACCACATGCCATACGGTCTGTGAAACACTTCAAATATTGCATGAGACATTTCTAGATCGTGTACTCTCTCGTCTCGGTGATCAGAATTAGCCCCCTAGATCATGTGATTAAACACCATTAGATTTCTTTATATGGGATTATTCAAAATCACAAGTCTACATCAATAAACCCACAACCACGCGTGCATCAAAGGAGGAGATTCAACGTTGCATCAACGTAATTCGGTCATAAAGTAGCCCTGTGCCAAAATTATTATCCTCCATTCTGTGCATTGTAATCTGAGTGACTGACTGATCAATCTCCTATCTGAATTTCCGACTCAAATTAGAATATGTGTGCCTCATACACTTATATCATTATCTATTTTATCGTTCGTTATTCAAGAGTCCACTCATGAAAACCAGTCCATACAACTACACATCCCACTTTTCAATATTCGCAGCACGTATGTTGTCCATATTCTCGGACATCTCCCTCTAAAAGAAAAATATACGGGATAATTAAGCATGCTGAAATATCATACCGATGTACTCATCTCATCTAGAATCAAGGATCGTGAAATGTCAACCGCCTTTTCCTGTGCCTCCTTCGTTTACAAGTAGAAATCCATATCTGCGCGTTCGCTAGAAAGGAAATAAGAGAACCATATCCGGTGTATTGGTCTTACTAAGGAGTAATTAGAGACCAGACCAGCTTTGAATTGAGAGGAGTTTGCAGTTTCTACAGCTTTCTATACAACGATCACGATTCTGGGAAATATACATATTTTTGAAATGATAATTTGTTCTCACATCCATTAGGCGATTTTTGTTGAGTATCAACAGCTACTGTTTATTTGACAATAGGCTATTAGAAAACTGAATAAATTTCCTTGTTGGGACACCAGTGCACATTTAATAGAACGTTGTAACTTATTAAGAGCAGTTATAATTGATTATTAATTTATGCTAAGTATTGAGTTGATATTTTGGGTCAAAAAAAGTTGCGAATACAAGGTGACTGAAAAGTGGGTCAATTCCCGGTGGATAGTATTGAACTCACCAACGCCTCACAGAATTAGTTTTCATACCGAACTCAGGGGGGTGAAACTGTATGTTCTCTGCTCTATCAAAGATGGCTACTGGAAAAAGGAAACATGACATAACAGACAGTAATATTTTGGTAGAGTGATATCCTTGTTTTCTTTACATACGAACAAAGAATAGTATTGGTAGCCTCAGATTTCGGAGAAAAGCACAATCTATTCAGACATTTTTTCTTGACCTTTTAGTGTTTTCTCAGATAGCTATAATACTTCAAGGATGCTGAAGATGTTCAATCGGTAAAATACAATTGGTATAAAACGAGGAACAGAAGTTAGAAAACAGATGCGGGTTAGGATACAATATATTTTAAGTATTATAAACAGTATATCATGGAAATTTTAAATTTCGAATCATCAGATAGTAAACGGCTGGCTGGACCTACTCAAGTTCGATTCTTCATCAGAAATTTGAACCCAATCGAAAGATATCACTTTCGGCTCAATATTCGAAGATTACAGACATGTGAGCAAAATGATAGTATGGTGTTCTACTCATTTAATAGAGTAGAAGAAGCGCGCAAAAACATACACTGATTTACACCCAAAAGAAGGTTGGATTAATCTATATGAAAAATTATATTTCCATTTTTAAGTGTGAACAACGTCAGTGTGAATAGTATTGAATCTGAAAGTATTATTTCGGATTTCAACCTTCTTTCAAGATTTACTCCCTGGAGGAAAAATTGTCAGACAGAAGTAATAAGCTTTTGCCATTAAAAAATAGAGAATGAAGTAGAGTTGAAAACTTTGAATATCTAAAAATAATTATCAGAAAAAAATTTTGCTAGTTTATCACATTTGATTTTCAGCACATAGAATAAATGAATATTTGCAAGGAAGGCTAGCCTAAAAACATCCACCGATCATTTGGAATTTATTCAGAAAGGTTTATTGACCTATATTTTCCTACTATGCTGAGATTAACTATAGGAATACTATTCTTCGAGTATCAAACTTGCATTTAAGTCACGTTACTCTGTTGATAAAGCTAGCAAAATATCACTTTCGAATTTCTTATCAAACAAATGAAATGCAACGCACTGAATTCACGAGTAAAAGTTATTGTAACTATCTTTGTTTTCACACTTTCTCTATTTGAAATTGGTACCTATGTCGGTACTGAAAAGGCGATAATCATTGATTATAATTAGGTTGAAGGTTTTGCTTTTCACAATTATAAATTATTGTAAATCATTAAAACTATATGTTTTTTTCTATGAGAACGCTTTTCGCCTCAAAAGGTAAAAATTTCATAAATGTTGAATATGAATATTCAATTTCCACGAAGCTAATTGCAATAAATATATTATGAGTGGTTAATAATTACATTTACATCGAATTGAATCAAATGTAGGTATATAATGAATTCGTTATTTTTTTTTCTTATGTGGTTTGGATGACAAGTCAAATAAACACTATTGAGATTAACTTTAAGCAAAGATTTATTGTTAATAAGATGAAAAATTAAAGACTTATTAAACCCAATGTACCTATAACCAAATAAACGTTATTTAATGTTATTATTTGCAATGTCTGTTCTTGAATCACAATTCAGCACTTCATAATGTCTACACATGAGGCCTGGGGTTACTTACTTATAGGTTATGTATGACGAATCAAAAATTCCGAAAATTTATTCAGAGAATATTCGATAAGATATTCGTCGGATTTCAATAAACGTTATTGATATCTTGCATATTCTGAAATATTATCTTCGTAGATCACATCCAAGAGAAGATAAACTCGTAGTAGTTTCTTTATGTGATGAAGTCACTGAGTTTCAAAAAATAATGTTGAAAATGGATATACCTTTTTCATGAACGTCTACAAATCAATTTAGAGAAGAAATGGAAAATGAAACAGCGTCGAAAAAATATATACCTTATACGGTATAGTTCACAGACATGCCTACACATACAAACTAACCTCAGTACTCATTCAGGCTATATGGCTCCAAATAAATCAACAATTTCTTTGTTTTTATTTCGAATTGAGTGTAATTCTCAAATATTTGGTTCACATGTAGGCTGAATTTTTTTGAGTAAGAAATAATAAGAAGTGCGAATCGAAAGGTGATCCACGGGAAGACACAAACGGCTTCCTCTAACGAATAATGTAAACAAAGGTTATACATGGTTCAAAATAATTGAAATTCATAAATTTTTATTGCTGTGTATATATCTCATCCCACCTTTTTGGAAAAGAAATAAAAAGTCATTGCCAACTCTAAAAAAAAATTTATTTTCTATAACCATTGATTGTGATTATTATTTGTTGGACATATTGATCGATCAAGTTTTCGTATGTTTCCACTGAATCTGAATAAAAATCGCTTTGACAATAGAATTCAGGGTAACTCAAAGGTCATGAGCTTACTTAAGAAAGACATCGATGAGATATCCCATGCGGAAATTTGAGCTCCGAAGAAAACTGAAGGAAAACTGTGAGTGGTAATTTTGAATTTGGGATATAGGTTTGTTGGTACTTCCACATTCATTTTGGCAGTTATTTGTACAATTGGTATAAAACGAGGAACAGAAAGTTAGAAACAGATGCAGGTTAGGATACAATATATTTTAAGCAAATTATAAACAGTATATCATAGAAATTTTAAATTTCGAATCATCGGAATAATGAAACAGCTGGCTGGACCTACTCTCAGAAGTTCGATTCTTCATCGAAATTTCCCAGACCCAATCGAAAGATATCACTTTCAGCTCAATATTGAAATTACAGACATGTGAGCAAAATAGTAGTATGGTGTTTTCTCATTTTAATAGAGTAGAAGAAGCGCAACAAAAACATACTAATTTACACCCAAAAAAAGAAGGTTGGATTAATCTGTATGAAATTATATTTCCATTTTTAACAAGTGAACAACGTCAAGTGTAGATAGTATTGAATCTGAAAGTATTATTTTCAGTTTTAACCTTCAACTCAAGATTTACTCCCTGGAGGAAAAATTGTCAGACAGAAGTAATAAGCTTTTGCCATTAAAAATAGAGAATGAAGTAGAGAGTTGAAAACTTTGAATATCTAAAAATAATTATCAGAAAAAAAAATTTTGCTAGTTTATCACATTTGATTTTCAGCACACATAGAATAAATGAATATTTGCAGGAAGGCTAGCCTAAAAACATCCACCGATCATTTGGAATTTATTCAGAAAGGTTTATTGACCTATATTTTCCCTACTATGCTGGATTAACTATAGGAATACTATTCTACGAGTATCAAACTGCATTTTTAGTCACGTTACTCTGTTGATAAAAGCTATTAAATATCACTTTCCAATTTCTTATCAAAACAAATGAGAAATGCAACCGCACTAAATTCACGAGTAAAAGTTATTGTAACTCTCTTTGTTTTCACACTTTCTCTATTTAAATTGGTACTATGTCCCAGTGCTGAAAAAGGCGATAATCATTGATTATAATTAGGTTGAAAGGTTTTTATTTTCACAATTATAAATTATTGTAAATCCTTAAAACTATATGTTTTTTTTTTCTGAAAGAAGCCTTTTTCACCTCAAAAAGGTAAAAATTTCATGAATGTTGAATATGAATATTCAATTTCACACTAAGCTAATTGCAATAAATATATATGGATAGTGGTTAATAATTACATTTACATCAATTAGATCAAATGTAGAGTATATAATGGAATTTGTTATTTTTCTTATGTAGTTTTGGATGACCAAGTCAAATAAACACTATTGAGATTAACTTTAAGCAAGATTTATTGTTAATAAGATGAAAAATTAAGGATTAAACCTTAAACCCAACAAACGTTATTTAATGTTATTATTTACAATGCTCTCGTGTTCCATAATCAGCACTTCCAATAATGTCGCATATAATGAGGCCTGAGGGTTACTTACCTATAGAGTTATGTATGATTAGTCAGAAAAATTCCGAAAATTTATTCAGAGAATATTCGATAAGATATTCGTCGGATTTCTAATAAACGTTATTGATATCTTGCATATTCTAAAATATTATCTTCATTAAATACACATCGAGAGAAGATAAACTCATTAATAGTTTCTTTATGTGATGAGGTAACTGAATTTCAAATAATAATGTTGAAAATGGATATTTCCCTTTTCATGAACCTCTATCAAAATATATAAATCGATTAATAAGCTATTTCAAATCAATTTAGAGAAAATGGAAAAATGAAACAGCGTCGAAAAAAATATATACCTTATACGAGGTATAGTTCAAAAGACATATACACATAAAAACTAACCTCAGTACTCATTCCCAGACTATATGGCTCCAAATAAATCAACAATTGCTTTGACTTTTGTTTCAGATTAGTGTAAATCTCAAATATTTTTTTAGGTAAGATATAAGAAGTGAGAGAATCGAAAAGGGATAAGACCTGAGCAGCTTCCTCTAACAAATAATGTAAACAAAGGTTATACATGGGTTCAAAATCGTTAGAAATTCATAAATCTTTGTTACTGTATTATATCATCCCATGAAAAATAATAAGTCATTACCAACCTAAAAAATCTATGTTTGATAACCATAGATTGTGTTTATCTTTATTGGACATATTGATCAGTCAAGTTTTCGTATGTTTCCACTGAATCTAAATAAAATCCACTTTGATGATAGAATTCAGAATTGACTCAAAAGGGTCTTGGAAACACTGGAAGAAAGGAGCATCGATAGGATATTCCCAGTACAGGAAATTTGAATTTCGAAGAGAGCTGAAGGAAGACCCCAGTGGTAATTTTGAATTTGGGATATAGGTTTTTGGTACTTCCACATTCATTTGGCAGTTATTTGGGTATAACACTGTCCTGGAGTCAGGAAGAGACTTCGAGAACAATCAGCTGCAAAACTCCTGATCCCACGTCAGTGCTTGCTGCTACATTTTTGAGAGTTGCTTCAAGAGCAGGAAACAACAGGAAATGGGTGAGTGTAGTCATATACAAGGTGAGTCTTTGACCACTGCGTTAATTTTAACCATAGATTCTTGACGTCAAAAGAAACATTTTCTTCCCTATAACATTTTCCAAATTTGGCCCCGTTCTGAAAAGATATAGGGTGTTGAAATTTCATAAAAAATTGCTATTTCACTATGTAATATTCAAACGACAATATCAATTGGGAAATGATCTCTTGTGGGAGGTTTTTGATAAGCAGTCATTACATATTTTGGCAATAATAGATTTATTCCATTCCTTGTGAGTTTCTCACTACTACTATACTGATTGGTTGAATTGCACATGAAAAACAAATATCAGCTTGAACTAAAAGTCCGTATTTCATGCTTCCTGGAATCATTAGTATTTTATCATATAAAATCATTCTTCCATCTTTCCTCCCTAAGTGCACCATTCTTGAGATATTTGAAGTTGAAAGGAATTAAATCAATATAATTTTGTCCAGGTACTGATTTTCTGCAAATCCAACTCTGTGCTCTGAAATGATTCAATAATCAGATTTGTTCCATTATTTGCCATATTTTATGTCTATAATAGAAATATTTCTTCTGCAGGTTGGGGAAATCTCTCCAGTCTATGGTTCCGCCACTTCAAACACTATGGTAGATGAAATTAACTACTAGACAATTTTTGTCTTATATCTACTCACAAAATCTAAATTGGGTATTTGCCATACTCATTATTCAATGATGTCTAGCACCTTATTTAATATTTGAACTCAGAATAATATTCCATAATAAATAAAGAAAAAGCTTTCATCGCTCTTAGGTATACTTCTATTAGATTGAAATAGGTAAAAGCATTTTCTGTCAGGACCCGTTAAATTGTACTGCAAGTCTTTATGAAGAGCTGCAGGCTAGTAGCTTCCAGTATTGCAAGTTCATCAAACCATATCTCTTCTAATATAGAACAAGGTGCAAATTGAGCTTCATATTCTCTATGGAGCTTAGCCACTTCGAATCCAGACTTCTAGATTTGTTTTATACCTTTATTATCTCTTTATCGCACAATTCAATTCAACTCTTGTTCACAAACTTAAGAGATAATAGAATTTGACTTAGGTTTAATATTTCTGAATGTTGTTTATGATGTAGTTAATTAAAGTTCAATCAATATTGACCATTGGGAGGTATAGAAACTCATAAATAAGAGTATTTCAGAATAGAATGCAATTTCTTGGCCATAATCATTTCATACTGAATTGGCGAATTTAAAAACTATCGATACATATCCCTTAAAATCTTTCTAATTTTTTTTTTTTGAAGAAACAAAATAACTCTTGACAGTTTCAAACAGAATCAATACAACAAATTTGAATACTTAGAATTTTTCTTTTTATTTTGGAACTACTCTAACTACAGACGACGTTATAATATTTTATGTAGCAGTAATAATTCATTCTCTAATTATTCTGAGGAAAATTATAATCTAAAGATCAATAATAATTTACAAATATTATCTTTAATTTAAAAATATTGCAAATACATAATTTTATTCTCTCTCTCATAGGGTTCAGTGGATAAATTAATATTCTATGATAAGGTATTAAAATTTGACATAATCTATGAATAAATCCAGCTGACTCAATGTTATACAATCTTATTTGCGCGCTTACCTTGGATTATAAAGAGTAGTAATTATAGTCTAAACAGAATAGATTTATATTAATGAGTTTACAAAAATTTTTATCAAAAAGAACACTCAGTTGATTTTTCCAAATCAAATTTGTGTATTTATAACTGAAAGTATAATTACAGCCACCTAAATCTGGAAATACTTGTGACTCTATCTAGGTTAGTTATTATTGGGATTCAAAGCAGAAAATACAATACCTGTTCACCGGTCTCTGGTTGGCGAGAAGAAACTTCAGAAATCATCAGTGTTTTGAAAATTATGAGATGATTTTTTCTGGCTTTGATGAAAAGCACAGTGATGCCAACCTTCTTGTATCAGAAGTTTTAGAAATGATGGTTATCATGATTTGTGAGAAATTTTAAGAAGAAAATGGCAAATGTAAGGATTAATACAATTTTGGCCACAATTAAGTTTTTTTGTTCATGAACCTCTATGAATATATAAATCGATTGATAGCTTCTTTTCAAATCAATTTAGAGAAGAAATGGAGAATGAAACAGCGTCGAAAAAATATATACCTTATACGGTATAGTTCAAAGACATGCCTACACATAAAAACTAACCTCAGTACTCATTCAGGCTATATGGCTCCAAATAAATCAACAATTGCTTTGTTTTTGTTTCTGAATTGAGTGTAAATCTCAAATATTTTTTTGAGTAAGAAATAATAAGAAGTGCGAATCGAAAGGTGATCCACGGGAAGACACAAACGGCTTCCTCTAACGAATAATGTAAACAAAGGTTATACATGGTTCAAAATAATTGAAATTCATAAATTTTTATTGCTGTGTATATCATCCCATCAAGAAATAATAAGTCATTGCCAACCCTAAAAAATCTATTTTTGATAACCATAGATTGTGATTATTATTTGTTGGACATATTGATCGATCAAGTTTTCGTATGTTTCCACTGAATCTGAATAAAAATCGCTTTGACAATAGAATTCAGGGTAACTCAAAGGTCATGAGCTTACTTAAGAAAGACATCGATGAGATATCCCATGCGGAAATTTGAGCTCCGAAGAAAACTGAAGGAAAACTGTGAGTGGTAATTTTGAATTTGGGATATAGGTTTGTTGATACTTCCACATTCATTTTGGCAGTTATTTGAGTATAACACTGTCCCGGAGTCCAGAAAAGACTTCAGAACAATCGCGCAAAAGCTCCTGATCCCACGTCAGTGCTTTTCTACATTTTTTGAGTTGCTTCGAAACAGGAAACAACGAAATGAGTGAGTAGGTCATATACAGGGTGAGTCTTTGACCACTGCGTTAATTTTAACCATAGATTCTTGACGTCAAAAGAAACATTTTCTTCCTATAACATTTTTCCAAATTTGGCCCTGTTCAAAAGATATATAGGTGTTGAAATTTCATAAAAAAATTGCAGTTTCACCTGTAATATTCAAACGACAATATCAATTGAAATGATCTCTTGTAGAAGGTTTTTGATAACAGTCATGCATATTTTGGCATCAATAGATTTATTCCATTTCTTGTGGGTTTCTCACTACTACTGTACAGATTGGTTAAATTGCATGAAAAACAAATATCGCTTGAACTAAAGGTCCGTATCTCGTACTTCCTGGAATCATTAGTCTTTTTTGCATATAAAATCATTCTTCATCTTTCCTCCTAAATTGCACCATTCTTGAGATATTTGAAGTTGAAAGGAATTAAATCGATATAATTTTGTCCAAATTTTCTGATTTTCCCAAATCCAACTCTGTGCTGAAATGATTCAATAATCAGATTTTTTCAATGTTGCCATATTTTATGTCTTTATAAAATATTTCTTCAAAAGGTTGGGGAAATCTCTCCAGTCTATGGTTCCGCCACTAAACACTATAGATGAAATTAACCACTGAACAATTTTTGTCTTACATTCACCACAAAATCTAAATTGCCATTTGCTGTATTCATTGTTAGTGATGTCTAGCACCTTGTTTAATATTTAATCCAGAATAATATTCCATAATAAATAAAGAAAAGTTTTTCATCGCTCTTCGATATATTTTGACCGTTGAAATAGGTAAAGTATTTTCTGTCAGGACCTGTTAAATTGAAGACTTGTCTTTATGAAGAGCTGGTTTTTTATAGCTTCTGGCTTTCAGGGTTCATCAAATTATATCTATTCTAACATAGGAATGCTGCAAATTGAGCTCATATGAGTTTTAAATAACTTCTGAACCCAGACTCCTAGATTTGTTTTATACCTTTATTATCTTTATTTCATACACCGATTCAACCTTGTTCACAAACTTAAGAGATAATAGAATTTGACTTAGTTTTAATATTTCTGAATGTTTGTTATGATGCATGGTTAATTAAAATTCAATCAATATTGAAACTGGAAGATATAAGCTCATAAACAAGAAAGATTAGAATAGAATGCAATTTCTGACCATAATCATTTCATACTGAATTGAATAATTTAAAACTATCGATATTATCCCTAAAAATCTTTCCACTTTTTTTTTGAAGATACAAAATAACTTTTGACAGTTTCAAACAGAATCAAAACAACAAGGAACCACAGAATACTTTTTATTTGGAACTACCCACCACAGAGACGTTATAATATTTTAATGTGATAATAATTCATTCTAATTATTCTGAGGAAAATTATAACTAAAGATCAATAATAGTTACAAATATTATCTTTCATTTAAAAAAACATTGCAAATATTAATTTTTTCTCTCCTGGGGTTCGGTGATAAATTAATATTCTATGGTAAGGTATTAAAATTTGACATAATCTATGAATAACCATTATTCAATATTTATGTTCTTGTTTACGTTATTTACTCTGATTATAAAAATCAGTAATTATAGTCTAAACAGAATAGATTCATATTAATGATTTAACAAAAATTTTTATCAAAGAACACCTAGTTGATTTTTCAAAATCAAATTTAGGTATTTCTTCAAGAAAGTATAATTGCACACCTAAATCTGGAAATACTTGTAATCTATCCAGGTAAATTGTTATTGGGATTCAGTACAGAAAATACCTGTTCACTGGTCTCTGTCAAGGAGAAGAAACTTCAGAAATATCAGTGTTTGGAAAATCATAGATGATTTTTTCTGGCTTTGAGTGAAAAAGAAAGCACAGTGACAACTCTTGCATTGGAAAATTCATAGAAATGATGGTTATCATGATTTAGAAATTTTAAGAAGAAAATTACAAATGTATGATTATAACACCCAATAATTCTGAGGTTTTTTTGGAATTTCTCACTAGAATGGTTTATAATCTTGAAGTAGAAAGAAAATATAGTAGAACAACAAAAATCTATGTTTATGGTGTTGAATTTTTTTTACCAGAAAATAAGTATTTTGTATCTTCCTTCTGGATATGGACCTCATCGGATGAAACATGAGTGAGTGAATCATTACTTAGAGGGAAAATAATGTTTTTAAACAATTCAGATTCAATAGTGAATGCTGTGGAAGGTATTTTTCATTCAAACTAAACTGGACTACAGAGGGTATTTGCCCAATGTGAAAACTAACAATGCTTATAACTTTTGAACGCAGCTGAATTTGGAAAAACTGTAATGGAAAAAGTGTTTCTTTTGATCTCAAGAACCTATGGTTAAAATTAACGCAGTGGTCAAAGACTCACCCTGTATAACTATGCGATAGGAAGGAACGTCCTATAACACCCTCTCACCTCTTGAAATCACAGGGAAATTCAGGAACCTGATGCATTCATATAAATAAAATACGAGAACACAGTACATATAATTCGAATCATACAGTACGGTAATCTGCATCAGTGAAAAATTTATTGAGTTATCGAATGTTTATACATGAAAAGCAAAAACAAACCAATTTCATAAATTTTTATCGATATTCAATTGATTAAACGGAAATATATTTGCGACCCAATTTTGAAGATTTTTCAAATATTGGTTGAAAAATAACCTGATAAGCTTAATTTTGTACGATTCAACAATTTTGTAGCTGATAGTAGAGATTACCTTCATTAGTACTAACGGTATTGCGGTATAAACGCCTCTTATTTATTAACAAGCTCTAGTTACTGAGTTAAAAAAGGATACATAAAAATTCTGGTTGCATTTTCATCGGTAATGAAATAAACTTTTACCTTTATGAATTAAAATGTGGCACACCACAGATGGAACTTTAATTTTGACCGAGATTCGTTAATTCTGTAATAACTTTTTGATTTAACCCGATAATTTTCAAACAAGGATTAACATTTCGTAATTAATTGGTGACGGCTAGTGACGAATCTGTTAGCTTTCAAAAGCTGAAATAAAAATTTAGAAAGCACTGACGTGAGGTCAGATTGCGCTCTTGTTGAGCTATAATAATATTCAAACTATAACGAATCTATAAGCACTCTGATCAGGTGAACAATAGTCTTTTCTCATACTATGGGACAATGTGATGCAAATATGAACTTCTAATGAATGAACAAACCTATATCTCAAATTAAAATTAACTACTCATAATTTTCCCCACATTTTGGTCGAAGATATAATTCCCTTCCCCTAAAAACTTACGTCAGTGTTTTTCTGAATTTTGACAACGTATATTATTTCAGCCACCCAGATTGAATTCTATCTCTTTGATTTCCCGTTATGAAAAATTTTGATTAATATTTTGCCAACTGACACTGACTAATGAGCCCGGCATTTGTCAATCGAGTATCGATCTGCGATGGCCATCGTTCAGAGAAAATCACCGAGCCTTCATGTCATTTCTCTTTTCTCTTGAGTAAATGAAAAATATGATCATATCTTTAGATGGAAAAGAGCTACGACAATGAAATTTGAGGATAAGTAAGATATCGATCACCTCAACGTATTCACGAATTTTTATTAAAATCCGAAGAATACCTTATGAGTTTTGAAAAAATTTTTTTTGGGAATTTTTTTAAAATTTTCTAGCGTGACGATTTCTGCGAAATTTTGCGAGCCGTTTTGTTGCAGCCTCCGTCAACAATATATCAAGTATCAACTTGATCGGATGGATATCTAGTAGTTATTGAGGAAACAAAATTTCAGATGCTCATAACTACTGAACCATCCGACGGATTTGGCCCAATAACGAACTTGACCGATTTGGACAATTAACCTATTCTGAAAATATGAAAACTCTATTTTGGATGCTAGAGAGGATACGGCCGGCCGGACAGACTCAACTTTCGCCACGAATTCTCTATCGGGGAGTCGAACCCATTCGATTGAGACCATTTTCGGCTCGATATTCCAAAATTACAGACAGATAAAACTCAATATTCTTTCAACCAACTGCTTTGAAATACATACATGGGATGCAATTTCAATCAATAAAAAAATACGGAAGAGCAATGACTCTCTGGAGCTTCTGCGCGCTTCTTCTAAAGTCTCTTCCTGAACTCTCTGATAGTGTGATACTCAAACCACCGCTTTAATAGAGTGAAAGAATCAAAAACCTATATTCTAATTACAAATCAGGATAGGAGCTTTTGCGGGTTTTTCCGGGACTCTGGAACAGTGTGACACCGAAATAACAGCGAAAAATATTAAAGAATCAACAACCATATTTTTTAAATTAAAATTAGCACTATAGTTTTCCTTCAGTTTTGTTCTCTTGAAATCAATAAAATTAATATTTATCTTTCATATAAACAGATGTCATCCTTCCAGTAGCCTCATGTCATGAAATTCCTTATACAAGTCCAAATTACGAAGAAATCTCCTGAGGTATTCAACAGAAATCTTAAGTATGATTCTATACCCAAAATAACATTGATTTGCATTTTTTTTCGGTCAATTTGATACTTATTGAAGGTTTCTTTGAATATTTCAATAATCGATCTTTATCAAACACTCCAATCGATGATCACAGAGATAATCGTAATCTAACCTTTTTAATCTAAATAATTGCAAATAAATTTATTTTCGAGAAAAAATATATCACATTTCATGTTCGAATTGTTGCTCCCCCTTATTCACCTGCTTATTTGGAAAGCACTGGCGAAATTCTTCGAAAATTTAAGCATAATCTCCGTCAAGTTTAAGGTAAGAAGTTCTTCTTTCATGTACTTTACTCACGCAGCCATGGCAACGAACGCATTGTAAACGTACACAACAACGCTTCTACAGGGTGTAGCTAAATAAGTGTAAAATATTTAAGGAGGTGATTCCTCATCAAAAAAAAAGATAGGATCTTTCATATAAAGAAACTTCATTGGAGCACCCCTTGTTAAGATACAGCCCCTCAAAGGGAGTACATAAAATTTGTATAACAATTTTTTTTCACTATCACCAAAAAAGTTACAATATTGAAATTAACCTAACGTTTTCTACTAGCAAAAGGACACTTATCCAGTTATTTATTTGGTTCACCCCATGGTTGTAAGGGTGGGCAACGCAACACTTAAAGTTTATTTCCAATGTAACTTTTTGTCTTATTATTTGTTTACCATTTAAAAATTTATTTCCGATAGCCTGTTTCATTCTGAACAAAAAATGTCTCATGAGTTTTTTGCCCAAAATAAACCAGTTCGCAGCAAAAAATTATTTTACGAACAACTACAGAGATAGGTACATCGTCATAAATGCGAACTGGATTTATTATTATTCTGTAGTTAGTATCCGCATTTCCCACGCTTACAACCATGGGGTAAACCAAATAAATAACTGGATAAGTATCTTTTTGCTAGTAGGAAACGTTAGGTCAATTTCAATATTATAACTTTTTTGGTGCATGTGAAAAAATTGTTATACAAATTTTATGTACTCCCTTTGAGGGGCTGTATCTTAACAAGGGATTCTCCAATGAAGTTTCTTTATATGAATAATCCTATCTTTTTTTCGATGGGGAATCACTTCCTTAAATATTTTACACTTATTTAGTTGCACCCTGTATATGCGCACAACTCAACTCGCTACGTTTCAGCTGCCTCCTTCCACCTTGGCCGAGAATACGCGCATGCGTGAATACCAGACAGTGTTAACTGACTTTAGCCACACACTGTATTTTCTAATATAGTGAATTCATTATAAAACTAGTAAGCCAGTAGATCTATAGGCCAGTAGATCCATAAGCCAGTAGATCCATAAACCAGTAGTTCAATAGGCCCATGGATCAATATAGACCATAGATCAATGAAGCGCACAGAAACACGAAACACAGCAAAGAAACCCGTTGAAAGCAAAGAAACTCGAAAGAACGCGAAGAAACACGGAAGAAAAGGAAGAAACACGAAAGAACGCAAAAAGCCCAAAGGAATCCAAGAGAGCACGAAGGAACGCAAAAAAACCCGTTGAGAGAGAAAAAATTTGAAAGAACTGGAAGAAACGCGAATTAACACGAACAAAAACAAAAAACGTCCGAACGCGAGGAAAACATGAAAAAACTGGATGAAACACGAAAGAACTCGATGAAACACGAAAGAATATTTGATCGAATTAAGAAGCCGTAAGCAGAAACAGCCGAAATAACTCGATCGAATGTAGCTGTTAGAAATAGGCAACGCTTATGAGACCGAAAAAAGAACCAAAAGAATATCGTTTCAACTCCATCGATAAGCGCTTGGTGAATTTTACAAAAGTAAAATAAAAATTATTCGATAAAGATCTAAAGGTCTAACCATGAACAGAGTGCCTTGCCGATTACTTCGAATTTCGTTCCATTCGTATACGCATAAACTAAGTGGGTCCGATTTACGTGTAGAATATGACCTAAGAATCTACATAAGATTGGAATGTCAACGACAATTGTCATTTCAGAGTAGGAATCGACAAGGGTGAAATGAATTGGCTCGGGATGGCAAAACTGGGTCTTTAGCATGGTAAAATTTTGAATTTCATAAAACCGGGGCTCTCACGAATCCTAGGAATTGAAGAAATTTCAAAATATCATACGAGATATGGGTTAATATTGTAATTGGAATGATCTGACAAAGTTCTGTGAACGTCGGACGTGACTGATGATCTGAAACTTGTGTTTGAGCCGAAGTAAGCTATTTTCAGCAATTAATTTAAAATATTTTTACTTGCGATTGGAAGATATGAATAGCCCTATCCAAACGTCCGATTCTCGGGGAAGAGACAGATGAAAACGTCTTTTCCTGATAGTTTCAGTGGAAAAAGCTTTTTCAATTTTACCTGACCATATTTCGCGAAACACCGGGAAATCGGTGTTTTGGGTGAATTTTTTGAAAATGCGAAAAGCTGTCTTAAGAACTTTACGGTGCTCGCAAGATCGCCTTCCCCTTTCTACCTCGAAATATCGCATTTCTAAACCCCTCGCCAACCGAAAGTTTTTTGATCTCCTTTTACCTGTATCGAACCATCGATTACCACAGAAATATTCCTTATTGTTTTTAATATATTGGGAATATTGGGATGGGATAAGTTTTATTCTACTATCAGCTCGCTGAAGGTCGATTTAGGTTCGGATCTTAGACTATTACATTAACGGCATATATAGATAGCATATCCAACTTCAATATTCTACGGTGCATCGTCGCGTGAAGCCCAATTCTGAATGTCCGATAACTTCCTGTATATTTTCCGTTGTTTCCGTTGCCCGCGCCTTTTTCGTAACCACTGACGTGAAGAGTGCATCCTTTTAGGTTCACCCCATATAATCAAAAACTAATAAGGCCGTGATTGCTAATTTATCATGAAGACCGCAGAAACTGGTCAATTAATCGAAGCAACGTATAATGAAGTACGGATTCAGAGCAAACGCAGGGGTGCAAATGAGAATTGGCGAAATTGTAACGGTAACAGCATTGCGCGAACTAATTATTGATTATGTAAATTAGGAAAGAGCTCTTGTATCAGAAGATAGTTCATGATGCGTGATAATAGACGCGATTTAATAGAGCATATACATATCTATTAAAAATTTCGATGATATATTGAGCAATCGATGCGGTTAATACAGTAAATATAGCTGTTATTTCGAAAAAAAATAGAATAGCTTTGACGTGAGGTCAAGAGCTTTTGCGAGCTTGTTCTAGAGTCTTTCCCTCGATTCTGGAACAGTGTGATACCCCCACAATGAATGAACAAATCTATATCTCAAATTTTGATGAAGTTTGGCAAAAATTTGTTTTCTTTATTGTAGCTGAAGGCATTAGCCTTGTACAGATCACTATATTATGGATACAAAAAATTATAAAATGTATAAATACCAGTACAGAAATTACTGACGTACATGAATAGAATAGTGATTGTTTGAGCAGACATATTATAAGTAGGTATATGTAAATGCATGTGTATATATCAGCAAATATATTCGCCAGTACATTCACATACTTCATTATCTCATCCTTTGAGTGTTCATCAGATTGAATTCATTCCAGAAGATTGTTCATTCATTGTGATGTCAATGCTTCACTTTATGGTAGCTCTGAAACTGCAATTTTTGCAGAAACTAATTTCTGAATTAATTCTGTAGGTTTTTGACTGAAAAACATTCATCCTACAGCATTTTAGTTGTACCACATATAATTTTTTTCATACAGAATACAGCTAATTTCGAATACATAAAACCCTTGAAATTTCCACAGATTTTTATTGTTTCATTTTGAAATGTACCACCTGAGGAAGCCATAGTGTTTTGCGAAACAATTGTGTTAAATAATAAAAATCTGTGGAAATTTCAAGGTTTCATTTGTTTGAATTTTGAATAATCATCACAATACATTAATTGTGAAGAGTTATGTCCTCTTTCTTTTTGTCTAGAAAACTTTTTATAAGACCCCCATTTATATAAAAAAACGCAACCCGAAGTTTTCATATTATATCATTTAAATCTTCCTTGTGAAATCTTTTCAACAAAATATATCAAATAGTATATTATGAAATTATAATAGTGTTTAAATATGGTCGTTTTGGGAAAATTTTAAGGCATTTGTGATAAAATTCATGAACGTTTCAGGTTTCATTTAATTTTGAAGTTTCCGAAAACATCTAACAATTAGTTTCGTTTTTGGAAAGTACTATTATTTTGCTAATATAAAAATTACCAATATTTCCAGAATTATTAATTCCAAAATTTCACCTTGTAAAATTCACAATAATCCCTTTAGAGTGTTCCATTTGGAATAAAAAAAATACCTAGAATGGCACAGTATTTCAAAGAAAAAAGTTTGACCAGATGCGACAAATACAGAGATATAGGTCAGTAAAGCTATGTGTCGACACATTGTCTTTTTCCTCAACCTAATATAAGGTCTCCCAGATATGTGTGTGAAGTTGGCCCCGCACTTTTTGATTTCCGAAAATTTTTTGTTGTGCTGAATTGTACTAGGTTTGTGCTGCTTTGTGCTGTTCGAATTTTCTCGTTATTTCAAGTAGTTTTCGAGATATTTCACTAAATGCATAAAATGGGCCAGCCCTGCACTTTTTGAAAATTTGAGTTTCAACCACTGAAATGATTGTGCTAGACGTTTACCTACTGAGTTGTGCCGTTCGAATTTTTGAGAATGATCTCTTAATTTCACAGAAAATGGAAAATTAAAAAAAGTTAGCCCCGCACTTTTTTTTTTTTTTTATCGGAAATGAGTGTAAAAAGTTGTGCTAGGTTTGTGCTGAGTTGTGCCGTAAAAATTTTCATGGAAATACCTTACATTTTCCGGAAAATTCCGAAAATCCATTAAAAGGCTAGCCCCGCACTTTCGTTTTTTCAATCGGAATATGTGGAAAAAATTGTGCTACGTGTGTACGAGTTTTCTTTCCGAAAAAACTGGAAAATTCAACAAAAGATAGCCCTGCACTTTCTGTTTTTTTCCATGAAAATCATCTTATAGAGAAGTGCAGGGCTAACTTTTTATTTGATTTTCCATTTTCTGGGAAATTAAGAGATCCATCTCAAAAATTCGAACGGCACAACTCAGTATACGTCTAGCACAATTCATTTCAGTGGTTAAAACTCAAATTTTTAAAAAGTGCGGGGCTGGCCTGTTTTATGCATTTAGTGGAATATCTCGAAAACTACTTGAAATAACGAGAAAATTTAAACAGCACAAAGCAGCATAAACCTAGCACAATTTAGCACATTAAAAATTTTTTCGAAAATCAAAAAGTGGGGGCCAACTTCACACACATCTCCCTGATCTATACCTCAAAGTTTCCTATCTAATCCCTTTGTCATCAAATACCAAAATAAAGATAGATATCAGTTATTACGGTAAAATTCAGTTTATATTTGATTCACCGAAAAAGTTGATGTAAATGAGGAATTTTCCTTATTAAAAGAATTATGTATTCACGGTTGAGAAATCATAGAATTAATTCCGAGCGAGAATATTTCAGATAAGTTGCGAGAGGCTAGGATAAAAGTCGTGTTAACACATACCCTACCAATTTCATTCGAGAAACTCATTAACAATTCACTAACGAAGCTACAGAACAGTTTTCTACAAATATTTGTTCAGCACGTGGTCCTCCAGTCACCGTAATAATGTAAATATTGGAATCTTAGCATAGGAAGACCTTTACAATGCCGCAGAGGATTCGTCGAGGTCAGTGATCTACCGAATATAAATCCGGTCATTACGGGACGTTACATAATTTTTGTGCATTCGACACGTAACGGGTGATCGTATATTCTTCGGGAATAATATAGCAATAATCCAATCATTCGCATTGAGAGAAGTATTATATCCCTGAATGCAATAAAAGTTTAGCATGAAATCAACTATTTGATGAAGCATATAGTACATTCTATTTAAGAAAACTTACGGTAAAGCAATTACAAATACATCTACTACTCAAGGTGAATTGCTTCAAATAAACTGTTAGAAATTCATCCAACTCCCATGAAAAAGAACTCATGAAAATTTAATTATTCAAACTATTTCTACCATTTCCAATATCTTTCATTGGTGTTTTTTAACAACATTTCGGTGAACATCTTCTATCGTTTTCCCAGTAAATTGCTTCAGAAAAAGCAGTAACTGTAACGAAATTATTAAATATTTGTCAAAAGTCAAGAACAGCGAAGCTAATGCAAATTTAATAATTTTCAAACACTTTCTGCTTTATTCCAAGTGATTTGCCCTATAAAACGATTCATCATTTGGACAATAAATATTAGCTTAAATGATAGCATAAAGTAGTGGTAAGAAAGTCAATGTTATTTTTCTTGAATGTTCCATACAACTCAACGAATTTACACAAACTTAGTCCTCACTTTCAATATAATCGAAAATTTGAAGATTTTCTCAAGAAAACATTTCTGAAACTCTAGCGAAAGCTGGAGTTCTTACAGAATGCATAGACTTTAAGGACAAGTCAAGTTAATGAGTTCGAAATTACGTTAAAAGGACATACTTTTACTAAAATTATGCAATAGCGGATTATGTATAAATCATTGTGCGAAAAAACTACCCGAGTACATTGATAATTTTAAAAGTTATGAACAATTGGATATGATACAAGAGTAGTGTTTCGTTTTATTACTTATAGATAGTGAATTTTGATGTACCTACATTGTTTATAATTTAAATTCAACGTTGAACATTGCCGTCCTTCTCCATAAGGTTAAGCGAATGACATCGCAAGTTAGAAAGTAACAATAAATTTATACTTTTTCTCATTATATGTATAGTAGATTTAATAATCTAAAAAAATTATTATGTTATTTATACAGAAAAAGTTTGTTTGTTTGAATAATTAGTTCAGTATTTTTACATCATAATTGACAGTTCACCACAAATTAACAAAAAATGATTTTTCATTTATATTAACAATTTTTTACAACCAGATTTTAAGCGATCCTTTTTTTAATCCTGATTTTAAAACCACAAAAACGTCTCTGTGAATCAAAATACCAAAAATATTTTTTCGATAATAATGAATCAAGATAAAAAACTAATCATTTTTCGGTATTTTCATGCACAACAATTTGTTATAGCAAAATTATTCACCTTTATTCATTTTATACTGATAGTTCCAAGAATTACAAATAGGCCCTGTGCTTCAAAATAATGAAAAAAAGTTATTTGGATAATTATAAAAAAATACTTTCTTAGGGTATTTCGATGCGATGATTTTATAGTTAGATTAGTGTATATACGATTAAATTATTAATGAGGTTGAATATAAAAAAAAATTTCTTTCAGAAGTTGTAAAAAAATCTTAAAAATATAGTCCATTTGTTTGAAAATATTTATAACAAAATGGAGATAGAATTTCTATTTTTCAGTTGATGAAGTTATTTTGTTAACATTAAACTCCATATAAGTGTCAAATGAAAAAAAAATCACTTTACGGCAGAATTTTGTCAACGTATTATGAGTATTTTATAATATGTATTTTCAAAAACAGTTTTGGGAATTTTTCATTGTACTGAGGTGGCCAGCCGAGACAAAATAAGGTTCTAAACTGGGAGATCATAGAATTTTTAGCCGCCTTTGTGTTATCAAATGTGTTCTACGTAGGAATCGGTAAGGATGAAGAAATTCCAAAGCGTCCCGAATTACTTACTACACTCATTTAATGAAACTCAATTTATTATCCTTATTACAAAATCGCTCTGAAACTCGAAAACTAATATGGACACCATAGTGTTTCCAACAATCTGTATTTTTCATTTAAAAATGTCATGTAATTTATATCTTATAACAAAGGCCTATCCACTCAGTAAAGTTACACTTGTTCAATTGATAGTGATAGGATAGCATCAAGGGTTTGGGGTACGAGTAGCTGCAATTTATCGCTTTTTAAGAGGATTTAATATTTTGAAATCAACCTATTCCAAGATCCTTGTAAGAAAACAATCATTCCAAAAAAATACATTCCATAAATCTACCGCACACTGTGTTATAAATTGCTGAAATCGACAAGGTGAAACGTGATCAAACCAATGAAACTGGAGTTTTTCGTTTATTTTTCTCCACTTTAACTACATTATTATTCTCAGATTACCTTTAGAACGCTTTTTATCAGAGTCATCGAATAATCACGCATAAGAGGTGTATTAACAGCACCAAAAAAATAAATATTTACATTCACTTCACCAAATAAACTTTTATAATCACATAAGCGAGCTAGAACAATCGAAATTTTTGAGAAATATCTCACTTCCAAAGCAAAACAAACATCTAAGCACCTCATTTATCATCAGATTATCACAAGGTGGGAAGAAAAAAAAACAGAGGACGAAACACAGAAAATGTGAAAGCGAATATTGCCGCTCCCAAACAGTTGGAAGACGTCTTATAACCTTTTATAGTTGGTACTTATCGAATCAATTAATACCAAAACAATAAATTTCAGTTGGGCAACCTCTCGGTCGATTGTTTTCTCAATTTAGCACGCTGATTATAGATGTGAAATAAAAATAATGAGTGAGAGTCATGCTAAAGCTTGAATTTTCACAGTTAATTTTGTATTTCTACTTAGTTATACATGATTATCGGGTATTGTTTCTTCAGTAGCTATAGATACGTTATTGCTTTTTATCAAGACACTCGATATAAAAACTGAGTATATTTCTAAGGTAAATGTGTGTAGTGTTGATCTAACTATTTTTGATTTTCGAAAAAATATTTTTTGCGTTCAATAAACTTCAAAAGATGCTCAGGATGAGCAAGACATGCACTTTCCAAAAAATAATTATTTTTATATAATAATTATGAAGATGTTAATTATTGAGGCCCGTAGATTTCAACCCCGCCTCGTACTGTCTGATTTTCAGTTTAGGAATACTTTCAATTCCAAATTTAGAAGGAGGAGAAAGATCATAGAAAAATGCCATTGCACTCTATGAAATTGGGTACACAATAAGATTTCTATTTGATTAATATTTTAAACGATTGTCTATTACAAATGGTCTTCTGATAATTTTCAATTGAATGTACACTTCATCGAAAGCAATTGATACTATTAATAATTGTGCCATTTTCATTAATTAATCGCTATGATATGATTCATTGTTACTGTTTCAGAAGGTAGCTGATACCAAAAACTTGTTATTAAAGCAAACTGATCGATAAATCATTAAACTTTATTTCTAAGTTCAGTCGGCCCAATTACAATCACCTTCATCTGTTCAATTTTGAAAAATACAGCTCATTGTTCATGATGAAGAAATTATCTCTCGTGGGTAAAATTATTGTTGAAATTTTAATTCCTCACCGCAGTGTGTCAATAAGAGCTATCTTGGTCCTTTGTTCTTATTCACTGAATAAGCATGAAAACAATACGGACAGAAAGCAAAGCTCGAATTGTTTGGATGAGAAATGAGTTCTGATTAACAAATAATTTATTTTATTAACTGTGACAACCCAATTATTCCATTCACAAAGTAGCACTCAATTAAACAATTCCCGAAAAAAAGCGGTTTCAGTCAAGAGCATTTGGTTTGGATATTTCTTACGATCCTTGGAATGTTTAGTTGCACCTTCATAAAAGCGCTAATTTAATCCTTTGTCAAAATACAGGATTTTCTAGATTTCGATGCTTGGGCAAAATCGAGTTAAATAAAAAAAATCATCTGGCAATTATTCAGAAGTGTTTCAAAAATTAAAGTAGTTCAATTATGAATTTTTTTCGAGCATGTTCCTGATGTAACAACGAGCTGTTTCGCACGAGGAAGGTCCCAATTAAAATTTTTTTCAATGGTGAGGTTCAGTAGATTCTATAAATTAATTTGGCTATCAACACTTCAGTTACGGCTGTAACAAAAATGAACAGATGTATTAACTCTTAACTGACTCCCATGAAATTCATCGTTCTCCAAATATAAAAACTAGAATGTAATACAAAAATTTTAAAATTTTACGCATGTATGTTTCAAAATTATTGAAGAGGCAGAAAACGCAATAACAAATTTGGACGACTATGTACAATAGTCGAAGATCTGTAAAAATATTTCAATAGACTCACAGGCCTACAAAAAAAATTTTTTTTGGTGCCTAGAATTTTTGAGCTGATTTTAACTATATGCTGTATCTAAATATGATATCAGTTTTTCTGTATCAGCTCTAGATTTTTAGATAAATTCACTTATATATCAATGCTTTTTTCTATTTAATACTTCCAAGAATGAGTGTTGTAAAATTTATACAAGAGATAGATTCTTGTATATTTTCCTTATTGTCAGTCTTCATTTGTAACAAATTGAATTTAAAATAATAATATTTATTATAATTATTATTTTAATTCATTTATTACAAATAGAAGACTAACAATATGAGATATACAATATGACTCATTGGTTGACAAACTGTTAACAAGTGGGATTTAATCCTATTTAGAGTCATCCAGTTAGTTGTGTTCTTCTACATAATGGGAACAAATATGGCTCAATACCAATTGCTCACTCAACGAAAATGAAAGAGCAATATGACAACATAGCTTTGGTTTTGGAAAAAATAAAGTATCATGAACATCAATGGGTGATTTGTGTAGACTTAAAAATGGTAAACTTTCTCCTTGGACAGCAAAGTGGCCACACCAAGTATCCTTGTTTCTTGTGCCTCTGGGATAGCAGAGAGAAAACATGGATGTTGGCGGAAAGAATATCATCAATGATCCTTTAGTTCCGCGAGAGAAAATCATGTTTCCACCCCTGCATATCAAGCTGGGTCTAATGAAGCAGTTTGTAAAGGCTCTTGATAAGAATGGATCATGCTTTGCATATATAGGGAAAAAATGCCTCAGCTGAGTAAGGAAAAAATTAAAGCAGGAATATTTGATGGCCCACAAATAAGACAGCTGATTAAAGACCCTGACTTCATAAATTCAATGACTGAGATTGAACAAAATGCCTGGAATTCATTCGTTTCAGTTGTCCAAAATTTTCTGGGTAAACACAAAGCTGAAAACTATGTTGAATTAGTCAATGAGAGGCTGAATAATTTCAGTTCACTGAGTTGTAACATGAGCATTAAGGTGCACTATTTACACAGCCACTTAGACCGTTTTCCTGATAATTTAGGCGACATTAGTGAGGAGCAAGGTGAAAGATTTCACCAAGATATCAAATCTATGGAGAATCGCTATCAAGGAAGATGGGATACTCACATGATGGCAGATTACTGCTGGTCTTTAAAACGGAATTGTTCTAAAATACATTCAAGAATGTCACGCAAAAGAAGTTTCCGAAATGTTTAGTGAGTAATTGGTTTAAATGATGACTTTTTCTGTTTTTTATATTATATAGTGAATAATATCTGTAATATCTGTGTAATATAATAAAAATTCCTTTATTAATTTGTTTCTTTAAACCATGGTTTTTCTTTTAAAATAGTGTAATGTATAATTCACAAAAATGTTGATATCTTAAAAATTCGAGCTGACAGGCAAAAACTAATAGTATATTTGAATTCAGGGCATCAAATTCATATGAAATCACCTCCAAAATCTTCGGCACCAAAACCACTGTTGACCAGTGAATAGTTAAAATAGATAGGAGTAATATCTTCGCCATATATTTTAGCAGTACAAGGGATTTTTATTTCATCTTTTTATACGTCAATACCACTTTTATTCATGTAATATAATTTACAATAAGAAAAACCGAGAGAAAAACCTTGAGATTGTGTTTCACGCATAACTGATCGGTGGTTTGTATATTCGTTCCTACTTCATTGTATATCCCAAATGAAATTATTATTATGGCCTTGCTTCTTCAAAATAATTCGATTATGGCAAGATAAAAAAATATTTGTTACATTGTTTCATGATAGACTGCATTTCGTATGAATTGCAGAAATATTTTTTCTAGACTATTATATCTGTTTGATCAAGAGTTCACGGCACACTGCCTCATGAAGCTTCCGTGAACTAGACTATATAGGGTGGTCCAAGTAGTGGCGTCAATAATTTTTCTCGAACCTGGGTTATCCGAAACCATACGGTGTATGAAACGCTATTTTTTTTATTTTCCACTAATAAGTTTTTGTGTATATTCAATTATTTCTGCCAGCGTGGTTTCAAGCCTATGTTTTTTTTTGAGTTACTTAAAGGAATTTAAAGAATCTGATTTATTTCAAAATAGTTACTACGAAAGAGGATATGAATTTTTGGAATTTATACCATAATTTATCTCATGATTGTCACACACAGGTACCCATATACCTCAGTGATGTAAATAGATGATTTACGAAATAAACTCATTATTATTATTATTATCATCGCTGGCAGAAAGCATGAAAAATACACAAAAAAATTATAACTCAAATACTAAGAACGCAGCATAAAGCTCGTATTTTCGGTTACCCCAAAGTGCTAGGATTCTAAAATAATTGTGCACGTCACTAATTGGACCACCCTGCATAATTCTGAGTACCTCGCAATGACAGATACAGTTTTATCTGTCGAATTTTGTCATAATTTTAATTATAATTGGTATTACATTAGTCTAAGAAGGATGGATAAAGATGATACAATATAACATGTTTGCATGTCAGGTAATTACAGGTGGGAATGTTAGGAAATTTACTCTTATATTAACTGTAATGAAGCCTAATTATCATTGAGAAAGGATAATAATGTATTCTAAGCTACGGATGTTGCGATTTTTCTCATATCCCTTCATAGATCTTATTCAATATCAATTTAAAATAAGGAATCCCACAATGAATATTTAACCAAGGCGATAGATACCATAATTATACTTCAAATCAATGGTAAAAGTACTTAAAAACTTTTTTCATGAAATACTTCACTTTTCCACGGAATCACATTCAAATGTTTTCTTTATTGTGCTATTGTTTTGCCAAATGACTGAAATTTTCGGATGTCGAGCCGAAAATAGTCTCAATCGATTGTATATAGAACTAAGTGGGGGACATTTCGAACACTTATTTTAAGTTTTAGTTAATTAATTTATAAATAAAATAAGTATCCGTTGTTTTATTATCTATGGTTCGTATTATATAAAGAAATCCCATCGTTGTGGTCTGGCGTTCCATAGTTGCCTTAGATGTGGATGAAAATATCTATATTTTGAGAAAACTGCCAGAGATAACCTGAATAAAGATATATATTTGAAATTAGAAGAAAGAGAATTAACCATTAGGAAAATAAAATACAAGGTGCGTCATTAAAAAAATAAGAGTTTACATAAAATTTTATGTTGGAGATCCTTTAATGCATTTCCTAGTACTGAATTATGAATGCCCATAAGAAATATTACAAATTCGTCCATTTAAACGTTTTCGTATGACCAATGAATGCTAATTGAGATAGCTATGTGTAAAATATAAACAATCACCCTTACATAAATACGAGTACGTTCGCATTCAACGATAATTGTTGTGTTAGCTTTCCTAAAGATCGTATCACTCATATAATAAACCCGTAAAAGATTCTGTCCTCATGTCAGTACTTTTCAACATGTTGTCTAAAAGCTTCTATAAAAAATTTAGAAATCACTGACGTGAGGTCAGATTGCTTTGGCGCTGTTGTTGAGCTACTTGCAAGTAAATATTCAAACCATAACAAATCTATAAGCACTCTGATCAGGTGAACAATAGTCTTTTCCCCTACTATGGGACAATGTGATGCAAAATGAACGCCTAATGAATGAACAACACTATATCTCAAATTAAAAATAACTACTCATAATTTTTCCCAAGTTTTGTTCGAAGCTATAATTCTGTTCCCCTGAAAACTTACGTCAGTGCTTTTCTGAATTTTGACAACGTATATTATTTCAGCCATCGAGATTGAATTCTATCTCTATGATTTCCCGTTATGAAAAATTTTGATTAATTGATTTGTCAATTGAATATCTATCTGTGATGGCCATCGTTCAAAGAAAATCACCGAGACTTCATGTCATTTCTCTTTTCTCTTGAGTAAATGAAAAAAAATGATCATATCTTTAGATTTAGAGAAAAAAGCTACGACAATGAAATTTGATGAAAGTAAGATATCGATCACCTCAATATATTCACGAATTTTTATTGAAATCCGAAAAATGTCTTATGAGATAGTGAGTATCAAAAAAATTTTTTTTTGGGAATTTTTAAAAATTTTCTAGCGTGACGATTTCTGCGAAATTTTGCGAGCCGTTTTGTTTCAGCCTCCCTCAACGGTATTTCAAATATCAACTTGATCGGATGGATATTTCTAGTAGTTATTGAGGAAACAAAATTTAAGATGCTCATAACTACTGAACCATCCGACGGATTTGGTCCAATAACGAACTTGACCGAGATATTTGGACAATTAACCTATTCTGAAAATATGAAAACTCTAGCTCATCTCTTTTGTATGCTAGAGAGGATACGGCCGGCCGGCCGGAAAGACTCAACTTTTGCCACGGATTCTTCATCGGGGAGTCGAACCCAATCGATTGAAATTACAGAAATTTGGGCAAAATTATAGGCACTCTGTTCGGGCGAACAAGAGTGCCAAAAATAACTGTCCTGCTCCTATGATTTCGCATATATCATTATCCAAATTTCGAGTAAAACTATTTTATATAGAATTTCCTTAGTTTCATTGAATTGTTCAATATAGTCAATAAAATATCAACAACAACCAGAAGTTTCATCAATATGTTCGAATCATAACGATATACCAACGTTCGTCAAATAATGAATTACTTAATTCCTTCACATAATATGCTGCAAGAAATGTGTGGAATTTTATGGAATTGCATTCTTAGATGGTATCTTCCCATACGATACTGCAAGTTGATGAATGCGATATTGTACAGAAGATTATGATCGCAGTTTGAGGCGTGCCATACGCGAAATTCCAAAGAGCCGGAATAACCCGATATAAAAAATATTTTTTTAAATTTTTCACACAAAACTCCAAGATGACGCAGAGAAGAAATCCTCTTCGAGAAGGAATGAAATAGATGACATAATAAGTAAGGAAATGAAATGGGAAATAGGCAAACACCCCTGGAAAAATCCAGAGAAGAAGCACTGACGTGAGATCAGTCTTTTTCGAAATTCTGAGAAAGCACTGGCGTAGGTCAGGAGCAATCGTGCGCTTGTTCTAGAGTCTTGAATGAACAAACCTACATCTCAAACCAAAAATAAGTACTCGCAATTTTCCTTAAGATTTATCCGAAGCTCAAATTCTTTTCTCTTTAAAACCAATCAAAAGTAGACATATCTACTCCATCGAAAAGCATCAAGAAAATCTTTTTTCATTGAGCTCTTGTCAATTGAATCCCTTGAATGCGTATGGCAATATAATCAGGAAAATTCACCTTTCAGTAAATAAGGTGTTTTCTCATCATGATACCAGAATTTCGAACGGGCAAAAACTTGTATTCGAAAAACATTATATATTCAAATCCAAATCCAAATCCAAATTATGAAGCATCTAAATGACTTTCACGAGAATTACATTTAACATTTTCAGAACACGAATTTGGTTTGCGAATAGATTATTTCACCGTAAATGAACAATTTCGAATCAATAAGTCCGACCGATGTCAATCGAATACGCATAAGTGGAAGCATCGAGCATTGAAATTTCTAACGGTCTTTTTGACATTTCTTTTTCACTATTTCACGAAATATTCGTATTTTCAGAAGAATAATTTGTGGCTTTTTCTATTAGTTTGAGTTGAATGGGTCGGGCAGGAGATGGGAAATTTCCAATGAGTCTAGAGTCGCTACGGACCGTAAATGTTATCGTTTTTAATTAACATGAACTCTACCGTTTTTGATTGCTTCCCTCAAGTAATTAAAAAAATTATTATATCTAGAGGAAGAAAGTAACAACAATGAAATTTGTAATAATATGTAAGTTATCAATCACTCCACACATGCACAAATTTTTGTTTGAAAATGTTGGATATATTAAGAGGTATTAAGTATTCAGTAATGAAACGAAATTTTCGAATTTTTTAGCGTGTTGATTTCTGTGAAATTTTGCAAACCTACTTGCGTCAACTTGATTCAATATTCTTCAAAGTTACTACTTGATGCTATGGATATTCTAGGAGTTGTAGGGGAAATCAAATGCTGATAACTCCTGAACAATAGGACGGATTTGGCCCAACAACGAACTTGACCTAGATATTTGGACAATCAACCTTCTGAAAATATCAAAACTGTAGATCTTCACTTTCGAAAGTTAGATAGTATACGAGTAAGGCCGCATGGACAGACATACTCAAGTTCGATGC
Organism: Micraspis discolor; assembly: GCA_030674115.1. Taxonomy (NCBI): domain Eukaryota; kingdom Metazoa; phylum Arthropoda; class Insecta; order Coleoptera; family Coccinellidae; genus Micraspis; species Micraspis discolor. Next base: position 975,964 of record JARTUT010001750.1, read on the forward strand.
TGTGTTTTTCTTCAGGAAATAGAACTCAATTGATTGAGATCTTTTTAGGCTCAATATTCGAAAATTATAGACATCTGGGCAAAATGAAAGCACGCTGTTCTACTAGAATAAGCGTGCAAAAATTCTCAAATAATTTGTTTTAGTTTCATTAATATATTACTGGTATTCAATATTTTTCATCATATAAACTTACGATGAAACAAATCAAAAAAGAGAAAATGAAGAATGATAATAGAGGAAAATGAAGCTGAGAGCCTAAATATTTAAACATCCGATTGCAGAATGCTGCCTGTATCACAGGTTTATTATATATTAGGACACGTATAATTATCATTCACTCCAACTCGAATACTTTGAGAGAAGCAATATTGAGAAAAAAAAGGAAATTTAACGCATCCCAAAAATTCGACGCCCTTGACTATAGCCACTCAGCCCATTTGTAAAGTGGGATCTGATGAAATTGTTTGCTCTCATCTAATTTCATTCACTAACATGTCAATTATCTCCGAATTTATTTTAGCTCACGTTCATATTAATCAAGACCCCATGAACTCACAAAATTTTGAGATAGAAATGAACGCCATGAAGAAATGGCAGCTAATAATAGTCTCAAAATAGTTGAGATGATGTCATTAGTATAATATCTTGAAATAGAACGAATATATTTCCTCTTTCCAGTCTAAATGTATCAGAAACAGCAAAAATTAGGCAACTAAGGGAAAGTACTCTGTTGTTTATGCCGCTTTCGTTTCTATACACATTCCAATAAATCACATGGCATGGCTCGTAATTTGGCGCTTTCTCAACTGAAAACAACAACAAGCAGGAAAACTCACTATAACACCAAATCACCACCCACACTTTTCGCACCCTGTATACAAGCCGTCGTGTTACACCTGTCCGATCACCTGTCGCGCCGCGAACTGCTTTCGGTTGGTACTAGTGCGGTTCCGCTGCCTTGAGGATGGCCACTTCCTTCACGAGAGGGGGGCTCGCCTCGTCCACGACGGGGTCTACTACACGTATCATGGAGAAGGGTTACTACGATTTCAATATGGGGGAGATGATGAAAAAACTTTACACACCCGAGTTGCGAAATTAATTGGCGGAGGTCTTTGACACGCGTGTGCATTCATATCGAATTGTAAACATTCAGTTTTGATTCGTACTTGCGCCAGACGATGTGGCGTCACAGCTGTGATCAATGGACATGTAATCGAAATGTTATCTAAGTAATCTAGGTACAACTATCAAAATTGATGAGAATACTTCTCGGTCTATGGTTGACTAAACTCTTCGGATAACCCACGTTGCTAAGAGTATTCATCAAGGACAGTTTCAGTCGACTAGAAAATATCCTATAGCATAACGAATTTTCACTTATAATACCACAAGAGCTTCAAAATTATCGGGTATTTCCCGATAGGTTCGTTGCAAACAAATGAAGGAGTCAAGTTTTTAGGTTAAAAAATCACGAGCGCGACGCGAGTGATTTTTCCTGAAAAACTTGACGAATTTTGAAGCTCGCGTGGTATTCGGGGATTATTTTTCTGTCCCAAATGTCGGCCAATAGAATTGCACCATGAGACGAAATGTACAAGTAACAAATAAGAATTTCATAATGAATAAAACAACATTTAATTAAGAATCAGGGGAGTGCAATTAAAAATACAATTGTTGTAAACATTGGTGCATGTTTTCTTCAAGTCAGAATTATCGGTAATGGTCCCAGAAGAGGTAGATGGCATGAGGTTTATGCTGTTGATGGCATTTTCTGCAGTAGGCTCACTCCTTCGCAGTTTCTTGACAATTAATTCGTGGTGTTCCTGGTCGAGTTGGAGATACGGCTTGATGGAGTTACTGTTGGCATGTCCAGTTATTTTGATTATCTGCTGCTCTCCCAGGCCCGATTTCGCTAGATTGGAGACGGCTGTTGCACGACTGGAGTGATTGGTGATTTTTTGTTACCAAGGTCAAGCCCAGCTTTTTGTGCTGACTCTTAACCCACTTTGAAATCGTGTTTTGGCCTACTGGGAAATCCTTGTACCACCTAGCGCCTGGAACTTTATTCCAGAATGGATTTTGGGTCAGGAATAGTCTGTCGCTCTTGATATTGACATCTCTCTTCTCTCTCAATTTCTGGAACAGTCTCACTGGGCACTTGTCAGGGATTTCCCGATTCTCCACCAGCCACTTGCTGTCTGATAATTTTTTATCACCACCTTGTGTGGTCTTGCTGAAAATTGGATTGTATTCAATTCTCCCAGTTGTTTCCCCGTCATTTCGCTGTTCTGCCTTGAAGTGATGTATTGACGCCATGCTGCCCTCACCACCTCTCCAAGCCAATTACACTGATATTATCATGAATAATTTTTTCTGGAGGTCATCAGGAGTTTCCTCGTCCCAAACAGTGGTCATTGCATCCCAATCTTTTTCCTCCAACGCTGCTGCACTTGCCCTCCGTTTTTCCGGAATAGATTGTAAAGCCTTACGCTTGGCATCACGAGCTCCTCGAGCGGTCTTGAATGCAGCATCCGAAAATGGGTTGATTTTGATGTCGAAATCGTTCAAATACTTTCTCGAAGTAATTTGGCAGTCTGATTCCACATTGTTTTTATTGTACCTTCCTTATAGTCTTCTGCATCTATTTTCTTCATATTGTAAGCGTAATCTTTCATAATGTTTGCCAATTGCGCTTCACTCGTTTTAGCATTCAATGTGTATTCCCTCTCAGTACAAAAAGTAGTAAATTGGTCCCAAACTGTTTTTTTTTGCCTTCTCCGTATTAATGGGAACATTTCCTTTGACATTTTTATCGATGGTAGACAGAGAACAAACTCCAAATCGACTCTTTTTCATGCAAAATCTCCAACTTTCACAATTGAATTCAACCTGTCAGTTTGACGTGTGCTTAATTTGACTGGATCATGTTTTGTTTATATATAGCAACTACCAGAGAAAATTTTCAAAAATTATCAGCATAATACCATGTAGGTTGTACCACGTGACGTCGAATGGTGCAATTCTATTGGTCGATATTTGGGTCGGAAAAATAATCATTAATATTACGCCGATAACAGACTTCTCTGTCAAAACTTGATTTGATAAAACCTTTAAACTCTCCTCAATACCACAACTCGTTTACTCAACTCTTTCTGCAATTTTCTGGACATTTAAACATATCTACACTTTGGAGAAGGTCTTAAATAAATAGAGATGTTGCTCATATTACAAGCTTAAATTTCATTTAAGAATTGACGATAATTTTAAATTTCACTCAATCAAATTTCCAAATTCAAGAATTAAATTTGATCTCTAATTTTTCATGATTGAAAAATCTTTTTAGAGCATTTTCTGATACAAACTTGATGATATTGAGAGACCCCATCACAGTGCTACAATTGTGGAATTTTCGATGGCTTCCCTGAAGCATTTGGGCAATTCCAACACTCATGCGTTCAAATTCGAATTTCCTATTCGTGTTGGAATAGTTGCCCATTCTGCAACTTGTTTTAGACTAAACTATTGTAATGGCCATTCACCATACATGGTGGTCCAAATAGTGATAATTTGTTCATAAATTTAAAATTTAAAATTTGGAAACATCATTATAATTTTTGTAACTTCAGATTTTAAAAGGCCAGCCTCAATGTGTTTGATATAGGAGAAAATTGTTTCCTTTGACAGCAGGCTGGTCCAACCTGTCATTTGAGGCATGTTGTTATGAATTTTTTAAAGAAAACATTTATGTTTAAATTTTTTCAAATCAAACCTACGCTCTATAATTATTTCGATCGAATAGTAATTGATTTTTTACTCATCGTGAAATAGTTCTGTTAACTTATAGTTATAGTGGATGAAACAATACCTCAACTCATCAATAATTGTCCCATATATAAATTTCAAGATGGTTTTAGAACTATTCATGATGTTTCCGATATATTCATATATATATATGCATCTACTATTGATAGCAAAGAAGATTTGATATGGCGTGTTGAGGATGCTTTCCACTCTCTAAAGGGGGAGGACATTGAGCGAGCGACTAACCGAGGTGTTTCAAGACGTGTTCGAAAGTGTGTGGAACAAAATGGTTACCATATTGAGACTCTTACCTGATCATTTATTTTGTTAATTTGAGTTTTGAAACGTATTTTTATTTTTATTATCATAATTTATTTATAATCATAATTCGGTGTACTGAAGTAGCGATTCTATTTAATGTGTTTCTTATTGAAGAGATGAATTCTCATTCGCTTCGAAAAAAGTCGAAATACTAATTTCATCAACTGCCCTTTTTTGTATTCTTTGGGAGCTCTTACGTTCCAAAATTTGGAAAGTTTGAAACATCTTTTCAGAATCTGTAAAAAAAATGGGGATACTTCTCATTGGATACTCAACATTTTGTGTCATCCACCATGGATTTGAAATAAACAATATCATTAAGTGCATTTGAATGTGTATTGCGTATACAATTGAAAAAATACAATATAAGAAATAAATCCAAAATCTCATTATTAGAATAGCAAAGATTCATTTTGTGAAATCAAAAAATTTCATAACGACTAACAATAAGACCTGTCTGACACTTGTGAATTATAAATGGGATGATTTATCTTCTATGCTCACAGAATATCCTTATGAATTTGACTCTACGTACTACATAAATCCAGAAAATCTCAAATAACTCAAAAATTATTGAATTTAGGAGCATAATCATGTGAAAAAACTATCATTATTTTTAACCTCAGAATCCAACAAAATTATAAAAAAATAGGGTTCTAATTTGAAAAACAGAAGTTATGGCCAATTTAAGATCACAATTTTCAACACAAAATTTGAAACACCCTGTGATGATATTTTTGAAATCCAAAAGATGCATGACCTTTTCACATCCTTTCTCTTCGATGTTGTAAAAACAGTTTACGCTCAGGATATTTAAAATAAGAATAATGAACATATTACTGACTGAACATATTTGACTTTTTTTCCAGTTTTTTTTGGACATTTTGAAAACTATTAGATTCAATACAATGGTTTTAACAGAAATGTATTCACTATTGAATACCTACTCGTTTATACCAGTAATGGAAAACTTGAAAAAAAATTTTTTCGTCGAATTTATTTTCACACCCTGTATAACCGGAAGTTTTTGGGCTTCGAAAATATTTCAGCTCTGTAGAGAACTTCGAACAATATCATAATCAATTTTCAGATTTCAAATATGTATAGTTCTCCAGAAACGTGTAATAGGCACTCGAACTTGAGACACCCTGTATATAGAGATTGTTATAGATTAGGCTGTTTATTTTAATGATGAAAGCACAAATAATTGACCATGTATCGCTGAAGATATATTTGATATCGATCGAATCATTTTCTTTATCGCCGATATAGAAAATTCACACCAAATTAACATTCCACTGCACTTCGTAGTTGACGAAAACATGTAAATGTATTATTGTATAGCTGCTGTCTACGCGGACACATCGCTCACTTAATAGAGAGAGAGACAGATGTCGAATGCTAGCAAACGCTGAGACCGATTGTGTCTCTTTGTCGCTTGTTCCGCACTCCCGTTTGCATTAAAAGCCGCATGAGTATTGTTTTTTCATGCGTGCAGCCAGCTCCATCGAATTACAAAACGTTGTCACGTCAAAAAACTGTGAGTTGTTGTTATTAATTCAATATAAAGTTTGTTGATTTTAACATTCATTGTAGCAATTGTCTCATAACACTGTTCCAGAGTTCGGGAAAAGATTTCAGAACGAAAGCTTCTGACTTCACGTCAGTGTTTTTCTACAGTTTTCTATCGGGCATTCAATTCAGTGTGACGCATATCTCTGAAAAAAGATGCATCGAATTCCGTTCAAGCAGCAATTTCTGGCGGCCACTCCTGCATTGCTGGCATTGTTAACTTCCTCTCACATCGCATGTTTGAAAAGGATGGTGAATTGTCATTTGTGTACTATTTGTTGTTTCACAATGTATGGAAATATGAGTTATTCTACCAGCATGTCGGTACAATCAACCCAATGTTGAAATTCAAGAATATTTAGTTTCGCTATCGTATGCGAACATGAGAAAGCTGTTAGGAAGTTAGATACCGGCTAGGAATGGTACATGTCGTATGCACTTTTGAAAAAATTTATGTTCGAAACTATTACCAATTCCCAATTTAATTATGTCCACCATCTAAGAGCACAATAAAAATATGGGATGATAAGGAATGGAATTCTCTGATTCTCCCAACCGTTAATGATAAATATAAATTTAAATCTCACTGAATGTAGTCATATAAAGTTTACTATTTGCATTGCTTATAAAACGAGTGATTTCACGGAGCCCCTGAATCAAGATCTAGGAGGGATTTCAGCAAAAATGCCAAATTCTTAAGTAAAAGAAATTGAAAAGAACGAAATACGTGACGATTTTCTGAAAGAAATCCTCGAACCATAAAATAGTACCCTCTTCTACTTGTTTATGGCACTAAAATAAGGGCGCAAAAGGAAACTTCCATATCTTCTCGTGTCTTCATACAGGAATATGAAATTTCAAAATATCCAATATATTAATAACCCCCATCAATGTAGCATAGCTTTAATATCTTTGTAATCTGATCTGTTGATTAAAATCAGTTCCAAGGTATAAAATTGTAAGACTTGACTTTTAAAATATGCCATTCACTGTTATTGGAAAGTGGTTTCTACAAGATGTAAAACACAGTCATTCTAACACTCCTTACCAGAAGTCTTTCTTGTGCGAATAAAGTTATTCCTTGCTATATAATCGAATTTATAATATCTCCTCCAACTTCCTCGACTACCACATTCCTCAATGTCTTAATATATTCTAAACTCCCGACAGTAAACCCTATCGAACGACTAGTTATGATATGCAATCGACACGAGCATAATCATAATTAACTATTAATGATCGTATATAGAATATAATGAAAGATCGAACTCCAAGGAAAAATGCTTCGAGGATAGTTAGACCAATGAGCAAAAAACTGATGTAAGAAATGTTATGGCGTTCTATCTTGAACGTGAAATGTGAGTCAGGAGTAGTGGGAATTAACATACAAAGATGAATTCACCACCACAAAGATATGTACAGTTGGTGGGAAGAAACTTCAACAATAACGTGGAATTGTATCATCTCATCAAATCTCTTGTAAATAAGTGAATTTATTTGCTTAATAAACGCCTATCCAGATTATACAGTATACAGACAAGAACCGTCACATGTAATGAATTCGGTAGCGAATAAAAATGGTGTGATTGGAGAAAATTAAATCGGGTGTGTCCTGTGACATTGGATAATGCCAATTAACTTGACCTAGGTATTTGGACAGTAAACCTATTCTGACATACGGACGGAATAGATTTTGACCACGGATTCGTCTTCAGTGAGTCCATATAAAACACTTTGAGCCAAATATTCGAAAAATACAGGACATTTGGGCAATTTATAAGTTAGTGTTTAGGTGAACAAGAGCAGCAAAAAAATATATACGATACTAAAAGACTCAAAATTTTCAGAACTCTTATTTTAATTTCTATGCAAACAGAAGAAACTATCATCGCTGAAAGTTGCTCGAAAGCGAATGTTGCCTCATCGTACTTTAATAGCAGCTGGGATAGGGAGCACCATATCCCCCAAACTTCCGACACCTCCATTGATATAACTTGAATAAGTCTTCAAACCCTTGCATTAATTTTCACTAGTTTTTGTAGTTCCGCCAATTCGACCCTCATAAGTGGAACCCTGGACACCCTGTATATGGAAAGACTTTTTCATTAGAATCGTGACAAGTGCTTACACCATTATTCTAGATATTTTTCTGTGCTCATTCAATGCAATTGAAACCAGAGAAATAATAATGGTCTGAAATGAAAAAATTTTCCACCACTATTATTAATACTATTATAGACCTTACAATGTATTTATTTTTTATATCAATAAAAATAGAGCTTTAAGAAAATAACACACAAAACCAGTAAAATTCCAAAAACGATTCGTTATCGAATTTATTCCGTTTGGCTGTTCTACACTGGAAGATATCCCGCACAATTTACACCAACCTCTGAACAAAAATCCAGCGAAAGCGATAATTATGAACATTCCTTGTGTGAAACAGAAAGGAGATGTACAAATGGAGAACTGACAATGAAAACAGCGTTAATTTCTTAGAAAAGGTAATCGGATGATAGCGATCTTTTGAGGACGCATACTTCACGCAGCCACACATCAAGAATGTTGATTCTGTTTGGCGTAAGAACAATGACGTCTTTCAGGAAGTTATACGGTTGTGGAACAATGATTACATTCAAATGTGTGAATGCTTTGAATGAAGAGCAATGCGGTAGCCAGTGGCTGTGGGATGGCGCATAATACTTTCTGATTGAAAAGAACCCGAAACAGGACGTGGGAACGTTGATGTGAGATGTGATTAAAATGGAAACCAAAAAAAAAAAGATTAGCCCTCTTGAAAGATACACAATGTGAGAACACATGAAGGGTATATCATCTACATTAAATAACAAACTTCCTCTCACTTAACCTTAGTCAGAGGCCTCTTTCTATATGTATTATCATTCATTTCAAGTTTTCGTCAGTAACAACAGGAAAATATTCTAACCAATTTTGCAGTTTATTCGGTTCAGGATTTCCACTGACAAGTGACCAGTGGCGGCTCGTGGTTAACGTGGCGAACAAAGTTTATATAAGCTTCATTCGGGTTCGTATTTTTCTGACTGTTCTGGGACAGTCCTCAGGGTGCGCAGAACTGATGCGTAATAGCTGAGGATTTTTGATCATTTTTGGACCATTCTTGGACAGTCAGAAAATTATCAGAGAAATGCAGAACCCGAACAGCAAAGTGAGGATTAAAAATGGAGAGAGATAGGTACAGTTTTGGAGGTTCTTTGTTTAATTGCGCCTGCCAGACAACAACTTTCAAGCACTTGGTTGTTTTTTCATTTGTGTTTACGAATTTTCGTCAGGAAATGTTTGACAAATAATATCTTGTTTGAAGGTAAGGAGTGATGTTTCTGTAATAAGCTGTATTAATACGTTAATTATATTGTTTCCAGGCTTTCACTAACTGTGTGAATAAATAAGAGAAGCATTAGGAATAAGTGACAAAACTAATTGTGGTTGGGAGTCTAGTTTTATTTTGGAGTTCTTAATCTTACGATCCATAAAATGAATGACTAAATAAGATGGAAAGAAGAATTATTTGTACCTAGATGTTTAGAGAATATAAGACTAGGTGATATTTTCTTCCCTATTGAATGGAAAATTAATGCAATGGGTATTAGAAAGAATAGTGGCCAATTATCCTTAATGCTTACTTCAGGATAAACATCGGTATAACCTGCAACAAAATGGATATTCTCTTGTGGAGTGTACAGAAAAATATGCAGAGAGGTTGAACAGTTACTCAAAATTCATAATGCCAAAATATCACCAAGTGTATCCATGTGTAAAATCTAGTAATTGTACTCCGTAGTGCTACTTTTTGCAATATTCAAACCTTTCCAATTTTTTTTCAGAGCTATTTTTTGTAAGATATTGGAACTTATTAAAAAACAATGAAATAATGATTGCAAAGTATAATTCAGCAAATCAATTTTGATATTAGAAATAGTAGACAGCATGTATAGCAATATATGTGTTTATTTTTGTGATTCTATTTAATCAACTGATTTAAAAGTTTCAAATGCTCTCATTATAACAGAATTTCGATTTGTCATACTTGCAATTTCAGGATTGTCGATTCCTAAAATATATTTATTGGGGTATACCTAATTTTCAAGAATTGGATTCAAAACGAAAGAATGTTTATTTCAATCGACAAAAGTATTGAAGGTTGACAATCATAGTAAATTGTGTGAAGATATCTCAACATATATTATACGTATTTCAGGCAACAACTTAGTACAGGTAATGGAAATGAGAAATAATTTTCAATGTTCTATGGAAACCCATCATTTCATGCTTTAAATGACCTTAGTGGCCAAACGCCTCGTTAGTTGGTAGATAAATCTCTTGGATAAACAACAAGATGGTTCAAAGACAACTCATTTCAACCCTGAAATCTGTTTGATAAATTACACAAGGGATCGAACACTAATGTAATGGATTTTGAAGAAACTGGTTGTTTGTATTTATTAGATGTAAATAATTGGTATATCAAGCTGGTAAAGGGATTGTGTTTGATCATCTATAAAGTTTTTAGCTTTTCATGTGAGTGTTTGACCTTGTCCAGACCTGTGGGGGAGTGCTGAAATTAATTCTTCAAATTCTTTTTTGTATGTGTTTATACGCGTTTGTTATGGTAATCTATATAGTTTGGCATCAGTGCTTCAAATCAAGCATTGCTCCATTTTTTTTTTATCAGAAGGAAAATTCTTGTTTATATGATCTTTCTTGTTGATTATTCTGATAGTTTCTTGGTGTGTTGTTAAAAATTCAATTGAGCTGATACTGAATCTATATTTCCTAGAATTAATTTTTTGTTGTGAATATTAGTCTATACATAATTGTGCTCTATTTGATAAAGAATCAATGAATAGTTTTGTATAGTATTCAGCCTCATGAAATCAGTTTATTGGATTTATGTATTTCAAGGTCAATCTCGTGACATTTAAATTTTTGTATTACCCAAAAATAAAAAGCTTCTTCATCTTTGCAGGAAATCTTATTTCATACCCAATATATCAAATCAATTTATACCTAAAATCTAAATTAATTCAATGATGTGATAATAACTAGTTATACAGATCTGAAAGTGAAAATATTTCCAAAACATTATGAAGGCAAAGTAAAATTGGTAAATCAGGTAACCATACAATTTACCTATATAGGTAAGGGATTGCTCTGAATTCTGAAGTAGTTTATATTTCAGTTTATACTATCAAAAATATTCATGTGCTAATGCAACCACTGTCTGAATATGGGTGATTCAACAAAGCTCAGAAACTAGATCTATCAAAATGTTTTGTCTGATACATATTCACTGTTCAGTATTTATCAGGTGGGATTATATATATTTTGAGAATTTTAATAATGATTAGTAATTTGAATTGCGCTATTATAGTACTCAACTGTTTCTATCAACATTAAATTTTTGCTTTGTCGATGAAAATTTGATAAAACATTATTCTAACTATGGAAAACAATTTCATGCAGACGAAACTCTCAAACAGAAAAAATTCGCTAGGAATTTCATTGATAATCAGGTTGCTGATAAATAAACTGAGATTGTCATTTCGTTTCATCAAAAATTTGAATTTTTGAAATATACCTAGTTACATGCGCACATTACCTTTTTGAATATAATGGTTTTTAATTGTTAATTTAAAAGGAGCTTTTAATGCAGTTGGTAGCAAACTTTGATGTAAAGGGAAATCTTGATTTATTTCTCATCTAAAATTACGAATTTACCACGAATTGCGTTTTCAAGTGATTGTTGTTTAAGGGTTGGTAGCATTTTAGTCCGCAAAATATCCTGAACTGATACTTGCTCTCGAGTAGGTACCGATTTTGACTGTACTGGAACTGTACTGGGATTGTACTGAAAAAACCCGAACAGCGAACCAATTTGAAGATTTGGTCCAAAATTTGTCAGAGAAAACCCGAACAAGTTGAATTTGGCAAAATGCGCAAACTCGTAGGACTATTTGAATTGGTTACAGCAGAAAATTTCAATTTAATTCTCCTGATCATATAAGCCATAAATTGAAATAAAAGCAAATAGATTAATGAATATGTCAATAAAAATAATAATGCACATTTTTAATATTGCCGATTTGTTGACCAGAGCCGAAAAATTTTTTTAATAAAGCTATTTTTCACATACTTAAAAATAGTTAAGGAATTCTAAATGATTATTTAGAAAACTTAAATCATTGTAATAAATAAAGTTGTACTAGTTCTTGCAATTTGAATTGGACAACTCAAGGAAAGTAAATAGAAAACTCATAATCCTGCCCTGAAAACGCTTTATAATATTAATTTATAATCATTTAACTTAATACCAATTTATGCACGATTTGAAACCATCTATGTTTAGATTTGTTTATATCTGTTAACGAATGCAGATAAAATTCAAACATTTCAAATTACGAAAGAAATTGGTTAACTCCTCCCTCCTAAGGTGGTTCTACGGGAAAATCCTAAAATGGTCCTGAGGATAGTCCCAGAATCGTCAGAAAATAATCAGAAATAAATCCTGATATAACCCGAACATCGGACTACTCGGTTCGAAATTAGTCAGAGAAAACCCGAACACCGAACACTGAAATGCGCATGATTCTGATGGTTCTGGAACAGTCAGAATTTGAACCCGAATGAAGCTATAGTGAACTCTACTTCGTCAGTTGCATAATAAATATATTGAAAAAATTTTCTTCACTAATGCTTGGAATTTTGATGAATCCTCAAATTATTTATATACATATTACTTTATTTTATTCAGCAAAAAAAGCCATTAATTTAATTGTCCCAATATATTATGAGCTAATTTTTCGATATACTAAATTGCTCAAAAATATGAAAACCATTATTATGCAGCTGTACAGCAAGAACCAACGTGGAGGTGTAGAGAATTCCTGCCACGTGTGGGATGGGAATGAAGGAAATCGGATCAGATCAAGTTGGAAATGTTCGAAATAACGAAATAATCTCTAAATAAATAAAAGTAACTCAGAAAAAATTAACACTGAATAAAAAAATTAAAAAGGCAGTGTAAAATAGGATTTATGCCTCGATTTATGCTGAAAGTTATAAATGAAAATTATTCTAAATTGAGTTCTCAATATTAAAATTTTTGTACTTCAATGGAATTCTACGATTTTTCTGATCAGCGAAATGATCTATAACCTTGTCAATAAAAATATTTTCGTCCTGTGATTTTATGAATCCTTTTCCGATCGGAATTTTAGCCATATTACTCAGCCGCGCCTGTCTTGTTGTATTCCTAATATAATTTTTAATCCTTTTCAATGCAGAGAAACTTCTTTCTGTGGAAGCAGTTGTCAAATTTTCCGAATTTTGAAGATAAAAATTGAAATAGATCATCAGCAGAACGCCCAGTACTAACATCATAAAATCCCATGAAGCGCTCAACAAGTTGGTCATCTATTACATAACGAAAAATGACTGAAAACTGGGAATGACAGCTTATGTCAGTTGTTTCAACAACTTACCAAGAAAAAAACAATGATTGTGAAATTTCGTCCTCGATTTGTTTATTCACAACAAAAGCAACCGAATCAATTCATTCATTTTGAATGGTTTTAGATGTACCAGAAAATACCGATTTACTGTTGGTATCATTTTCTAAAAAGGTTTTTAAATTCGTGTCAAATTTACTAACAAGAACTACCAATTCTTTGAAATTTCCGCGATTTAAAGACTCATTCGATTCATCGTTCCCCTAAAAGGTAAGTCTTGCATACAGAGGTGCATCGTAATATCTATTAAACTTCTTAGAATTTGTCGATATTCTTCGACTTTAGCATTGAAATTTTCAATTTCTATTTGACGCGCATTGTCTATTGCTGTGGCGATATTTTGTTTTTGTTACTAATAACGGTAAGCTTGCAATTAGATTAAATATGCTGAGCATTTTATTGTGTAGCGATAGACCAGGGGGTAGAAAGTCCCTTACTAAACAACGTGACACTGTTTTGGCCAATAATAACGTGTACCAAAAACGTTAATCAGATCGACCAATAGAAAATAGATTGAAAAATTATGGACGGGAACAAAGGAATTTCTGACATAATGGCGGATAACAAACAAATCATGAAGTGAAAGCTATTTGTACTATAAATACGAACTTTCACAAAATATCGGTCTTTTTGACTTCAGAGTTATTGCAGAGTGAATCATTTGAAACCTAAGCATTTAATTTCAAATTTTGAAATGGGTTACAAATGTTCCAGGATGTTCATCGAAATATGGGAAAAAGTGTAGGTTCCATTTCCGTAGATTTCCACTAAATAGGGAGGTGAGTGTAACAAATAATTTTAAATTACCACAAACTGTTTATCTTAATATAAACTTGTAGTTAGCGGAGAAGTGGATGGAAAAAATTGGAAGAGAAGATTTGAAGGCGAAATCCCAAAAGAATCTTTACGATAGTTGCAGGATTTGTGACAAACATTTCAGGCCTGAGGATTTTGTCCGATTCAATAATAAAGCAGGCAGTCTTTTTGAAGCTGATGCCGAACCATGCTTATTTCTTAATCATGATGTCGGGAAAGTCAGGTACACTTCTTCTTTTATAATTTGCAAATTTTATTACTCGAAGATCTTACTTAGCTATATCATAAATAGTTTCAACCTCATTATATGACTATATTTTATAGATGAATTGTTGTAGAATTGTGAAACGTTCACTATGTTTCTCAAATCGTTATTCTTTCAGAAGCTCCGGAATGTCTATCGGAAAAGGAGTATCTCATACGGAAGAAGTGCCACCAAGTAATGTGTGCAATGTCGGGCTGATCTGATGGGGGTGATCGGTCTCAGCCAGAATATTTTCTGATAAGAGCCAAAGCGTATTCCCCAAATGCTCTTTTGGCACCCTCAACTAATTTTAATAATCTGTTTCAGGAAAGCGCTTTGGTTCTATCTAGCTTACTCCTCAAATTTGCTAATGAACAGATGTTCGTAGAATATTAAGAATGATACTTCTTAATATTCTAAGAAAATCTGATTGGTCAAGTTAATTTGAATGTAGTGAGCATAATATTATAGACATTTTCTAGATTTTTTTGTTAAATTCTATTTGTTAATATGGATAAAAAATGTCTGTAATATTCTCACAGGAAAACAAATTTTGGGCCAGTCTAGAGATCCCATCAAACATATAGCTAGTAAAAATTTGAAAAACATAAGAAATATAAGTCAAGAAAATGAAGTTTTAAGGATCTTGGGCCTACCAAAAATTGTTTTCCTAATTCCCATATGAATTCTTCTTTTCATAATTCTTTGAGGTAGATATTTTTATTAGCAATTAGTGTTTTTTCTAGCCAGGTTATTGTTTTATGTCTCATATCCTTGAAAGATAATCAATTTGAAATATAATTTTTGAAATGAATTTTTGATTAGGTATAAACATTTTGTTCCAACCAAGCTAAATAAGATTATTATATATGATGATGAATTGCAATTTATTGTAAATTATATATCTACGTTGCAAATATTAGAGTCAACAATTCAATCTGTCTTATGAAATATATACCTAATTTTTATGATTAGACGATATGCAATAATAATTCTTCAATTTTAATGTATTAATCTTGGCCTGAAGAAGACTTTGAAACGTAGCTCCAGATCGAAGCATTTTTTCCTTCAACCGAAATTGTACTTTCAACATTGTAAATCATTCAATATCATTATTCAATATTATTCACTCTGATCCTATTGTGATTGTAATCCCAGAAATTTTGCTTAAACTAATTAAATACACAATTGTTATATTAACTAGTTTTCATTTCCCTGTGACAAAATAATTTCAGGAATCCATTCTAATTGCATTTTCTCTGATCTTGAATCATTGAAAACTTTCATTTCCAACTTGGTTAATTCCAATCAGGTTGGAAATGAATTGTTTTCATTAATTCACGTTCAGAGAAGAATGCAATTGGAATTTCTGGATTTCGAACAGCCTGTCGATACCCCTCATTTACCCCCACCTAAATTTCACCTCCCTACCCGGGTACCAGGAATGTCAAAGTCTCGCATTGTCATCAAAATCGGCGAGAGTTTCCGATCTATATACTTTATTTATCTATGCGATAGACCCCGAGATAAATTTTTCAAATCACTAAAACCACTTTTCGACCAAACTCTGTCGTAATTTTCATTAGTTGCTGAGAATAAAATGCACGGCCAACAAAATATTTTTTCAAAGTAATACTTCCAGTAAGCCAGTCGTACTTGTCTTGCCATGTATTTTGGAATCCCCGATATGATTTACCGACCCCACCACTAGACACTAGAGATTTCCACAAATCTGGAACAGGTCGCTTAACTTCCTTAATTAAATATCATCGTACGAATGAGTCGAAAAATGTTACTTATTTATTAAAAAAATTAACAATATCACAAGTACACTGAGCATGTTCCTTAGGATTTACTATTACTAGAACACGCTGAATCCATTTCGCGATCTGGTAGTAACTTTCGATAAAAAAGATTTATATTTCAGAAAAAATTCACCTAAAAATGATTATAATCATAAGCGCTACACAGCAAACGCGATACCTCTAAATAACGACAAAGTGAACTAACCCTATTTCTCTATTTCCCGCTTCCCGATTAACTCGAATAAAAACCTGAGGCCAGCCTCTAATTCCTCGAGAAGCCGCCTTCAAAGCCGTAGATATGTTCTCACCGCTTCGACGCAGATAACCCGCTGGACATCGCAGAAACGAAACTATCTCAGATCGGCTAAGATCGCGCAGAGGCCAGCCTCGGATTAATCCTAGAACGGCTTTCCATTACGTTCTCGTAGGTCATCGAAGTATGACACGCTAATTCAGTCAAAGAAGCCTGCGTTAGGCATGCCTCCAACCGTTTATTCAAAGAGGATTTGATTTGTTATGAATATACAAGGAACGTGAGATTGGGAAAAATATTGAGGAAAAAAGTGATGATGAAAGGGAATGAAGAAATATACGGTTCAGAATTTTTTTGATGAGGCACTGCCTCATAGGACAAGCCGCCACTGTGACTAACGAGTAGAATTGTTTTTTAAACACTTTGATCAGATTGACATAAACCATTTTCTGATTCATTCAATTGAACAGGTCTATTCTTGAAAGTGTAAATACCTGAATCAAAAAAATCTAAAATTGACAATTGTAGTCTTGCACTTCCTTAAAGTATCAACGGTACCTTTATTTATTCTAGAAAACACTGTTTTCATTAATGAATAAGAGAGAATTTTTTATTCATATCATAACATCAAACAATTTGAAAAAAAACTACAAAAAGTTAAATATAATACGGCACATGTGTTTTGAGATTTGTGTATAATACATTTCTCTCGTCAGGTATTTATATTCGATTAACAATAATTAAAACAATTCTTGGTTACTACTTACATGACATGCCGCAACGGAACAAATACACGTGCTTCTTTGAAATTGGTTAATATTTTAAAAACTAACCTCAAATTTATTTACACATTCAAGAACAGACTTGTTCAATTAAACAATTTGAATTATGGGAAGAATTTTTTTGTAGTTTTTCTTTTAATTGTTCGATATTATGATAAAAATGAAAAATTCCCTCTCATTCATTTCCTCAATTTCATCAATTTCCTGATCGAAGACCCCACCACGAAACATTCTCGACGACCGTAATACTAAGGACCCAGGTTCCAAGACTGAAAAGGTAGCAAATGAACCTACCAACGCCCCAAAAAAATTTGACGGTCCATGTGCCGAACACCCTGTATATCTTAATATTCCTTCCCGTTTTCCATAATAATACCAGACTTTAAATGAACTATCGGCCAATTTCAGATGACGATCTACAGAATCTTGTTTTTTTCATAAAATGAAGGAACTCTGAAGTACATTCCTATAGGTATTTTACGAGGTATTTTAGGACTACCTCATCCGGCATTAAGCCTTGAGTATTTTTTTGGTTTACCTTGTTTAATTATCGGTTACCATTCAAATAGCCATATTGAATTATGTGGATCCTTTGATATTATGTCGATCGAATTATACACTCACTGTGATACTTTGAAGGAATGCTTCAATTCAAAACCCACCTGAAACAAAAATGACTTCATTAATAATAAATCAGCGCCAATTGTGGTAAACATAAATTTCGCGTACTATAGGCAACATGAAATACATTAGACACACTCCAGTTGTATGATTAGTTGTCTACCACGAATAGTTTATACAACTGAAGCAACGGTCTTCACACAACTGAGTATGCAACACATCATACTTGTTGATTCAGCGCTAGTTGAATGATGAATTCTGTCTTTATGAGCAGGCAGCACACATTACATAGCAGGAACAAATATTGCATAAGGATTTCACCTCTTTCTTGAAATCAGGTTCGACAAATCAATATTTCACTGCCTTGCCTAACGCAAATAGAAAAAAAAGGCATATAACCAGTATGAAGAATCAGGTGTCAAACTTGAATGTGTCCGGCCGTCTGGTCGTATACTATATTCCGAAGGAGATGAGCTAGAGTTTTCATATTTTCCAAATATCTCGGTCGATTTGGTCACAAGGCAAATTTTTCGAATAGTTCAGCCGTTATGCGAGCAACTGGAATTTGGTTTCCTCATTGACGCCAATAATCTATATCCAACCAGTTTTTAACCTGGAAGATGTTTGAATTAAGTTGCAAAAATTTGGTTTGCAAAATTTCTTGGAATTTTTTTTTTAATAATTTAATTTAAATTGTGAATTTATGTAGGTTATTGATATCTTGCTCACTCATAAATGTCATTATTGTTACGTTTTATCACGCGAAGATATAGAGATTTATTCAATTATATGAAGAAGTTACAGAAATCGATATTCCTAACCACCATATTATATCAACCGTTCTTTTCAGAAAAAAAAATAAGATTTATTGACATTATTCTAAAACCTTTGACATATTAGGTTATTTAATCTGAAAATACTTTATGATTGAGACATAGATAATCGTAATAATGTCTTAAGATCAGGTTTCACTATGCATCAAAATATGTTTCATTAGATGACATGTCTGGAGCATGTGTAAGGATATTTTTTAGTAAGATGACATATTACAGTTTAGAGTGGGTCATGATTGTGATTGAAATGGAACATCTGTGATTTTGGTTACGGCTTATTCGAAATATTTGTTCGTTATTTTATATTTTTGAAACAAAAGTTTATGTTGAAATCGTCAGGATGAAAATTTGAAAAAGAACTAGAATTTTATTGTTAAAATTTCGACATCTCTTCCGGGTGCTTTCAGGAAAATTTATTATTCTGGTTCATGTAATTCATCACTCAATAATAATCGAGATATGATATCTAATGAGAAATGACGATCCAAAAAGTTCAATATATTTCCTTTCGACTCGTTCATCTAAAACGAAATTTTAGTTCATTTCTTGTTATTTCATCTCATCAAAATATGAAACTTCTTTTTCTTCGTATACGTGCTGGAGGCCGACTGTCTGAATATTTGAAATATCGATAAAGATTGAATTGAAAGATTTCAGAAATACTTGATGACATATGAAAAGGAATTTCGAGGATATATCAGTATATAAGAGACTATAACTTCTTTCATGTTTGAAATTTTACAACCCAAAAAATGAGACATAAAAGCCATATATTTAATGTTCTACCCCGCAAGTAGGCTCTGATTTAACTTTTGACATTTGTTACAAATTAATTATTGATTTTTCAGTGTTTTGCGTACTCATCGAAAAATGAAAGTGGAGCAACGATACTCGATCAAGTTTTGTGTTCGATTGGGTAAAACACCAACTGAAACTTTTGAAATGATTCAAGTGGCATATAGAGATAAAAATTTTTTTCGATGTAGATGTAGTGTTTGAGTGGCATTAAAAGTTTAAAGACTGTTGTGAATGAATTGAAAATGAAGCTCGTCCCGGTCGACTACAGACTGGGAGAAATGACACAAAAATTGCAGAAAATAACGATTTAATACAAAATGACGGCCGGATTGACAATGTTTATTTGTCTTATGGTACCACACAAAAAATAATTCATGGAGATTTAGAGTACCGGAAGATGCCGGCAAGATGAATTACAAAAGTGAGGACCGATGAATAAAAAGCGAATAGAGTGACAAATTGTCAGCCAGGGCCGTATCTAGGTACTACTGCGCCTGTGGCAAGATTTTTTTCAGCGCCCCCAAATTGGCGTAGATTGTTGCACGGTGCACACGGCCGGATTCAATCGGTCCAATACGGTAGGGATTCTAGACGAGCCCTTTTCGGCTTGTCAGCGGACACATCTATGAACACGCGGTCGGTTTTCACATCCTACCTGGCGGTGTCGCTACATCACTCCTTACCCCAAAAAAATATTTTAGGCGTATACATGAAAACCGTGACATCTCGAATATTTTGTTAGTGCTTCTATATTATATTCTTTGAAATTTTTGGCGCTCAAATTTTTTTTTCATTTGATATTTTTTGGCGCCCCTGCGGATCTTGCGCCTGTGGCGGGGGCCACTTGGCCAAACCCTAGATACGGCCCTGTTGTCAGCAGTGGAAAAAGCCAATTGCAACGAAACCTACAGTTTCTTAATGACGTGGTTGTGTGTGACGAAAGTTTTGCATTAAAACAACATTTTCAGGGCGAAAAACATGAAAAACACTCTTTTTGATACTTTAGCGCCACCTACTTTGTGCGCTTTTAGTCGTGCAGCATTGCACCAATGACAAAAAATGTAGATCGCAACGTCCTCTACATTTTTTGTTCAATAAAATTTTCTTTACGATGCATACAATTCGAGAAAAATGCATGTTTTTACTTTTTTTGAGTTTTTCAAAAAACCGCTAACATTTCAGCGAGGCCATCGCAAAGGTAGCTTAGTTACATCATTTTCAACAAGTGTACCAAATTTCATCGAGCGGGTAATTGTACCGTCAAAACGATTTATTTTTCGACAGATTGACTGAACTAGGCCTATAACCTGAAAATTCTGGAACTCGTTTTCTTTTACGTAAAGCATATTTTGCCGCATTGGCCGGACGTACTCAACTGTGATCATAGATCTTTTATCACACATCATTTATGCTGTACAAGGCACAATGCCTAGAAATCATGCACAAAAAAATTTCGACCTGAAAAATGTTTTGTTTAGTTTGCAGTTTTGTCACCATCTTCATCAGATGCAGAAAAACAATCTATTACTCTTATTCAACGAAATGCATTACCGTGCGATTAGATAAGGCCTTAGATGAATGGGAGGTCATATTTCCTTGTTTCGGGTTTCACTGGATTCTCTAGCGTAATCTTACCATTTCTGATAACAGATGAAATCACGTTGCTATGTAAATGCGTCAGAATACAATGCACACTTTGATGTAAAGCCACCAGAATAATCATCAACGGTAATGCGATATCCGATTAGCAACTCCCACAAAAGTCATAATTTGAACCAAGTTTAACGACCCATTTGAAGAACAGAACAAGAAATATAACGTGAAGCCTTACGGACAATACGCTATGAATACGTTCCCACCCATTCCTGATAAAATCAATTTCGTAGATACGTTTTTGATGATTCTAAAAGCGCATCCACCATATTATTCTGTAACCACCATATGGCGGATGCGCCTTTAGTCGATTGTCCTATAACAGAGAATTATTTAGGATTTGAAGGAAATGATTCGTTACCTAACACCTTCTATCATGGAAACGTCAAATGGATGTAGTTTATTTGCTTCGAAAATCGTTCATTCACAAAGAACCAATATGCATTGAACTCTGACGTAAAGTATTGTTGTTTGCAAATTATAAATAATTATTCAACCTCGAATTGAGGAAGGCACTTCAAGGGTCATTAGATAAAGTTGATGTTTGTGGAAAACTCACGTATGGAATGAGTATGACTCATGGAGTGTTAAGTTTGTTTTAGTAAAATAAGAACACAAGCAGAAATCCATCATTGTCTGCCTTTTTATCAGTAGGGCGATGCCTATTCTAGAATAAGTGAAAAATTAGGTGTGAGTTGGAATTGTTTGCTAGGAGTATTAGTATAATAATCTTATTAGAGCCATTAAGACACTACATAATGTATAGGACAAGGCATCAATCAATAAAATTGGAAACTTTCAAATCGACAAGGAGTCACCAAAGGATTCATCTACAGAATAAAAACCGTTTATCGACAGTTGGTTTTTGACTTCATTCTAAAATCTTCTTAAATTCCAGCACATCAAAAATGAAGTCAAATGGTTGAAAAACTTAGAATTAGCCAAGTTTCTTTAGTACTCTTGAAATTTAATGAGCAATTCGAATTTTTGAACCCAGTAACATTTGTATTTATGTCTTGGCGTTAAGTTAGACTATTTCCAAAGTTGACACAATTAACATTCATATTTCGCTTACTTGTTATCTGTTCCATACATTTAAAATGATCATTGTGTAGCAACTTTAGATGTCATAACACATTAGTTTACGGCTATCAAAAAATAGCCTCTATCAAAATGGTGTCTAGCGGACCTGACAGTATGGGTACCATCAGTTTATTCATTAAATGTATCTATGTTCTGTCAATAATAGACGTGACGATACAACTTAAAACAATGCAGTAATACGTTTGAAACAACACTCTTTCGAGAATCATAAATAGTACATTGTTTACCGGGTAGGAAAAACTTAACATTCCTGGACGACTGTGAAGATTGCTAACAGCAACAGAGTCCAGGAATGTGGCTTTTCCTACGAGGTAAACATACTATTTTTCCGCAAATCGTTTGAAATTCGACAGATATTGATTGATTTTAAAAAAACGCGATAATTTTATTCCCAAATAAATGGTGCTTTGAAATTCCTGATAAAATTACTTGGGTTACTATGGAAACGTATTGAGGTTGAATTGTCTAACTTGACGCTTATAAATTTAATTTCTGGTGTTCTCGAAAGTAAAATGATAAGTGATGATGAAATTTCCATTCCTGGGACTCCTTCAGAGCTGGTTGAGGCAGTGAATACTGCTTCATTAGAATTATTGCCAAAGAAATCTAGAGAAAAGTACGAAAATGCATAAAGACGTTTTATGGATTATCGCACGAGTAAAAATACGAGTTCTTTCTCAGAAAATGTTGTAATGGCGTACTTCCTAGACCTTTGTTTAAAGATGAAATCTTCAACATTATGGGCCAATTATTCAATGCTGAAGTCAACCCTTGCACTTAAACACAATGTAGATATATCTACATACTCAAAACTTCGTTCTTTATTGAAACGGCAAGCTCAAGGTTATAGGGCAAAGAAATCTAAGATTTTAACGAAGGAAGAAATTGAAAAATTTATCCAGGAAGCTCCAGATAAAGAAAATTTAATGATTAAGGTAATTTACAAGTTTTTAATTTTTATTTAGATTATAGCTTTATTTATTTTTTAGGTGGCTGTAATATTTGGTATTTCTGGGGCCTGTAGAATGGATGAGTTAGTCCGAATTACTGTACACGATATAGAAGACTTAGAATCTAAGCTTTTAATCAGCATACCTGATTCGAAAACCAACAAACCAAGATCATTTGTAATTAATCAGATCTACTTGAATGTTTATCGAAAGTATGTTTCGTTAAGACCAGAAAATATGAACAGTGACCGATTTTTCTTTAAATATCAAAGTGGAAAGGGTTGTAGACAAGTGGTAGGAATTCATCAATTTATAAAAATGCCCGAAATAGTTGCTACTTATTTGAACTTGGTAAATCCGACAGAATATACTGGTCACTGCTTTCGTCGGTCTTCTGCAACAATATTGGTTGACTCTGGTGCCGACATAACTAGTTTAAAGAGGCATGGCGGATGGAAGTCATCAAACGTTGCTGAAGGATATATCGAAGAATCGCTTAACAATAAGGTTGAGATGGCAAATAAAATTTTCACAGTACAAAATATTCAACAAAATGACCCTTCCACCCTGCATGTTGTCCAAAATGTTTCTCATAGTTCTAAGAGTGTTCCTCCAATGTTCAATAATTGTACTAACTGTCAAATTACTGTAAATACAACAAATTGATCTTAAAAATGTATTCAGCAATGACTTGATGTTTTCAAAATATAAATTAATTCCTTATAAGCAATGTGTTTTCTATCATTTATGTAGAACACTAACAACTGTACGGAAATATCATTTCCTTACAGTAAGGAAATGACATTTCCTTACAGTAAGGAAGTCCTGACTTTTTCTTCAAGAAATTTTGACAGGAATGTCAAAATTTCCTGGCGATTTGCGGAAAATTATATTTCTATACTGACACAGAGTATCAGATAAAGTCGTATTATGAAGCTACTATGAAATTTATTCATGATTTGTTTTTGAGAGCCTACAAGAATGAGGTCAGGTCATCATAAGAAAAATTGTAATTAATAAAACTGATTCAATAACTTTCATTTTTAATGTTCTGTTAATTGCATTGATTATTATAAATTTTCTGTGTTTTTCGCTATTTGATAAGTTTTTAATTTTTTTGCAGCACAAAAAAATTCAACACAACGCATGAAATCGTTGAAAGCAACAGAGATAAAGAATGTTACACATACATTTCAACTGACAGGGTGTCGAACGAAAATTTAACTTCCCATAGATTTGAGAAGAAGTAGAACAGCGTTTCGTTTCGCCCAAGTGTTAATAATCAACTAAAAATGGTCTCAATCGATTGATGAAGATAGAATACAGGCCCAAACTTGAATATGTCCGGACGATGTGGAAAGTAGCTACGATAATGAAATTTGAGAACATATGAGACATCAATAACGTCCATACTTGTATAGATTTTTGTTTCAATACGTCCAATATCTTATGAGGTATAAAGTTTTGTAATTTTTTCGATTTTTGCG
Source organism: Micraspis discolor (assembly GCA_030674115.1). Lineage (NCBI taxonomy): Eukaryota > Metazoa > Arthropoda > Insecta > Coleoptera > Coccinellidae > Micraspis > Micraspis discolor. The sequence goes on from JARTUT010001750.1 coordinate 1,000,554, forward strand.
AAGATTAGCAAGCGTTTTTGTTTCAACCTAATTCAGATATTTTCGATGAATATTCGAGTTATAAAGGAAATCAATTGTCAGAGGCTCATAACTCCTGAATCATCAAACAGATGCGGCCCAATAACGAACTCGTCCGAGATTTTCATTCCGCAGACCTACCTTGAAAATTTCAGCTGTCTTACTCATTCCATTCAGAAGTAATGGTGCCTACAGACGAACGAACGGTCATAATCATAATCGATTTTGACCACGGATGTTTCATCGGTGAGTCCAAACAAACGGTTGATACCACTTTTACCCAAATATTCGAAAAATACAGACAAATTTATAAGCACTTTGTTCAGGTGAACAAGAGTGCTAAAAAAAGAAATATTTCAAGGATGTCCTCCTAAATAAGCTGTCTCCTTAGGATAGAACTGGAAAAGTATATTATTTTGGAAACAAAAACAGATTCTGTTTATTTGTACTTAGCTTGGTCGTTGATTGAAAACTTGAAGTAATTTACCGTTAGCACAAATATTTCAGGAATTGAAGTTATGGCTTATGGGTGTTCTTAGAAAATTTGGTTGCTTCAGCTCTCGTCTCAATTATATTTATCAATGATTTGACTTTTCTTAAATACTTTTGTGTAAATCCAGTAGACGATAAAGGCGTTTAGTACGGATTGTCAATTGAAATAAAAATATATCAAAGTAATTTAGGTCTTTTATATCTGTCGTAAAAATCGCGACAATCACAGTAGCGATATGTAGTAAATACAAGAGCCATTTAACAATTATGCGAATGTTATATCACTCCTTCTAGTCTAGAACGGTAAAACGCCTACTGTATCACCTTATCGATTCATTTATACGTTGCCTTGGGTATACTTTTTCTTTCATCGACCTACGTTCATTCACTTTGTTGGACTGAATATACCATTTCGAATAGTAATCCAAGAATATTTTATGAAATCACGGATTCCTGTCAAACCGTTAAAATACAAATTATATGGACTAAAGTTCATGAAAATTCTATAAGGGAGCCATGAACAAGTGGATAAGCACTGACGTGCGGTTAGGACCTTTTGCGTGGTTGTTTTAATGTCTTTTTCCGTACTCTGGAACAGTGTGATGTTAATACAACCGCCACAATGAATGAAGAAACATACATCACAAATTAAAAATAGGCAATCACAGTTTTCCTTCAATTTTGTTCCCTTCACCTAAAAACCAACCAAAAGTTGAGGCATTCAAACTATTTAGAATGCCTTGCATCCTGTAAACACGCATGTCCTTTGAAATACCTTATATATTCAAATTTCAATTACATAAAAGTGATGATTCTTGGGAATCGGATCTTCGAAAACCTCAACAGGACTTTGATGTGGGGTACAAAAAACACTTTCAGAGAACGATAATGGGTTGCCAATTCTGACAACCTCCAATCACTTCGTGATTGCCTGCCCTTGAGTAACTGAACATAAAAAAATCATCTTCTGGTTAAAGAAATCAAAATCAATTAAATAAGAGAATATATACGATATCCACAACTTCCATATATGCACATTGTTCGAATCTAATAAGGTATAAAGTAAAAAAAAAATTGTATTTGGAATTTTTGAAAAAATTTCGTGTCGATTTCTCTAAAATTTTGTTTGCCTCCTTCGAATAAGTTTCAAGTTAAAAATTGTTCCAATGCATATTCTAGGAATTATTGACGAAACCAAATTTCAGATGCTGAACCATTCCACGGATTTGGCCAAATAATGAACTTGACCAAGATATAAGGATAATTAACTTATTCTGGAAATATGAAAACTAGCGCATCTCTTTCGGAAGACAGAGAGTATACGGTCTGATGGACATACTCAAGAGTAACCCCAGATTATTCATCAGGAAGTCAAACCAATCGTACGAAGCAATTTTCGGCACAATATTAGAAAATTACAGACATTTAGCCACAACGAAAACAATTCTTTTTTTTAGATTAGAAGCACAAAAATGCCAAAGTTTGAAAATAAATTAGAAATGAAGGCACAAGACGATTAATTGAAATTGAAGAAGAAAATATAAAAAGATAATAAAATTAAAGCGGGACATTTCATATCGAAAGAAGTTATTGTTTATCATAAGATATCGTAGCCTTCTGCATTTCTTTCAATTTGAATTTTCTCCCTCAAGTCAAACTTATAATAAAAAGTGTGATATGTTATGAAAGCAATTTTGAGATCAAATAAAACAATGGAAACATTTAAAAAGCACTGACGTGGGGTAAGATGGCTTTGGCGCGTTCACTAAGCTTATTATGAGTAATTATTAATTTTTCGCTAAAATCACATCTCCGCAATATTTGCTTATCAGAGACGTGTTTACTGTTCGAATCAACAAGCACACCGAAATAGTTGATTTGAGAATGATTTATATTCATATAGGAACTAATGAGTATCATGAAACTCCATATGAAAAATATATTATTTATAGGAAGTAAATCGAAAAAAGTATCTTTTATGTCTAAAGCATTATAACCAAATAGTTATTCACCAGTACAAAAGAGTATGTGCATTATTAATATTTTTTTTAGTTAAGTCAACGAGGAATCACTGAGACTATTTGTCGTCGGAATTACCCCAGTAATAAAAACCCTGGCTCCCCGCCTAAGTGTGAAAGTACAAAAATAAGCTGAAATATCTTTTAGGGACTTCTTTCTTCAAGAGTGGTGTTCTATTGATGGAGACAGAGACTTCTACAAGTTGCCCACATCGGATCTGGAAATAAAAAGACAAAAGCAGAAAAAAGAACTGAATAAAAATCATATTCGTTTGAAATTTATAACCCATTCCAAGAAAGAATCGGAAACATCATGAGTAGCCCTAAAACCATCTTGAAATGTATATATGCAACAACTATTGATGAGATGAGGTATTGTTTCTTCTGCTTCTCCACATTCACAACTTGCGCTTGGAACTGAGTTCTATCTGAATAGCATGGTATTGGTACGACCATGACCTGTTCTCAAACGATTAAGAACTGTCCAAATTTTTCTTGGAAGATCAAAACCAGGAATTTTTTCAGAAGGATCAGAAACGAGATACTTATTGAACATTTCGTAAGAGTTCCACTCAGTCTTCCATAATTCTTTATCACTTAGGTTCATATTGAAGAACGTATTATGCCATAATGGTGTACGTTACTTCAATCTGGGAATTCTATTTTGTGGAATATATGAAATAATTGGGAATAAATTGGGAAGAGAATGATATTTGTTCCAAGAATTCAGAGCTGCAGTCTGTCTGCGAATATGGGGAGGGATAATGTTAGACAAAACTGGTAACCAATGAACCGGTGTAGATCTTATGGTGCCAGTAATTATTCTCATGGATGCGAGCATGGATGTATTCAATTGTGCATCCATTTTTTGTGTATGTGCACTATTAAACCAAACAGAGCAACAATACTGTGCTGCAGAAAAGACTAGGGCTAGAGATGCTGTGTGAAGAGTGGGAGCATCAGCACCCCAAGATGATCCAGCTAATTTCTGAAAAATATTATTACTCCTAGTTTTCAGTTTTAGGCTCAGATTATTTAAATGAGCCTTGTAATTGAAAGATGAATCTAATTTAACACCTAAGTATTTTGGATAGAAATTATGTTCTATAGGGGAATCATTGAAAGTTACAGTTAATTTTAAGGTTAACAACAATAATAATTGGATTAATGGGGAGGTTATTGAAGCCAGCAAAATGTTAAAAAAATTTAGGATGGTTGAAAAAAAATTTGAACAACCAAAATTCTTGTGAAATTTATAGGAGGGCTAAAATTGATTTCAGGAAATTACTCAAAGAAACTAAGATGAATTATTATCGGGATATGTTAAATAGTTCATCTAATAAGAACAAAACTGTATGGGATATTGTGAATAGGGAAACAGGACGGAAAAAAATTTCTCGACAGAGCATCTCGCTCAAACATAATGGAAAACTATATTCCGATCCCTCCGAGATTGTTGATATGTTTGCTGAGTATTTTTGCTCTATTGCACAAGAAAGTTTGAGAAATCATTTTGGTAGTGCACCTTCACTTGCATGTACTACCTCTCTATTATCATCGAATACCTTTTTTTTCTTCCCAGTAGTTGGAGAGGAGGTCATTGACACGGTCATATCTTTAAATAACAAAAAAAGTACTGGTGTAGATAACATTTCTGTTGAGGCATTGAAAGCCATTGTGAACGTCGTTGCTGATCATTTCGCACATATAATAAATTTATCCATTAACACTGGCAAATTTCCTTCATTTCTTAAATCGGCTTCAGTCATTCCTCTATTGAAAAAAAACGATCCTTGCAATATTGCAAACTATCGTCCCATTTCGATTCTTAGCGTGTTCTCTAAGATTTTCGAGAAAATCGTATACCATAGAATGATGTCATTTCTGAGCTGGTTCAAAATCATAACAAGCTGCCAACACGGCTTTCGTCAGGGTAGGTCCACTGAAACAGCGGCTTTTTCATTTGTTGACTTCGTTTATAAGAAATTAGATGAAGGTCATTATGTTGCAGGTCTCTTTTTCGACCTTACACGTGCATTTGATGTACTGTCGCCGGAATTCTTGGAGAGTAAGCTCTACAACCTGGGTTTTCGTGGGTGTTTTTGGAATGGATCAGGAGTTTCATTGTTGATCGTACTCTAAATGTAAAAATTGGAAATTTTTCATCTTATAAGGCTAAAGTGTTGGGGTTCCACAAGGCTCTGTTTTGGGACCGCTATTGTTTCTCCCTTCATAAATGATCTACCAGAGCATATCATTCCCAGTTTGCTAGTGAATTTGATTATATTCACTGATGACACATCTATCGCTGTCTCAGCACAGAGTCCTGAGAGGCTCATGGCGTTGTGTAATGAGCTAATTAGTAGGTTTGAAAATTGGTGTCGCTCTAATGGTCTGATACTCAATTTAGATAAAACGGAATGTTTATACTCCCGTGTAAGAAACTCAACTGGGGATCAACTTACAGTTGAATGTTTGGGAAACCAGATAAAATCTAGTGAGTCTGTTAAATTTCTGGGAGTTCACTTGGACTGCTCACTTAGATGGGTTCGGCAGGTTGATGGAGTCTGCAAGAGGTTCGGTAGCTCATTTTATGCAATTGGCAGGGTGAAGGATTCGCTTCCTTTCAATTCTTTGATGAGTATTTACTATAGTCTGGTGTACAGTACTTTATGTTATAATGTTTTGCTTTGGGGTAATTCTGTAGAGTCCAATAGAGTATTTGTTGTCCAAAAAAGAATAATTCGTTTAATTTTCAACTTGAATTCTCTTGATTCATGTAGGCCTATTTTTAGAAAACATCAAATTTTTACCCTGAGTGGTTTATTTATTTATAAATGTTTACTTTTTGTGAAAGAGAATTAACACTTAATGATTAAATTATCTGACTTTCATGGTTATTCAACAAGAAATTCGGATTCACTGTGTATTCCTTCTCATGCAACTGCTAAATTCGAAACATCTCCCGGTTACCGGGCAATTATCCTGTATAATCATCTACCAGCAGTTGTGAAATCCTTGGGAAAAAAGGAATTCAAAAAATTGGTTAAGGGTGAATTGATGTTGAAATGTTACTATAGTGTCAAAGAATATTTGGCTGATGATAGTTTCTTGGTTAGATAGTAAATTTTTGTATCAATAGGTTTAATTTTTGTATTCTAGACTTGTCTCACACATATTCTGTTATGTCTTATGGGATCAATAAATTATTATTATTATTATTATTAATTTCCTATATTTTTCATGATATATATATTCTTTTGGCGGACAATATTCAGTTAGCAAACAATAAAGTATATAGATAGAAACCCTGGCTCCCCGTCTAAGTGTGAAAATACAAAAATAAGCTGAAATATATTTCAGGGACTTCTATCTTCAATAGTGATCTTCTATTGATTTTTTTCATGATTATTCAGATGGAAACAAAATACCTCTGTTTTGTTGGGTTTTGGACATAATCGCCATTCAATAAAATAATTCTTTAAAAAATCCAAAATATAGACCTACTGAAGTAGAACCACATAACCACAGTATGGTATCGAACGGAGGATTTTTAGGCGAGGACTGTGCTTTAGTCACTACACTGTGCAAGGTAGTTGATAACTGTAAGAGTTTTATTTCATCGAGACAATTCCTAGAGCGGCAACCAACAATACATGATCTGACTGTAATATAAATACCTTAGAGTTGGAGACCATATAGAGAAGAAAAAGAACTCTGTGTGTTCTTTGACAGAAAACGGTGATGTATCGACAGATAACCTAATGATCTGTCTACACAATTCCCAGAGCTAAGGGAAGACGGTTGTCGATTAGAGAAATTAGAGTATAGAGGTTGAATAGACGATTTAAAACCGAATTTGTGTATTTGTTAACCACCTGCCCAGTTGAAACCATATATCCAATAATAACTATGGCACTTACTGAAACAGACCCAAGTGTGTAATTTTTCAAACTTTGATTGATCATATCTCTAGAACTATCAGTTTTTTGAGAAAAAATGGTATCAATATATCTGTAAGATAGATAAAACTGCAAAATTTCATTCTATAAGTGTAATTTTAAAAATTAATTATTTTCATTTCTTCGAAACTACTTGGTTGATTTGGCCAAATAACGAACCCAGACTATACATTCCTTCCTCGAACCTATCCTGAAACTTTCTGCTGTCTACCTTGTTCCCTTTCAGCGTAATCGTACATACAGACGGACATAATCGATTTTGACCACGGATTCTTCATCAGTGGGTAAAAAAATTGAATGATGCCACTTTTATCCAAAATTATTTGTATAACAACACAGGTATGGTCTTATGCATTGAAAAGAGATAGAATTCCCGGAAGTTTCTCTCGCTCATCGTTAAGAGTCACGTCAGCTGAGTCGGTAAACCAAGCCCTGAGAAATAATGGTTTTTTTATATAGAATAGAGGCATTTGAAGTTAAATATCCAATGGTTTTGCAAAACTGCGGACGTCACATACCGGATGCGCATACACGGACGAGAAAAAGAAATTCAATAATCATACCTGTGTTCTTATATCATGCCAAAACTCGAAAAATACAGCTATATGAGCAAATCTATCAAAACTCTGTTCGAAGAACAAGAGTGTCAAAAGCTTGGGGGGGCATGGCCCGTCAGGCCTTCCTGACTGCATGCCTGGTTAGTCATATACATGATATATACTTAAACAATGGATTTTCTAGAGAATAGGGAAAATGACAAATAATTTGAGATGAAATTAACCTCATATTTGTTGACGAGAAATTTTTTATGATGGAACTCGTGTAGAATTAATATTTGGGCAATGACCATCATCTCTTATTGTTCTTGTTCCCAGCAGACATCTTCTGTCGTTTTCAAGCTGAAATTAGCTTTTAAAAAAGCTGATAAATTCAGAAAAAAATTAGAATTTTTACAACATTGAAACGTATAGGGTTAAGAAATATTATTTGGGCAATAATCATCATCTATTTTTGTTTTTCTCTCAACGTTTCGATGTTGTATAAAGTGATTTTTTTTCTGAATTCATCAGCTCTTTTTAAAAGCTAATTTTTACTTTGAAAACGACAGAAGATGTCTGTTGGGAAGAATAACAATAATAGATGGTGGTTATTGCCCAAATAATTTTTCTTAACCATATACGTTTAATTTTTTCTCTCTCTCAAACCACGATCCTTAAATATTTTTCTCTGAAAGGAAATGCCAAATTTGTGTGTATAATCAACATGCGCAAAACGTCAGCCGCACGTCCATCTATCTTTCGAGTTTTTAATTCTCATAACGCCAAATAGCGATAGGAGATACGCAGGTAAGCACAGAAAGGAAGCAGGTGCATTGTTTCTTGCCCTATACCTAGTCTCGGCATAATCCACCTCTCTGCCCAAAGACGGAGAAAGAGTAAACACAGGCAATCCACCTGTTCTTCTTTTCAGCTACCTGTGTTGGGGTGCAATAGCCTTCTTGTTCCTATTCGAGATTCAAAACATCGAATTTCTACCTCGTGTTCAGAGGAATTATTAAAAATATAAAAGGCGTGGGCTCTACTTTGTTTCTTACCACGAGTATAAAACGTGATGCTAATGGATAAATCGAAAACATTCTCACTTTTTCACCCAACAAATTGATAATTTTAATATTTTTGAAATTTTCTAAAAAATTTTTCAAGAACTCGCATAGAATTATTATTTGGGAAACAACCATCATCTATTATTGTTTTTCTTCCCTACGTTTCAACAGATATAATCTGTCGTTTTCAAGGTAAAGATTAGCTTTTACAAAAGACAAGACTGCGAAAACTAGATAAAATTAGCACTTATCTGTAGTTTGAAGACAAGTTATTTCAAACAATTGGCCTGAAACATCCGGCAACTCAATTAATGGTGCACTTATTGTATTGAGTGCTCTGCCATTTTCATTTTTGTTTTTATTGGTTTCTCTTCATTCGTCCAATTTTATCAGGTGGATCATTTTGGATCTATCGGTGTCCAACCCTTAAGGAAGTTGCCGATGCTCTTTTATTCTTTCTTTTAAGGGTCGTTTTGTTTCTCCGATATAAGATCTTTCGTATTCGCATGGTATCTGATATATTAAGTTCTTCGTTCTTTGATTCTCTTTATGAAGTTTAACTTCTGTTTGATTAACTCTGGTGGTATCTTGTGTCTTGAAGGCGGTTGTTATGTCGTACCAATCACATCGAGAATGACGATTTTTAGAGTTTGTTGCATATCTTCTTCTCGTGTTGTATTGGGTTCAGGATGAGTTTCTGTTATTTGTTTCGCTCTTTCTCATATCTTTGTTTTTTCAACAAAAATCACACGCATATACTGTATAAGAAATCCTAGAAAACCTATTCGAAGTGTTCATTCAAGGAGAAACATTACCAATCTATCATATAAAGCTCAATAGCTCAGATACTTTCCTAAGAAATTATGATTTTATTGGTGATTTTTCGATATCAAAAAGACATGTCGGCAGTTACTGATAGGTCGGTCTTTCTTCTTGCCCCGATACATTTGGCCTATTACATGATTCCTTTCTAGTTTGCCACCGTTCGACATTCACCAAAATCACTTTGCGAAATTGGAAAATTGCTGAAAACTTGATGCAGTTCAGCGACTTCATCTTCTGATTTTCGTTAAGTTTGGATAACTGAAAAGTATCATTCAGGTCTTCTTTTGTATCATTATTAGAATAAGTTTTGAGGGAAAGAATGTTACCAGCATTCTTTTTCGCGTGCTTGTTCTAGTTTAAAAAATAGTAGAACAGCCTGCTTCAAAAATGATCTCAATCGATTTGGTTTGAGATCCTGATGACGAATCTGAGGTCATGCTTGAGAATGTCCGGCCGTATACTCTTTATCATTGGAAGGGGTGAGAAAGAGTTTTCATATTCTTAGATTATGTTAGTGGTCCAAATATATCCGCCAAGTTCGTTATTGGATCAAATCTGTAGAAGGGTTCAGCAGTTACGAGCATCTGAAATGTTGTTTCCTCATTGAATCCTAGAATATCAATCCGATCATTTTGTAACATAGAAGATGTTTAAAAGAGGTTGGAACAAACAGGTTAATTCTCCAAATATCTCGGTCAAGTTCGTTATTGGGCCAAATCCGTCGGATGGTTCAGTAGTTATGAGCATCTGAAATTTTGTTTCCTCAATAACTACTAGAATATCCATTCGATCAAGGTGATACTTGAAATATCGTGAGGGAGGCTGCAACAAGACGTCTCGCAAAATTTCGCAGAAATCGTCACGCTAGAAAATTTTTAAAAAATTCCCAAAAAAAATTTTTCAGTACTCACTATCTCATAAGATATATTTCGGATTTCAATAAAAATTCGTGAATATATTGAGGTGATCAATATCTTACTTATCCTCAAATTTCATTGTCGTAGCTCTTTTCCATCTAAAGATATGATCATTTTTTTCATTTACTCAAGAGAAAAGAGAAATGACATGAAGTCCCGGTGATTTTCTCTGAACGATGGCCATCACAGATCGATATTGGATTGACAAATGCCTGGCTCATTAATCAGTGTCAGTTGGCGTAATATTAATCAAAATGTTTCATAACGGGAAATCATAGAGATAGAATACAATCTCGGTGGCTGAAATAATATACGTTGTCAAAATTCAGAAGAGCACTGACGTAAGTTTTTAGGGAAGGGAATTATAGCTTCGAACAAAACTTGGGGAAAATTATGAGTAGTTATTTTTAGTTTATTGAGATATAGGTTTGCTCATTCATTAGGCGTTCATATTTGCATCACATTGTCCCATAGTACGAGAAAAGAGTATTGTTCACCTGATCAGAGTGCTTATAGATTTGTTATGGTTTGAATATTTACTCGCAAGTAGCTCAACAAGAGCGCCAAAGCAATCTGACCTCACGACAGTGCTTTCTAAATTTTTATATTTTTAATCGTCGAAACATTGTAAATTTCAATAATTAAGTAAGGATTGCAGGATTTTGGACAAATTTAATGTAATCAAAAATTTAACACATCGCCAACATTTCGAATCTTATGTGATTCTTTATCAAGGCTAAAATATCAAACAAATAAGATTCGAAACGTTGGCGATGTGTTAAATTTTTGATTACATTAAATTTGTCCAAAATCCTGCAATCCTTACTTAATTATTGATATCATGGACGTCACCAGTAATCATTGTAAATTTCTTTTTATTTTTGTCTGGGGTTGAGTGCCTTAGCTTTTGATAGACTCCGCTCTTTATGTATTTTCTTCCTGGCTTGATAAATAGAAGCATCATTATTATTATTATATTGGGACACTTAACCTATTCTGAAAATATGAAAAATCTAGCTCACTTCTTTTAGGAAGAAAGAAAGTAGCACGGTCGGATGGCCGGACGGACATACTAAAAAAAGAAAAGTAAATTCTCGTGATGTCAAAGATGCATACTTTGCAGAAGAGAATCATTCAGAAATATTAGATATTTAAGTCAGCCCATACTTCTGAAAATCAAATATACGAAATATACGGAAATCGAATGAAATCTAATTCTATTAAACGACATATTATTTAATATTGCGATAGGATTTCTCGGACTATTTATGACACTACATTCGTGACTAATACGTAGGAGTCAGGCAGTGAGGGTTGCACCAAAATGTAGGTCAGTGACATTGATGCAGGATATAGAAACCGCAGAGCTAAAGGTTCACTTTGCAGGATTCAATGAAATAAATAACAAATCTGGACTATTTCTTCTATACTTAATACACTTATTGTGGTATCAAGTGCATAGGTGCATTCAGGGGGGTCGTGGAGCCATGACCTGGATGGATTAATCCTAACTTCGACAATGTAAGTATATTGGAAGAATTTGGTACGGTCTTCACAGAAGAAGTATCTAACGATTGAAATAAATTGTTCGAAAGAGGGGACGACTCTATCATAGAATCTGGTGGCGCATTATTAAAGTATCATTCAGATAATACTTACTGATATGCAACATGAAATACCAACATTAAAACAGATACTGAGTCCGGTCCTCGTTAAACAACGGCCATTTTGTTTTAAAATTGGACTAGTCATAAATTAATCACGAATGATTTCGTCGTCCTTATGATAATTTGACCGTAATAACTGAAATATCAAAAAGATAGGATAAAGGGTGCCGCATGGAGGATTCCAGAGTAGTCCAGATTCAAAATGAAGAAATTCTCTAGAAAAATCTAGAAAGAGAAATCCGGATATATAACTAAGCGCCAGATAACAATTTTTAGAAGAGAGTCGCAGAAAAGCACTTCCAAGTAATAAATTTTGAATATACATTTTCTGTGTACGTAAGTTAATATACCTAAGTAGTTTAACGGATTGGATATTGTAAGTAGGACTGGTTATTATTGACTGAAACAAGTCACAATACTGTTCAAAATGAATTAATTGCAGGAAACCATTTTGGAGAAAAATTTAGAAAAGTACTAACTTGAGGTAAGGAGCATTTCGCGCTTGTTCTAGAATATCTTCCTGTATCCTAGAACAATATAATACTAATCTAACCGCCATGATGGATAAACAAACCTATATAAATCCAAATTACATGTAAAAGATTAATCTTCGCAATCGAATCTTCTGCAACCTCTACATGACTTTTACGAGGGGTACATTAAACTTTTCAGAGCATGATTTTGGGTTGTCGATTCTGACAACCTCCAATTAACTTCCGACACACACTTGAAACGTTTGTCACGCTGAAACATGGTCGTTTTATCCCATTCATTGCCTTATTGTATTATCCCAAACATGCTGAATTTTTTATGTCTATGGGGTCAAGTTTTAGGTTAACATTGAATCTCCTCATGTTCAAGAAGGTTATAATTGATGTATTTAATAAATTAACTCATATTAATGAGAAGGGATCGATTATTAACGATATTTGAAAATGATTTTGTTTTTCCAACATATGTGGAAGAAAAGTTTAGTTTCATTCATTGTTTTATACCAAAATAGAGGTTTGAAAAACTGCAATACATATTTTTCGTACTTCCGGGCCTAAAGTGACAACTTCACTCCCTTGTGACAGGTACTAAAGTGTCACATTTAATCCCTCCGGGATTAAATATTGACGAAACTCCCGGAACGATTAAATCACAAACAAACGAATTTAAGGCATATTTTATTGAAAAATACAATTAATTAGAATGGTAATTAACGTTAATATTCAAATTAATATTGTGACAGTTCGTCATATTGACCAGTCTTTCCTGGGTTAATGCAGCAGGTAACTGACGAGTAACAGATAGGTCCTTATCATATTGAACTGGTGTTTGTTTCGAAGATCCTGCGGAAACAGGAAGCGAGAATGAGGACTGTGGCATAACTATAGTGGACGAATCGGCGACTTGACCAAATATTTTATCTAAAATTTGTTGTTTATTTTTAATAGACGATTCAATATATCCCTCGGCCACGTTGGAGGATTTCCATCCTCCATGTCTCTTCAGCACGTCTATTGTTGCTCCCGAATCAGCTAACAAAGACGCAGATGTGCGTCTAAAACAATGTCCCGTATAAGACGTCGCATTTTATTTTTGGTGTTTCTAATCGCAATTAGGAAGGAATCGCCCAAATCTCTCACATCGTCGATTTCTAAATCAACCAACTCTTTTCCACGACAAGCTCCCGCAACGCCCAAAATAAGTGCAACCTACAAAAAAATTGATTTCTTAAAATTTCTGAATATAAACACATTTCCAAATTTACCTTAAGCATTAAATATTTATCATCCGGAGCCTCCCGTAAGAACTGATCTACCTGCTCAGACGTGAGAATTCTTGACTTCTTTGGCTTAAATGCCTCATTTCTTCCCTTCAAAAAAGCTAATAATTTTGGAAATTTACTTATATCAATATCTTCTCTAATGTTAATAACCGATTTCAGCATTGAGTAATGTGCCCAGAGAGTTGAGGCACAAACCGCTTTTGATTTATCATTGAAGTAGACTAACAGCGCATTTTCAGTAGGTTGCCTCACATTTTTTAAGTGGCACCACTTTTTAAAAGCATCGTACTGCTGCTCGTATAGTTTTCTAGATTTCGGTGGTAACAATTCTTCACCTACTTCGGCTGCTCTTTTATCAATATCAGATACACCTTCTTCACTCATGATACCAATAATTATCAATAACAATGTTTCTTTACAATGACACTAGTAATGACAATGTTTCTAAATTATAATTGTCACAACGCAATGTTACTATGGTAACTTATTTTAAAGACAGTTTATTAAATGAGTTGAAGAGAGAAAAACTGATTGAAATTATTGAAATAATTAATAAAATTATACCGGAAGTACGAAAAGTATTGTATATACCTGAAGTACATTTAATCCTTCAGAAAATTATTACCTTCAGGATTAAATGTACTTCAGTCGCAAGGTATATACGATACTTTTCGTACTTCCGGTATGATTTTATTAATTATTTCAATAATTTCAATCATTTTTTTTTCTTTCAACTCATTTAATAAACTGTCTTTAAAATAAGACAGAAGAAATAATAGTACATTTAATCCTTCAGGTAAATTATTACCTTCAGGATTAAATGATTAAATGTACTACTTCAGTCCCGCGGTATATACGAGTAATATACTATTTCTCAGAGTGCTATCTTTAGCCGTGAAGAGCTCATGACGTTAATGTCGCAAGATGACATTTTTCTTCGCATCCAATGAAACTACAGAAAATAAAAATTGAGTACCTGGTGTTTGAACTTGTCTTATCAAAAATCTCTTCATTTTGAACGATCTTTTTCAAAGCTGCTCATGTATTAGGCAATTTTTTATATATTTATATATTTGAGTTTTCAACGGAAAATCGTGAATTTTATCAACTTATTATGTTAACAATAATTGTAATTTTTTGCCTGTACCAAAATTCTTCGAAAATATTTTTGTATGGGCCATTACGAATCTGTTTGGGCCATTATATCTATTTTCCACGTTTCTGAACTAGATGACTAGACTTCGAGAGAAACCATTTTGAAATAATCCAACTGTCTATTTATGATCCCTTAGACCTCAAGAAAATAAAATACCATCAAAGGCTACATTGTCAATTCATCACCTGGTACTGTTACAGTAATCTTTCGAACACCCATCTGCTTTGACTTCATATAAGGTAGATATTTTACACAACTTATCGCAACCATTACAAAGAAATCACAGAAGTGCATGGGTTCAGAGAACTTCAATAACTTAAACTTTATCATGCAACTAAAACTATTTACGCATTTGGAAGTTATCAGTCATTCTGAAGTTCACTGAAATGACCAACAGCTAGTAAGGAACGGTAAAAATGACCAGATTGTCAGATATCGCTGGAAATTCCGCCATTCGATGTTGATTCAGATTTGGAACTAGTTTAATGGAGTTCTTGGTCTAATGGTTTGGCGGCAGAATGATTGTTGTCTTAGCTTACAGTTATTATTATAGTACTTATCGCTGCGGGATGATTGATGAGCAGTAGCTAGTGGCCATTGCTTCCGGTTTTTAAAATCACTCGGATGATGTGATCCCATTTTAATCCTTGACGAAGCAGCTCAGATGATTATTTAAACTCTAATCAAAGTTTTTTCTGCCAGAATATGCATTGAATTCGAAAAAATTTCACTCATTAACCCGATCAACAACTTTAAAAACAGAAAAAGACCCAAAAATTATGAGCGAATTCTTCAATACCTGTACTGTTATGACATGAGTCACTTGAGAGCATCCGATGAAATTTAAATAATAATAATATTTTCACAAGATAAAATATAATTTCATGAATATAATAATAATAATAATGATAAAATATAAAAATATTAGATATTGATATTTAGCAAAATGCAAAAAAAAATTTTCATTCAGAATTATATTTGAAAAAATTTAGAATGTCTATGAACAAAAGTATGTAGTAGTTGATTAATTAAAATGCGAACTAGATTTTATATTTATTTGACCGAAATTCATAATCTATAGACTTGAATGTCACTCGTAAGATTCAAGAAAATATTATAATAATGCTGTTCGGTCCTTTTGTTATACCATGAATTTGAGGCTGAGGCGATCGCTAAATATTTGAATTTCGCGCTAATTTTATAAGTCAACACTGGTGACTTCGCACATGTTATGGATACGCATACGCATACGCCTCTAGAACGCGAATTGGAATAGAAAAACTCTCGCTATCACGTTTGTTATCGAAATTGTTTATAAAATCACGCTAATTTTTATTTGTTTTTTTGGATATATTACACGCTTGGTTTCACCCGCATATTTGGAAATTTCGCATCGCATTTTGATTTTGTTTTCAACACCGCATTCGAACAAAAGTTGGTCTAGAAATTCCGCAGCAAGGGGTCCCTGTGAAGAGCTGATAATTGTAGCAGAACCATGAAATCATCGTAGTTCACCGCTGTGGTAAGTCATCATTGTTGACCGCATTTCTTTTTATGAATTTTGTTGTTACATATTATATATTTCGCGTTCGCACCAGCTTCAAACGCAAAAATAAATACAGTCTACTTATCCCTCAAAATTACTGAGCTATCGGGCATAACAAATGCACTTGGCTGACGAAAAATTTTTGATGATGGTACTCGTGTAAAATCATTATTTGGGCAATAACCATAATCTCTTATTGTTTTCCTTTCCAACGTTTCAACAGACACCTTCTGTCGTTTTCCAGGTAAAAATTAGCATTTAAAAAAGCTGACAAGTTCAGAAAAAAAATCACTAGGAAGTATCAAATAGACAGACTACGAAATCTAGATAGATGCACTTATCTGTTGTTTGAAGTTTTCTTGAAGTTAATTCGAACAATTGGCCTCAAAACTTTCGTCAACCCAATTGGTAGTGCACTTATGGGATTGAGAGCAATATTCATGAATGCTGCCTCTTTGATTTTTCTTCTTGTTGGCTTTTGTTTTTTGAATATGATCGATATTTTATTCCATTTTATCAGGTGATTTTCATCCACGGCATGTTGGATCAACTTGGACCTATCGCTGTCTAACACATGTAAAAACTTCTTATGTTCTTTCATTCCCACCTTTTGTTTCTCCGATATAAGATTTTCATATATAAGGTCACACAACAAATAAACGAGCAGATCAATATTTTTTCATAGAGATACACCTTTAATGGGGTTTTTAAAGATAAGTGACCGATTCACC
Organism: Micraspis discolor; assembly: GCA_030674115.1. Lineage (NCBI taxonomy): Eukaryota > Metazoa > Arthropoda > Insecta > Coleoptera > Coccinellidae > Micraspis > Micraspis discolor. The sequence continues at coordinate 1,017,263 of JARTUT010001750.1, forward strand.
GGATGTAGAAAAAATAATATCGGGTGAATCCACAAGTGACAGAAGGAAGTGAATTAAGATGCGATGCCTTTTAACCATCTCCTTATTCCTAAGGTTACCTTGCCCTGACGAAGCCAATCAGCAGAAACACGTGTCGGCAAGTATCATTCATCTTCGTTCATTTTCTTCTGCTGCTTGTGGTCTCACTCGATATACCTTTTCTAAGTTGAATGATTGTTTGGGCTATTACCATCATCTATTGTGGATGTAATGTTTTCCGACGTTTCGATAGACATCTTCTATCTTTATCAAGGAGAAAAGTAAGAAACCTCCTGAAAATTATCAATTTTCAAAAAGTCAATTGACAGAAGTCATGAAAAAAATGAACGATGTTATATACTCATCTGTGATATGATGATCTTTTTAATTGACTTTTGTCAATTGACTTTTTGAAAATTGATAATTTTCAGGAGGTTTCTTACTTTTCTCCTTGATAAAGATAGAAGATGTCTATCGAAACGTCGGAAAACATTACATCCACAATAGATGGTGGTAATAGCCCAAACAATCATTCAACACGGGCTCCATCATCAACAATATCTCGTCATCATACCTCTTCTACGTATATTTAATCTCCACGATGAATATAGAATTTTTTTGATTCACCAGATTATTCAATGAACAGAATATGTGAATTTTTTAATGGTTTATTAAACTTTTTCAATTTTCATCAATCTTTGTATTAGGATACTAGCAATTGAACGATAACCGTGCTACATTTTGCTAAAATTGTGTACACAACACAAATTCGAATTATTTCATGCCCAGAGAAATAGATAAATTTCAGTTCAACAAATTTCAATCTTGTAGTGTGCCAAGAACAATGAAATACCAAGACTAAGAAACACCTGTAGCTTTTAATCGCGCAAGTCTCTGATAAAACATTACAGGCTATTATCAATACTACATGGCAGTCTCACTCGTTAGAGAAGTCATTATCCAAATGTTTAACATATGAATCATAAGCCATAGGTGATAAAAATATAAATTTCCTAACGACAAAACAATTCAGATTCTATAGCGCATTACTGCATATAAGCATTACAGTTAGCCTGTCCCAATTCTTCAGTTTTATCTAATCTGATTCAATTCATATCTTCATTAGATCACACATAACAATACACCAAGTTCAAGATCTAATCAGTTTCAGGACCCAGGTGGATTGAACAATAAATATTATTTTTCCTCTTCAAATTCATTTCATTTCTACATATTTTTTCATTTCAGTACTTGAGGCTAAAACTAGTTCGGGAGTTTCAAATAACATTAAACTATTACTAAAATTATGAGCTGTAACTCATTCGATTCGGGAATATGGCTAGACTATTGTGCAAAAAAATTGCATTAGTACATTAAAAATTTCAAAAGTTATAAGCAATTGAAGATTATAAAAATTTAGAAAGCACTGACGTGAGGTCAGATTGCTTTGGCGCTCTTGTTGAGCTACTTGCGAGTAAATATTCAAACCATAACAAATCTATAAGCACTCTGATCAGGTGAACAATAGTCTTTTCCGTACTATAGGACAATGTGATGCAAATATGAACGCCTAATGAATGAACAAACCTATATCTCAAATTAAAAATAACTACTCATAATTTTCCCCAAGTTTTTTTCGAAGCTACAATTCCCTTTTCCTAAAAACTTAGTGAGTGCTTTTCTGAATTTTGACAACGTATATTATTTCAGCCACCGAGATTGAATTCTATCTCTATGATTTCCCGTTATGAAAAATTTTGATTAATATAACGCCAACTGATACTGATTAATGACCCCGGCATTTGTCAATCGAATATCGATCTGTGACGGCCATCGTTCAAAGAAAATCATCGGGACGTATGTCATTTCTCTTTTTATCTTGAGTAAATTGAAAAAATGATTATATCTTTAGATGGAAAAGAGCTACGACAATGAAATTTGGGGCTGAGTAAGATATCGATCACCTCAATATATTCACGAATTTTTATTGAAATCCGGAAAATATCTTATGAGATAGTGAGGATTAAAAAATTTTTTTGGGAATTTTTAAAAATTTTCTATCGTGACGATTTCTGCGGAATTTTGCGAGCTGTTTTGTTGCAGCCTCCCCCAACAATATTTCAAGTATCAATTTGATCGGATGGATATTTTAGTAGTTATTCAGGAAACAAAATTTCAGATGCTCATAACCACTGAACCATCCGACGGATTTGGCCCAATAACGAACTTGACCGAGATATTTGGACAGTTAACCTATTCTGAAAATATGAATACTCTAGCTGTTTCCTTTTAGATGTTAGAGAGGATACGGCCAGCCGGCCGGCCGCACAGACTCAACTTTCGCCACGAATTCTTCATCAGGAGTCGAACCCAATCGAGACCATTTTCGGCTCGATATTCCAAAATTACAGACATTCGGGCAAAATGATAGGCACTCTGTTCGGGTGAACAAGAGCGCCAAAAATGATGATTAGTTTTTTACTTATAATAAGTAAACTAAAAATTTTTTTGGACTTTGGGACAAAGATCCTGAAAGAGGAGGAAACATACTTAAAAAAGTTTCGATATCCGAAGCTATAACCTCATTATTAATCATTTTAATTTAGCATTCAAAAATGCCATTTGTTAGCCATATTGAGGTTAATGGCATGGCATCGCAACCAACTGAGTAAAATAAATTTTTTTTTAGGTTGTATCTATATATATATATAGTGAACTTAAAAATCTGAAGAAGTATACTGTAATCTAATCACTTCCAAGAACTGATTATCGTTGAATTTTTACATTGATTTTCAATAAACTAGGTCTTGTCTATTAACAACTTTTTCCGAGACCTTATCATTAACAATAAATAAAAAAATATTTGAATATTTACCATAAAAATCATGAATTTTGAGATAAGATTTAAAATGAATTAAATTATTTGTTTATAATTCTTTTTTTTTAACTGAAAACAAAAAGAAAATTTCCCTATAATAATGTAAACACTTTTTTCTTCATTCGTAGATTACCGTTTTATGCTAGCAAAAAAACATTTAATACCAAAATAATCTCGAATCCTTTTGATTATAATTTTTCATAAACATGTAATATTTTGAAATTACAATCTCAAAATTTCTTCAGAATCTCTTCTCTTGATATTTTTGAAAATAATTAATTTGAAATTCATTTAGATTACAATCTGTTGCCAAACATTGTGATTTCCTTCACATAATGTATTATTCTTGATAGATATCTGTACAATAAAATTGTCTGTGGTGATGTCTGAAATTGGATGTGGCGCGCACTCAATGATTAAAACAAAAAGAAAGTGGTTATCGCGAAAAAATTCATTCCATCTTTGAAATTGATAGATGCAGAACATAGCCTTTCGAATAAAGGATTTTACAAAATTGGAGTTAACATATTATCAAAGGAATTTTATAGTATTTTTTTGTGAATCTCTTTCTAGAAGGTGAGTTCAAAATGATTATTCAAATTGTTTTGCTTATTATACGTATGTTTTTTAGGGCTTTTTAGATTCTTATATTCTTAGATTTTTAAGATTTTTTTAATAAGTCATTTATTTATACTTATCGATTCATCCTTTCAATATCATTGGATGCTAAATGTTGGTGTCTCAACCCATCTTAGACAACCACTCAAGACAATCAGGGCTATTCACTAACTCAAGTTGCTATCGCCTTGGCCATTTTCTTGATTCAACCATAGACAAATGATATAGATCTGTAGGTGGAATAAGCACATACATAACCGTCAAACTCACGAGAAATGACCGTTGTAGAAAGTAGTGAAAAAATTTCATTTATTTTCGGTGGAGCACATATAAGAGGGAGGTTTAAGCTTTTTATTTTCGGTGAAGCTGTACTATAACTAAATAAACTTTTTTGTATATCTCACCAATTGAGATCGATTTTTAACAGGAAGAAAAAGGCTGGTTCGCTGGCGCATTTACCCTACAATCTCTCTATATTAGTACCTTTGTACTTCCTGATTCATTAAAAAGTTCATTTGTACTAAAAATGCCATTCTTATTCGATTTAAATTTCTAATTGTTTATATAAATGAAAAAAACCATAAACAAACAGTAGTCGACAAGAGTGGTTATCGATAGCAACACCTATGAAGCAGTTGCCAGTAAACTACTAGGGATAGCCACTAGTTGTTATGCATAGCAACTTTCATAATCACTTTCTTGAATAGTGAATACCGATTTCGCCATTAGCAACTGACCTTGAAGATAACCACGATTTTCGGTGGCTATTCATAGCAACTTAAGTTAGTGAATAGCCCTGATTAATTATCACCCAAGAATTCTTAACAACTAACACCATTTGAAGAAAAGTGAGTACCTCTTTGTTAAAGTTTATTGCCTGTCAGAATAAAGAGATTGTTCACCAGAGTGAAATTACTCCTTGAATTTCGTACACCATCATCCTGATATCACATTCGTATATTTCTTAGTTTTTATACGAATAGAACTCGAAATTGTGTCTGAACTACTTGGCGCCCATGTTATCAAATGAAGAAAAAGTCACAAATATTTATTCAAATGAACCTAAGCCCATAAATGTTCTCCGGCCAACAGCTGCCGTACGCTTTGTATCATTTTTTTTCAACATCAAATATAATAGTTAAGACGAATATCATGTGACAAACAAACGAACCATTTCAATATTTTTGAAATGTTTTTACTAATTCTGAAATTTATGATTTTAAAAAGTCCTCGATAATTTTTGAAAACGTTGGTATTTCTATCATTCAAATTGTTTGTGCACATTTTCTTTCAGTAGCAATTTATTTTTTTATTAGATATTCGTTATAAATGATTTATCAGCTTTTCTTTCATTTTTTCTGATAGTGTTAAAAATAACAAAACCGTCCATGTGCATCAAAATTCATTTCGCGAATAACTAATATTAAAATATTCAAAATAAATATATTTCAATAATTTGTAATTCTGAAAACTACCAGAATAAAACTTAGAAAAAGTTAATAACTTGTTCATAACAAATCGTTATTATAATGAACAATGGAATCGTTACTGAAAAGAATTTTTTGTTTGTTAATTTGTAGTGAAATGTCGATTATGATTAAAAAAAAATGATAATTACAACTATAATTATAATATAAATATAATAAACTAGCTGACCCGACAGACTTCATCCTGTCAAAAAGATTTGTAATGTGGCAGTTTTTGTGCCTACGTATTTAAAAAAATTCTCCTGAACAGAACAGTCACCCTGGTGATAGGGCGTTGTGAATAAAAAATAATTAAATAAAACATATATAAGGATTTAAAAGTAAGTAATCGCTTTATTGTTAATCATGTGAATCATAATTATTATCATTGTAGTGCTTTCTGGTATACGATGTTTTTTGTTTGATTACCTGGCGCATCGATAAACAAATCTGATGGTTTTCCAACACGGGAACAGGCAACATACAATTGACCATGTGAGAAACATGGATTTTCTAGATTAATACCACAAACACTTAATGATTGCCCCTGGGACTTGTTTATAGTCATAGCAAAAGCAAGCCGCACTGGAAACTGTAGTCGTTTAAACTCAAATGGCACATCAGTCGGAATCATTGGGATGCGCGGTATGAGAACATCTTCTCCTTTATACTTTCCTTTGAGTATAGTTGCTTCTATCACATTGTTTAGTAATTTTTTATCGCTAACCGTGTACCGTTGCAAAGACGCGGTTGGTTGATATTTCGCAACATTATAACCACCGATCCAACCTTTAATTGAAGATTGTGAGGTGGCAATCCTGGCAAATCCAGCGAGTTTAAAAATTCCGGTGGTTAGTTGACTACATCATCTTGATTAGTAGCCGAATCAACTGATTTATATATCCTCAATTCGCCTGTAATTTGTTCTTGAATTTTGAAATTTAATTCATTTACATCTATGTTTTTTGCAGCCAGTATAGCTCGTTCGCTCAACCAATCATGGTTTCTGTAATTTTGAGAAACATCTGGATACACCTTCTGAATAAGTTCATTTTTTGATCTAGTTAACTGACAAAAACTTTGAGGAAAGTTAATGCAGCCAGTCAACATGTCTATAGGAAATTTGCCATTACCAATGTCAATGAGTTGTTTAGAGAATATGTTTCCAGATTGGTCATTTTGCAACTCGACACGCATATTCTTGCTTAAATTAAATTAAAGTACTTTGACATGTTTCCACAAATTGGAGGACTTTAGACATGCATTGAGTTCATCAGCTGGCGTTGATCGTGGAAACACTGGCAATGTTTGACGAAAATCTCCTGCTAATAAAATCAATGCTAAAGCCTCCAAAGATTTTTTATGTGCCATCGTGCATTCATCCCAAACAATCAATTTACATTGCTGCAAAACCTTTGCCATTGCAGAGTTCTTCCAAACGTTGCAGGTTGGAGTTTCATTGCTTTGCATATTTAATGGCAATTTTAGTGCTGAATGGGCTGTTCGACCACCTTCAAGCAAAGTTGCTGCGATTCCCGACGAAGCGAGTGCAAGTGCAATTTTATTTTGTGAGCGAATTGTTGCTAATATTAATGAAATCAAAAAAGTTTTTCCTGTACCACCAGGTGCATCTAAGAAGTAAATCCCTCCAGTTTCATCATTTATTACTTTCATAAGAGTTTCAAATACATACTTCTGTTGTTCATTTAACAGTGGAAGATTTGTTTGAATTAATTCTTTCAAAGAGTTGAGATCATACAGTTTTTCTCGATGCAACTCTTGGTTAAAAGCGTCATGCATTGGACGATTGGGCGCGGTCAGGCCTAATTGAATTAATAGTTTGTTTGACATTATCAAGCACATGTCCTCAATTGAAATCAATGCTTCATTGTAAATTTCTTCATTGATTTGTATATTTGGATTTCCCATTCTATTCCGTATTTGATACAAAATATCATCACACATATAATCTTTGTACTTGAGCGAGTTTCAGAACGCGACATTAAACTCCTCCAACTATGTATTCTGTGCTCCAACGCACACACGCACATTGTTTTGATAGATATGATCTTTTACGTTAGGAACACACCTACATTGCTTAGACAACAGTGAGTGCTTGTAATTTAATATGAACTTTATACCATAGCAATAAAGCTCAAATTGACTACGTTTTAGTTACAAATCATTTATATGGGAAAAAAAGGGCTATTTTTAGAGTTTTTCCAGCAATAATTCTAATTTTTCTCGCCGTAAAAACCATCCTTGAACTTCAACGAACATTTTAAAAAAAGATTTGGCCAAATTGGTCCAGGCGTTGTTGTGTTATGCGCTTACCAACACATTTTGCGATTCATTTTTATATTATAGATTAAACAGAAGAAATATAACCAAAAATGATAAAAACGATTAAATATTATTATTGAAGAGAAATAGTTTTCATTAAAAATAACATTTCTATAAGAATTTGAAAAAAATTTTTTTTCAGAAACATTGAATTAGATCATTTCAATTTATAAACGGATTAATATAAAGTTAATATCAACATTATGCCCAAATTTATGCTTTCAAGAAATTATTATAAAAAAGAATTTAATTTATTTGAACCCTAAGCATATTTTATGGGTAAACAAAAGAGACCACATGAAGCAAAAAAAAATTTATGGCAGTTAGTTGTTGATTGACATACTATGTCTTATTAGATCCAGTTCATTGAAAACTTACATTTGAATTTTTTATATTTTTAAATCTACCATAAATACCCTAAAAATAATTATTGTAACCTCGCAACGCCCTGCTCTCAATATGGCACAAGGAAGTCAAATTATTGATAATGGTGGTACAATTACGAGCATCGAAATTCTTTTCAATAAATATATCCTTCTCTTATAGGATTTTTTTGTAAGATTCAAAAAAATTATTAGTTTACTAATTATAAGTAAAAAACTAAACACCATATTCAATTGTTTATAACTCTTGTTTTTTGTGCAAAATGATCCAGATATAATTTCGAATCGAATGAGCTCATATCACATAATTTGAGCGGAATATCCTATTAACATCATTTTGAATACATGAACTGAATTAAGTTAAAATATCTGAGTAGAGCTTACACTGTTGAGTGAAATTCAGTATTGTGATACAAGGTCCATGTTGATTTTTCAAGAAATTTAATGAATTTCTACATTACAAATTCATTTAACGTCTCGTATATATTCAAGTGCTTATTTGATCCTCATAAATATTACATGCAGTCTGTTCCAATTCTAAAGTTTTATCTTATCTACTCCAAATTCATATCTCTATTAGATCGCACACCACAATGCACCAAGTTCTTGTACCTATCAGCAGAATAATTGCTTGAGGGCCCAGGTGGATTGTCCAATGAATTGAATTCATTCTATTCATAGTGCTGGGATTATTTGAAGATAATAAAAATGACACCGGCTCCGACAACCACTAAAACCGAAATACAAACAGTGCTCGTGGAGCCATAATATTTGGGACACTCCAGCATTTCTTTTGTCAGCCTTAATTCTTAGAAATCGGCTTGTGGGAGTACCCCCTGGTTAGGCGAGATACTTTGGATGAATCAGAACCGTAGTAAGTTTTCTTTATGGTATTTGAATTTTTTCGCAAGTACTAGTCGACACGGCTACAATTTATATTCCGGGTGTCCCAGTATATCTGTTTCAATGAATCATCTCAGCCATCTCGAAAGATGAAAATTCGAACATTTCTACACGATTTACAATCGAGAAAACAATCAATTCCGGTTCGACCGCAGATAACTCTGACTTTCTTATTTATATGTCATGCAATTTTCGAATTCTATCCAAAATTATGTATCACAACTTTTATTTTACATTTGATTTGATTTAGAATACGACAATTGAAATTAGAACATGGAAGAATTTCGGCTTCAAAAATAATTAAGAATTTATGAACAATAAAAATTAAAAGCATATACGCAGAGCTATTTAAAATTAAAATGACAGAAATTTTCACTCTTCATTCCTCTCAATTGACGGTTCCTTGAACGAATTAGAAACTTTCAAATTTGTATCTTTCGAAATGACTGAGAAAATTTATTGGAACAGGTAGACTCAGACATCCGGTATATATTTCGTTGCCTTTAAGATTATGAATAATTAATTTATTTATTCAGGAGATGTACTTACAAAACACTGAAAATTAACTGAATCCTAAATGTGTGAAATAGAAATTTGCCGTCACAATGTCAATGATTTGTTTCCAAGTATGTTTCGGAATTGATGTTTTCACGGCTCGTGCGCATAATGTATAAATTAAATTAAAGTACTTTGTTTTATTAAATTGGAGTTTGAACTATGCATTGATTCATCAGCTGGCGTTGATGGCGATAGCGTGTTGCCGAAAATCTCTCTAACAAAATCAATATAATACAATATATAAAGCACTCCAAAGATTTTTTTATGTGCGCATCGTGCATTCATCCCAAACAATCAATTTACATTGCTGCAAAACCTTTGCCATGTGCAGTTCTTCCAAACGTTGCAGGTTGAGTTTTCCATTGCTTTGCATATTTAATGGCAATTTTAGTGCTAAATGTTTCTGTTCACCACCTTCAAGCAAAGTTGCTGCGATTCCCGACGAAGCGAGTGCAAGTGCAATTTATTTTGTGAGCGAATTGTTATAATATTAATGAAATCAAAAAAGTTTTTCCATACTCACCAGGTGCATCTAAGAAGTAAATCCACTCCAGTTTCATCATTTATTACTTTCATAAAGTTTCAAATACATACTTCTGTTGTTCATTTAACAGTGGGAAGATTTGTTTGAATTAATTCTTTCAAGAGTTGAGATCATACAGTTTTTCTCGATGCAACTCTTGGTTAAAAAAGCGTCATGATATTGGACGATTGGGCGCGGTCAGGCCTAATTGAATTAATAGTTTGTTTGACATTATCAAGCACATGTCACTCAATTGAAATCAATGCTTCATTGTAAATTTCTTCATTGATTTGTTTATTTGGAGTTCTCCATTCTATTCCGTATTTGATACAAAATATCATCACATTATAATCTTTGTACTTATCCACAACCAATTGGCTGATGATTTTTTCGCAATGAACAAAAGAAACGCGAGTTTCGAACGCGACCGTAAACTCCTACTATGTATTCTGTGCTCCAACGCACACACGCTTTGTTTTGATAGATAATGATCTCTTTTACGTTAGAGACACACCTACATTGCTTGAACAACAGTGAGTGCTTGTGAATTTAATATGAACTTTATACCATAGCAATAAAGCTCAAATTATGGCTACGTTTTAGTTACAAATCATTTATATGGGAAAAAGAAAGGAGGCTTTTAGGGTTTTCAGGCAATAATTCTAATTTTCTCGCCGTAAACCATCCTGAACTAACTTCAACAAACATTTTAAAAAAGATTTGGCCAAATTGGTTCAGGTGTTGTTGTGTTATAGCTTACCAACACATTTTGCGATTCATTTTTATATTATAGATTAAACAGAAGAAATATAACCAAAATGATGAAACGATTAAATATTATTATTGAAGAGAAATAGTTTTCATTAAAATAACATTCCTATAAGAATTTGAAAAAATTTTTTTTTCAGAAACATTGAATTAGATCATTTCAATTTATAAACGGATTAATATAAAGTTAATATCAACATTATGCTTTAAATTTATGCTTTCAAGAATTATTATAAAAGAGAATTTAATTTATTTGAACCCAAAGCATATTTTATAGATGTAAACAAAAGAGACCACATGAGAAGTAAAAAAAAATTTATGGCAGTTATTCAAATATTCAATTAAATTTTTGTTATTTTGTTGATTGACATACTATGTCCTATTAGGTCCAGTTCATTGAAAACTCACATTTGAATTTTTAAATTTATAAATCTACCATAAATACCTAAAAATAATTAAATTGTAACCTCGCAACGCCCTGCTCTCAATATGGCACAAGGAAGTCAAATTATTGATAATGGTGGTACAATTACGAGCATCGAAATTCTTTTCAATAAATATATCCTTCTCTTATATAGGATTTTTGTAGATTCAAAAATTATTAGTTTACTAATTATAAGTAAAAAACTAAACACTATATTCAATTGTTTATAACTCTTGTTTTTGTGTACAAATGATCCAGAATATAATTTCGAATCGAATGAGCTCATATTACATAATTTGAGCGGAATATCCTATTAACATCATTTTGAATACATGAACTGAATTAAGTTAAAATATCTGAGTAGAGCTTACACTGCTTATTGTATTGTATTGTGATACAAGGTCCATGTTGATTTTCAAGAAATTTAATGAATTTCTACATTACAAATTCATTCAACGTCTCGTATATATTCAAGTGCTTATTTGATCCTCATAAATATTACATGCAGTCTGTTCCAATTCTAAAGTCTTATCTTATCTACTCCAAATTCATATCTCTATTAGATCATACACCACAATGCACCAAGTTCTTGTACATGCCATATCAGCAGAATAATTGCTTGAGGACCCAGGTGGATTGTCCAATGAATTGAATTCATTCTATTCATAGTGCTGGGATTATTTGAAGATAATAAAATGACACCGGCTCCGACAACCACTAAAACCGAAATACAAACAGTGCTCGTGGAGCCATAATATTTTGGGACACTCCAGCATTTCTTTTGTCAGCCTCAATTCTTAGAAATCGGCTTTGTGGGAGTACCCCCTGGTTAGGCGAGATACTTTGGATGAATCAGAACCGTAGTGAGTTTTCTTTATGGTATTTGAATTTTTTGCAAGTACAGGTCGACTGGGCTACAATTTATATTCCGGGTGTCCCAGAATATCTGTTTCAATGAATCATCTTAGCCCTCTCATTCGAAAGATGAAAATTAGAACATTATTTCACACACGATTTAAAATCAGAGAAAACAATTCCGGTTCGACGACCAGATAACTCTGACTTTCTTATTTTATATGTCATGCAATTTTCGTATTCTATCCAAAATTATGTATCCACAACTTTTATTTTACATTTGATTTGATTTAGAATACATTAATTGAAATTAGAAATTGGATTTAAAAGAATTTCTCATTATGAATTTCAAAAATAATTAAGAATTTATGAACAATAACAAAAAAATTAAAAAGCATATACGCAGAGCTATTTAAAATTAAAATGACAGAAATTTTCACTCTTCATTCCTCTCAATTGACGGTTCCTTGAACGAATTAGAAACTTTCAAATTTGTATCTTTCGAAATGACTGAGAAAATTTATTGGAACAGGTGGACTCAGACATCCGGTATATATTTCGTTGCCTTTAAGATTATGAATAATTAATTTATTTATTCAGAGATGTACTTACAAAACACTGAAAATTAACTGAATCCTAAATGTGTGAAATATGATGAATTTGTTGAAAGATCAAATCTAATTACCAGAAATAAAAGTTAAATATGATAGGAAATATAAAATCTCAAACCTATTCAGTCGATCAAAAAATGTAGAGAAAGTACTGACTATAGAGAAGTCTGGAGCCACAATTAATGAACAATCTGCTAGAATGAATTGATACCTTCAACTCCCTAAGGTTGAAGTAATGATGTATATGATGATATATTGGCAAAACATTTTTGCCAAGCTCCATAGATCTCAAAGAATTAAAAAAAAATCCTTTTTTCATTTTAGGATGAAATTCCTCAGCCAGAAATATTCATTTCTTTGTGCAGCGAATCTTCGTTAGTAGGTTCCACATCTCATCTTACATATCACCTTCAACCCAAAACTGCCTTCTGTAGATTCATTCATTGGGGATAATATATTTCATGAAATTCACCCTTTTTGGTACAAATGCCCTGTCCACTAGAAGTTTTGCTGATTAATATACATCTTTTTCGATTTTCATGAAATATCTGAATCGATTTTTTTATTTCCATATCACAATCAAGATAATACATCCCAAAATGCATTAAACAATCATTCAACACGAGCTCCATCATCAACAATATCTCGTCATCAGCTGAATCCTAAATGTGTGAAATATGATGAATTTGTTGAAAGATCAAATCTAATTACCAGAAATAAAAGTTAAATATGATAGGAAATATAAAAATCTCAAACCTATTCAGTCGATCAAAAAATGTAGAAAAGTACTGACGAGAAGTCTGGAGCCACAATTAATGAACAATCTGCTAGAATGAATTGATACGATCAACTCCCTAAGGTTGAAGTAATGATGTATATGAATATATTGGCAAACATTTTTGCCAAGCTCCATAGATCTCAAAGAATTAAGAAAAAAATAATCCTTTTTTTCATTTAGGGATGAAATTCCTCACAGAAATATTCATTTCTTTGTCAAGCGAATCTTCGTTAGTAGGTTCCACATCTCCTTACATATCACCTTCAACCCCAAAAACTGCCTTCTTATTCATTGGGGATAATATATTTCATGACATTCACCCTTTTTGGTACAAATGCCCTGCCACTAGAAGTTTTGCTGATTAATTTCATCTTTTTTCGATTTTCATGAAAATATCTCTGAATCGATTTTTTTTTATTTCCATATCACAATCCAAGATAATAACCCCAAAACCAAATTCACGAGTAAAATTCTATTCGACATATTCTTTGAAGGAAGTTTGAATGTTTCAATCATTTATTTTTACTAAGTCACAGTCGTTCCAGGCTTCTCTATGATATCAAAATTTTTTATCATTAAACGTCTTCAGATATTGAAAATGTCTAGCTTTTTAAATAAATTGGTACGATGATAAGATTGAAGGATTTCTTGGAAATCAATAACCTTGATGTACTTGATTTGAAAACCAATTAGAAATAAATGGATTCGGTAACTGTTTTGGAATTGAAACTTCCATTTAACTAAATAATTCGAGAGTAAAAAAGCAAGTAACTCCTTATATATCAGTTGTTGAAATATATTGTATTAAATTCTTGAAAATTAATTAAATAAAAATAAACTACAACCCTGCTCACAACTATTTAACCTTGTAAAAACACGCAATCGGAAAATAGTCGGCTTGCAAATTCCCTTTTCATAAAAACGTCAACAATAATTATTAGAGAAGCTGAAATACAACCTGCTGCCAACAGAAATGTATTGTCGAACTGTCAACTTCATGTCATGCATTTTGTGTTCAGACTGGTTAATGGCTTGCCAAAAGCAGTTCAACAAACCACGCAGACAATTTCTTAGCGAAACCTTGCGTTGAATGAATAATTTTAAAATATCACCTATTACGTACCTGAAGTAGACAACAAAATCAAAACGAATAACCGCATTGTTTCGTCTAAGTCCTTTGTTGAATTATCAACACACACCTTATTTGTCTGAGAAGATTTAAGGATTAGTATTCATATAATATATAAGCTCTCAGAAAAAGATGATTATTTTCTTTTTGTTTGGAAAACCACAATCTTTAGGTTTTATTAGAAGTTATTTACAGAACAATTAACATACCTTATTTGCCTTATGTATATTGAAATGGATCTTAAAGAAAAAAGGAGGAAATTTTAGGAATGTTTCAAATAAAATTTGAAAATAACCTTGAACAGGGTGGGTATATTTCGATGTTGAATGGTTGAGGTCCTCACTTGATGGAAATCCATTTTCATTTAGTTTGAATATGATTAAATAAAACTTATTTAATAAAATTTCCACATTTATTGTGTTTTAACAATATGTAACACTAGCATTTGGCAACAATTGTTTCGCCAGTACTTGGCTTCTTCCAGCGAGTTCGATGTTAAACTACTCCAAAATTTTTTGAGTCTTATTATATTTTCTCAAGATGGAAGAGTGTGGATCGGTATTCTGTTTGGGATTTTATGTATGCACATCAATGGTGATCTGTTGACATCATTTAGGTCATTGAGTAAAGATATTTTGTTTGTTATATCTGTTAATTTCATTGTTTCCAGATTTCAAGCCTTCTTCTGTTGTTTTCTATGTGCAGAAATTTATAGTTTAGATCAAACAGCAGGTCTCTTGTTAAGATGGGTCGCCTGGAGTGAGATTCTGCTTTTTATTCAGAAACTACTCAAATGTTTCTTAATCTCTTTCTCGAAATTTCTTCCTGTTTGTCCAATATATACTTTCTGAGCATTGAACCACATTCAACTTCTACACTCCTGATTTTGTTGTTTTATCTAATTTATCTTTATTATTTTTGATTAAATTACTTAAAGTATTATTGGTTTTGAATGATATATTGAAATTCCTTTTGTTTTTCAAAATTTGCTATTTTTAAAAATTTTTTTTTAAATGAAAATAAACTACAACCCTGCTCACAACTATTTAACCTTGTAAAAACACGCAATCGGAAAATAGTCGGCTTGCAAATTCCCTTTTCATAAAAACGTCAACAATAATTATTAGAGAAGCTGAAATACAACCTGCTGCCAACAGAAATGTATTGTCGAACTGTCAACTTCATGTCATGCATTTTGTGTTCAGACTGGTTAATGGCTTGCCGAAAGCAGTTCAACAAACCACGCAGACAATTTCTTAGCGAAACCTTGTGTTGAATGAATAATTTTAAAATATCACCTATTACGTACCTGAAGTAGACAACAAAATCAAAACGAATAACCGCATTGTTTCGTCTAAGTCCTTTGTTGAATTATCAACACACACCTTATTTCGAGAAGATTTAAGGATTGGTATTCATATAATATATAAGCTCTCAGAAAAAGATGATTATTTTCTTTTGTTTGGAAAACCACAATCTTTAGGTTTTATTAGAAGTTATTTACAGAACAATTAACATGCCTTATTTGCCTTATGTATATTGAAATGAATCTTAAAGAAAAAGGAGGAAATTTTAGGAATGTTTCAAATAAAATTTGAAAATAACCTTGAACAGGGTGGGCATATTTCGATGTTTTAGCACTATAACTGCTAAATCAGAGGAGATAGATAAAATCTGATAGGCCGTTCTCGTTTTTTTTTTTGAGAAACTAAAGAAAGTGGTATTAATTTTCGGCTACATTATTATCTATTTAGAATGCAGTGGCATGCTCGTCTTTTTTGAACTATTTTCAATTAAGAAGCCATGACCTAATGTAATGTTTTTTAAATGGAAATACTAGATTTCTGTGCCATTTTCTGAAAGCTTTATTTGTTTAAACATGCAACGTCGTCTGCTTTGTATCAATGTAAGTAATAGTAAATTGTCAAAAACCCATTTTCATCTCAGTCTCAATATTTTCTATGGTTTCAATTGTCCATAAGCTCAGAAAAATATAGGATCCTATAATTACAACAATTACTTCCTAGTAGTCTTTTCATTTCTACGATCTTCACTCAAGTTTCCCTAATATTAGTGAAACATTAGCGAACAACTTTAGCAATAAATGCATAAGAAACCATAAGTGGCCGGCTCGTTCATCTGATAAGTCACCATTGGATTTTTTTTCTGGGCACATATTGATTCAGATTCTTTCATGATATTGGTCGTAAATTTCAATCAAATTCGATACGTAATAATTTTATACAGTTCTTTTTTCAGTACGCCTCTGTGTCATTAATCTCATTTAATATTTAAACTTATTTTTGTAAACATTACAACACGTATGCGGGGAGCCTGGTGTTTTTTTAATGTTTATTTTTTTTATATACAGGGTGAGTCTTTGACCACTGCGTTAATTTTAACCATAGGTTCTTGAGATCAAAAGAAACACTTTTTCCATTACGGTTTTTCTATATTCAGCTGCGTTGAAAAGTTATAAGCAGTTTAAGTTTTCACATTGGGCAAATACCCCTCAGTAGTCCAGTTTAGTTTGAATGAAAAATACCTTCCACAGCATCCACTATTGAATCTGAATTGTTTAAAAACATTATTTTCCCTCTAAGAAATGATTCACTCACTCATGTTTCATCCGATGAGGTCCATATCCAGAAGGAAGATACAAAATACTAATTTTCTGGTAAAAAAAATTCAACACCATAAACATAGATTTTTGTTGTTCTACTATAATTTCTTTCTACTTCAAGATTATAAACCATGCCTTTCTAGTGAGAAATTCCAAAAAAACCTCAGAATTATTGGGTGTTATCATCACACATTTGTAATTTTCTTCTTAAAATTTCCAAATCATGAAAACCATCATTTCTATGAAAACTTCCATGCAAGAGGTTGTCACTGTGCTTTTTTTTTCACTTAAAGCCAGAAAAAATAATCTATGATTTTCCAAACACGGATATTTCTGAAGTTTCTTCTCCTTGACAGAGACCAGTGAACAGGTCTATGAGGTCTCTTGATACTGTTAAAAATATGAAAATCTTTTTCGAAATCTTCAACAACAATGAATGATGTCACTACGAATAATCATTTTAAAGTGATGTTACTTTGCTTGATGATTATTTTCTGTACTGAATCCCAATAACAATTTACCTGGATAGATTACAAGTATTTCCAGATTTAGGTGTGCAATTATACTTTCTTGAAGAAATACCTAAATTTGATTTTGAAAAATCAACTAGGTGTTCTTTAATAAAAAAATTTTTTGTTAAATCATTAATATGAATCTATTCTGTTCAGACTATAATTACTGATTACTGATTTTTATAATCAGAGTATCTGTTTTAATTACGTAAACAAGAACATAAATATTGAATAATGGATATTTATAGATTATGTCAAATTTTAATACGATACCATAGAATATTAATTTATCACCGAACCCCAGGAAAGAAAAAATTAATATTTGCAATGTTTTTTTAAATGAAAGATAATATCTGTAACTATTATTGATCTTTAGTTATAAATTTCCTCAGAATAATTAGAGTGAATTATTATCACATTAAAATATTATAACGTCTCTGTGGTGGGTAGTTCCAAATAAAAAAGTGTTCTATGGTTCCTTGTTGTTTTGATTCTATTTGAAACTGTCAACAGTTATTTGTAGCTTTCTTTCAAAAAAATGTGGAAAATATTGGAAGGATAATATCGATCGTTTTAAATTATTCAATTCAGTATGAAATGATTATGGTCAGAAAATGCATTCTATTCTAATCTTTCTTGTTTATGAGCTTATAGCTTCCAGTTTCAATATTGATTGAATTTAAATTAACCAAATATTCAGAAATATCAAAACTAAGTCAAATTCTATTATCTTCTAAGTTTGTGAACAAGGTTGAATCGGTGTATGAAATAAAGATAATAAAGGTATGAAACAAATCTAGGAGACTGGGTTCGAAGTTTTTAAAACTCATATGAGCTCAATTTACAGCATTCCTATGTTAGAATAGATATAATTTGATGAACCCTGAAAGTCTAAAGCTATAAAAAACCAGCTCCTCATAAAGACAAGTCTTCAATTTAACAAGTCCTGACAGAAAATACTTTACCAATTTCAAAGGTCAAAATATACCGAAGAGTGATGGAAAACTTTTTCTCTATTTATTATGAAATATTATTCTGGATTAAATATTAAACAAGGTGCTAGACATCATTAACAATGAATACAGCAAATGGCAATTTAGATTTTGTGGTGAATGTGAGACAAAAAATTGTTCAGTGGTTAATTTCATCTATAGTGTTTTGTGGTGGAACCATAGACTGGAGAGATTTCCCCAACCTTTTGTAGAAATATTTAATAAAGACATAAAATATGGCAACATTGAACAAATCTGATTATTGAATCATTTCAGCACATAGTTGGATTTGGGAAAATCAGAAAATTTGGACAAAATTATATCGATTCAATTCCTTTCAACTTCAAATATTTCAAGAATGGTGCAATTTAGGAGAAAACATGAGGAATGATTTTATATGCAAAAAAACTAACGATTCCAGGAAGTATGAGATACGGACCTTTAGTTCAAACGATATTTGTTTTTCATGCAATTTAACCAATCTGTAGAGTAGTAGTGAGAAACCCACAAGAAGTGGAATAAATCTATTGATGCCAAAATATGCATGACTGTTATCAAAAACCTTCTACAAGAGATCATTTCAATTGATATTGTCGTTTGAATATTACAGGTGAAAATGCAATTTTTTTATGAAATTTCAACACCCTATATCTTTTGAACGGGGCCAAATTTGGAAAAATGTTATAGGAAGAAAATGTTTCTTTTGACGTCAAGAATCTATGGTTAAAATTAACGCAGTGGTCAAAGACTCACCCTGTATATATATACACTTTTTACCATTGTTATGGTGAATTCCTGTCTATAATGTAATTCAAAATTTAATTTAATTTGAATTCTCGTAAAATACCTGTAGCATGTGTAATTGTATGATGATTTCTGTTATGTATAAATAATAGAATTCTAAAATTGTTCCCAATTCTATTTCTCCAGTACTATCACTACTGACTAAATAAAAAAATTACTAACTTTACATGGGTACTACCTGCATATGATTTCCGTATGTGAAACCAAACATTCACAAACTCATACCAATACGGAGGTGCCAACCTTGAAATAACAATAATCCCGTTGATTATTGTTTAGCTTCACTTTGTTCATTCACGAAACACGTTCTCAGATGAAAACATTAGGTATTGGTAATTTTTTCACGACCAAGATAAGATGGAACAAGTACATACACATAGTTGGCGATGGTATGTTGTATGAATCATTCATTGGGTGGGTATGATGACAACGTACCTGGAATAAGAAAACGAAATTAGAATTACTAAGAAGATGAATATATTCAAGGAATGTATCTATTACAAAATGTTCAGGTGGGCGTTGAACAATATCTCAACTGAAAAATGTAGAAGAGCTCTAACCATTTTGACACAATGAATGTTGAAGAATTCACAAACACATATCCAAAAAATAAAAATTACTCAATTTTTTATTTCGACTCATCAGCATAGCTTTGTGAAAAACCGAAATATTGAAACATCTACTTTCGAACTTATTAATGAGGTTTTAGTTATTGAACATTAGTGTTCTGAAAAGTAAAGGTAGTTGCATTTGTGGCTATTAATTTTTTTGAATGTAGACTACTTTTTTCAATACGATTTTATGACAGTCAGAACATTTGATCAGAAAATATACCGAATTTCACGAATTTTGAAATTACTGAGTTGCTTTTCATGTATGGTCTTGCAAAAAGAAATTCAATAGAAGCTAAGTGCTTTTACATAGAGCGCTATCCCAATAGAAAGATACCAGATCATCGATAGTTCTCTGATATTCACAGGCGTCTTTCAAAAGCAGGATCTTATTCAAGGAAAAAATTAATGCCGGAAGACCACTCGGTGTGAGAACACCACAACTGGAGAAGGCAATTATGAACGAAATAGAACAATATCCAAGATCTAGTAAAAGAAAATTAGTGTACTTTTTAATGCAATATTGCTGTAATTGAGTCCATTGTGGGTACTTAGTTTTCTTGTTACAATTTTGTTAAGAGTTTCACGTTTAGAGTTATAATACATCGCTACAAATAAGAAGAATTTCCATTAAAACTTATAATGAATTCATTCACCCTAGCATACAACTGACATTCTTATCATAATATGGATAGGACAAATCTACAAGAGATCGAAAAGTTAAGTATAACAACAAAACTCTTTTTATAACATTTTTTGAATTCAACAGTAGCTCACCACAAAAAGTTCTGGAAGAAAACAAATGATAGTGTTCCTGAAAAAATAGTACTCAGACCTACAATTTGCTCTCGAAATTGCCATTTAACTTGGTGAAAATTCTAAAATGTAATATCTATGACAAATTACAGTTGAATATTTTGTAAAGTGAGATACTGTGAGAAAGAAACTTGAAAGCACTTCTAATTTCGACACTGTGTATTTCGAAAACGAACCGTTTGCATTCCCATATTTATGGGACTTATTTTTTTCTTAGTTATTGAAGGGATCTCCCCTTTTCGTTTGTACGTTCAATTTAAAAACACTCTGTATAATAAAAATACTTCAAGTTGATTGTTCTTATTTCTCCCAGCGGTTCGATAAACTTTTATATGATTCTTAAGGCGAATAAGCTTTTAAAAAGAAGAGAATGTTCGAAAATTTCTGAATTTTCATTCATTGTCAAGACTGACTAAACTTTTAAATTAGATGAAATTTGTACTCAATTATACTGCGAAAGACGGCCGGTCAGCCGTTCGGGCGGATATACTCAAGTTTGACTCTGTATAATAAATAATAACAGACTTTTTTACGGCATTTCTGTAGAATAACTTCAGAAGTATAAAAACAAAACAAGTTCTGAAACATCCCTCGGCACAGTGTCTACCTACATATCAAATCATAATCATTTCCTCATAGAAATACACCCAGTCGCCAGTAAAAACCAGTCCCCTACGAATAACTCAACGGATTTCGTGTTGAATATAAATGTCATGTCTTGAAACCTCACATCAAGGAATGTGGGAGTCCGTCCGATAAAAAAGAAATGATCTCTTATTATCCTCTTCATGTTACCTGATCGATGTACATATATAATCCTGCCACACCGAACACAACTGGTATAATAATGAGAAATACTAATGAATCATGTCAGGAGAATTCTTCATTGTGAGCTGCATGTCCCGGAGCAACCACAGAATGGACACGTGTGTTCTTGATGAAAATTGAAATTGTTGAAAATCGACCAGTAGCGATTGTATTGCTTCATAGATAACTGGCTAAGGATCTCAAATCTCATTCGTGTGGTTCTTCAGAGAGTGTAATATGATAGATGCTGATTAAGATAGAACTCATGACTGGTTTCTTTGATTTATTTATCCCATAAGAGCACAACCGCAATGATAATTTCTGAATATTTTCTTAAGGATTTATCAGATCATTGCTTGGTTTTATCGGTCGAACGCAGTATATACAAGATATAAGTTTTCGTCTCTCTCCTCCTAGTAAGATATCTCATCTCATATCACTTCCTCCTAATACCATCAAATTCAGCTGTGTATATGCCTCTCCATTTTATTCAACAGGTGACATGGGAATATCAGCTATCTTTGGTTGAGCCTTGGATAATTCATGTTGTTGCAAGGTTGATGCAATAAGAATTCATCAGATCAGTGAGAATGAGCATATCGACGCATTTTCGGTTAATGTTGTATATGCAGCTCAGTTTATATTGTTACCTGGTAGATAGGTGAAGTATAAATCAGCTTATGGCTACCTTTCCACAGGCTCAACGCAGTCCATACAATATTAGAGTATTTCTCCTCTCCTCCATCTAGTTATTTTGTCTTTTAATCATTCCTGTTCAAGTCTTGAAACAGAGCTGATATTGATGTTGCCCCACCTAATTGATCAGTGACAATAAACATATCGAGGCATCTTTGATGTTAGATATGCATCTCAGTTCATGTTGTTTCCTTGAGACGTACATTCATGTTACCTCAACAATATCGAACTAACTGGTAGTGACGGCTCGTCAGGGTATGCAAGTCAGTGTCATTAAATAATAGTAAGTAGTGCTCTTTTTAGATAGTTCTGTTTCTGTCAATTCATTTCAAGAGAGGAGGTATTAAATGGCACTGACTCGATAAGTTTTTCAGTAGAGAATAAATTTTACTCATTATTATATAGTTATTAAAAATTTCTTGAAAAGATTCTTGTTCCAAGACTTTCTACGTCATTTTTTATTCAACTAACTAAATTAAATGGTTTATTATGAATCATACAAGATGAAATTATTTTTTTTAGATTATTTCTAGGCAGTTTTTGCTCATCTGGTTTGATAAGTAAAATTGAAACTCGACCAAAGAAGAAAACAGTCTGGTAATGACTCGATATTCGTGGAACAGTTAGAACCAACATATGGGTAAAGAAAATATGAATTTACTTTCAATAATTCCTGACTGAAAATTTATATGATCGATACAGGATTTTTTGAAGAAGCATTTTACTGTCATTGATAATACTTTCATGGTGAAGATCGAAGAAGAATTTCTTGTGTTTGGGAAGTTACAATTTGTACCGTTCATTTTGAATAGACATAACATAATAACCATAATGAAGTGTTTCACATTTTAATATTGCTGCAATGGAATCAACACTGACCCGTGGGGCACACCTGCGTGCATGGTCGCATACAGCAAAAATGTTCATGTGGGGCTGTGTAGTGTTTTTATTGGAGTTTTGTGGAATTGTTTTGTTATTCGGACTATAAGAATAATGTTTTGTCATCAGTCGTTGAAAGCAAAGAGATTAGTTCTTCTTCTTCAACTTCTACTCATCGACATTGTGATTCTTGTGGAAGGTTCTGAAATCGTTCATTATATTATTGTATTATTATTGTAGTAAAATTCAATGCTAGAATATGAAATGTTGGTTGAAGCCATTTAGGTGTGTCCGAATAAAGTAAAACTTCAACAGTTTTTATCCACTGGACATGAATGGTCATAACAGCTGGTCTGACACATACCGGAAATTAATTTTCTAATATCCGGTTCCTGATGGATTAATTTCAACAAACCTAGTAATACAGCCAATATGTCCCTTCTCAAATTTATATTGTTTTAAAATCAAATCTGAACTGCTTCTATATTTATAATGTGCTTATCAATTTGCACGAATGGCTGATATTTTCGAATTTTCGGCCAGTAATGGTATCAATTAGTTTGGATATAGTAATTGATGAAAATACGTTGTCACAATCAATACAGTCCAAAAATACCCCCGGGCAGACCTTGTGCACTATTTTCAGCTATTCAACACGTGATAAAAGAAAGAGCTTGGAAACAAAACAGAAATGAAAATCAGGCCTTCGGTGGGTAGAGTGATTTGTTGATAAGACGTTTGTTTACAAGAAATTTGAAATGACTTATTGAACTCAATCTGGCATTCTCAAAGAGATTTTCATTTATGTTTCTCTGAAATATCTAAAGAAACTGTAATCTGGAAGAAAAAACGGTAACAACTTTCTGAAGAAGGCATCAAAATCAATTAATTAAAAGATATCCTTGACAAATTACTTTTTAAGAAGGTCTACATTCTGAGAGGGTTTCTCATAGACCGAACAGAAAAACATAAAAGGCTTACTTTCTGAGAGAACAATTCTTGTTTTGTTTTTCTGAGAGTCATAATAACATAGATAAATTAAATGAGAAAAAGAATGATTTATACTAATGCTTATTGAACCGGCATTGGCAAAGCAGTATGTTAGAAAGGAACGACACTTACGAAGAACCCTCGTTTCAGTGTGCGACCTAGTCATTATTGACGCATAGTAATCTCAGAGAATGAAGACCTCAAGTGCAACTGTGGACCGGTTTCGAGGTGACTGCATCTTATCAGCACAGTGTGGCACTGACAGCCTTCAAGGAGGCTGTCAGTCTCAACAAAGAATGAGATTAACTTTCCAGACATGTCCAGAAAGAGCGCCATCTACATCTTGAAGACTGGAACCTGACTCACTTTCTTTGAAGATCCATACGACAACATATGACTTCCAAATATATAAAATTAAATCATATTAAGGTTTTTTCATAATTATCAAACAATACATGGCAACACGTTTGCAGTCATCACTTGATCACAAAATCTTCTAACCATTTCGAAATAAAAAAATACAATAATAAAATTCTTATGAAAATGGAGCGACTTTTTGGTGTAAGAAATTTCATGTTGCAACTCGAATAACAGATACAGATGTCAAAAAGTGGAAACAGAGTTTGAGATAGACAACACTATTACATACCAAAATCTACTATTTGGTCTGAAACACCTTATCAAATCTAATAGCACTTCTCAGTATTATGCATTCCTGCATCAGTATGGGATTACAGAATAATTGTACATGTCGAATTAAACGGGGGGCAATGAAAAAGTGCCATTCTACGATTCACGAGAATTTATTTTTGATTTCTAGCTTACAGAGTTTTCTAGCGTCGTTTGCCACTCAAATACATAGATTTATCTCTTTTCATTTAGTCTATGGTATTAGTCGTACTCCGCTAGAGAGATTCTAGATTCAAAAATTATATCGTTGTATAGAAATTTGAAATTATTATTAAATTAACTGTTTAATAACACGTTTTTGGAGATTTTATACAGGGTGGCCATTTGAAAACGAAACAGACCAGATTACAGACGAAATAAGTTTTTTCGATAGAAATGGTCGGACAGGTCGATTTCTGTTTCGAGGGGGACAACTTAATATGTAGGTTACGGACGCATAGCGCTTCAATCCTTGCTGCTACAAAATTATATCGTTGTATAGAAATTTGAAATTATTATTAAATTAACTGTTTAATAACACGTCCAAACTTTTGGAGATTTTATATGGAATCTGGTGTTATTTTCATAAATGCTGCTTCTTTGATTTTTCTTCTTGCAAGTTTTTTTGAAAACATTTTAAACAGCAGACCAGATTACAGACGTAAAAGCTTCTGATGTTCTTTTATTTTTTCGATAGAAATGGTCGGACAGGTCGATTTCTGTTTGATAGTGTCTTGGGGACAACTTAATATGTAGGTTACGGACGCATGACTTTTTCTTGCGCTTCAATCCTTGCTGCTCGAGATGTTATTTATATAAATCCCCACCCCATTTACGAATAGGGAAGATGTGGTGAGTGATACCTCAATTCAAAGGTATTTTTATACTGATTTCAGCACAGTAATTATTTTTTAATTTTATGCATTAGTTCTCTTTCCCAAGTGTTACAACGATAGATCCAAATTGGTTCAATATGCTGTGGATGAAAATCACCTGATAAAATGGAACGAAACATCTATAATATCAAAAGACGAGAAACCTACAAAAAAAGAATCAAGAAAACAGCATTCATGAACATCCGCTCTCAATCAGATAAGTGCACCATCAATTGAATTGCAGAAAGTTTGGAGGCCGACTGTTCGATGTAACTTGAAGGAATCTTCAAACCAC
The DNA here is from genome assembly GCA_030674115.1 of Micraspis discolor. Lineage (NCBI taxonomy): Eukaryota > Metazoa > Arthropoda > Insecta > Coleoptera > Coccinellidae > Micraspis > Micraspis discolor. Next base: position 1,043,087 of record JARTUT010001750.1, read on the forward strand.
AGATCAGTAATATCATCGTTAACTCGATAAGAACATGGTTATATAATCACAATCTTGTCTTCAATATTAAAAAGACTAAGGGTATGATTTTTCATAGTGATAATTCTAAACTAGATTATCCTGGAACTGTGGACATTCTTCATAGCTGTGTTGTGGTGGATGATAATGTGAAATTTTAGGCATAGTTCTTGATAGTCAATTGAAGTGGGGACCCCACATCGAACAGCTTAGGGCTAGACTTGACACTGCATGCTACACATTATTTATGTTAAGGAGTCAAGTTAACTTTGATGTTCTAAAACTTTAATATTTTGCCAATTTTCATTCCATACTTTCGTGTGGCATAATTTTCTGGGTTAGTTCGACGCATATGGAACAAATTTTTGTTGCGTACTATATTACGCTTGGGTTTTAGAGAATCACGTAGAGGTAATTTTCTAAAGAATAACATATTCACTGTTTATGGATTGGGAATATATAGGATATTAGTTTTTTCCAAGGGCAGAAGCCATTATTTCGAGGCCTACCAAAATATTAATAACACCAGAAGAATGCTTTCAAGAAAACTCTATATTGTTTTATTTTGAAATGTGAGCCATACAGTTTATCTGAGTTTAGGTCGTACTATAGGAGTTAGGTTTATTTTTTTCTGAAGTTGTTTTTTATTTAGGTGTTTCTGTTATAATTTGACTTGTTCCGTTTTTATATCTTTTATTTAATGTAATTTCTCGGAATCAATAAATCTATTAATACTACTATCAAGTGCAAATTTTTTATCTAGTTTTCGTAGTCTGTTCATTTGAAATATATAAAAGTTGAAAACTTTTGTGAAATCAAAAGCTTTTGTGAATGCTTTAAGAACCAAGAATAGTCCAGAACCAGATCACTGAAGAGCCTAATCTCTGCTTTCGGGCTTAAGTCCCTTATAGATTCCCTTACTAGAATTTTCACCGATCGCCACGGTAATACGTCGAAGAGTAGTGTGGATTATGTTATTTCAAACGTACAGTCTGAGTGTACGGATATGGATATTTTGAATTTTCATGCAGGCTTCTCGGATCATAATGTACAGATTGTCAGTTTCCTCAGTTCTGCGGCTGTCACTCATGAGCATTCGATTATTGAGAGTGTTGGCAGAAAGGTAACATATGAAAACCCTATTGAGTTTAAATTCCTCTTGCGGAAACATTTATCGGACGCCCAATACCACATGCGTCCAGATGCGGAGGAGGCAATCAATTCCTTATATGAGGACTTCATATGGTGTTTTGAAAACGCGATTCAGGAGACAAAAACCAGAACAAAGTGTTGCTCTCGCAAAAACGCAAAAAAAAATATCAGACGAATTTAAAAGAAAGTTCAAGAACTTGGAATTTTTCTCATGGCTACATTCTATTTATCGTGAAGAACACTTAAAAAATAAATGTAAGACCCTGAAATCTGAAGTTAATAATTTAATCAATGACCAAAAACGGTTATTTTTTGCTGATAAAATCAATAGGAGTTCTAACAAAACCAAGAAAAAGTCTTTGAACTCGTATTTTTTTTCAACCGACAAAACACAGTGCACCACAATGAAAGTAGAAAACACTAAATCAATGTATTTTTTCCTAGTCACGGAGGAGGAGATTGCAGAGTTAATTGCCTCCTGTCCCAACAAGAAATCAACAGGAGTAGATAACGTTCCAATCATTTTGCTGAAGCATTCAGTGGATATAGTATGCAGCCATCTCACTAAAGTCATCAATAATTGTAGGTATTATGCAAGGAATTTTCCCCAGTATCCTAAAAACAGGAAAAACGATACCTTTGTTCAAGAAGGGCGATCGAAATAAGATTGAAAATTATAGGCCCATAACGATTGTTAGTGTTTTCTCGAAGCTGTTCGAGAAAGTATTAGCCCATAGACTGACGCAATTTCTGGAGAAGAATAAACTATTCACCGAAGCACAACACGGATTTAGATCAGACAGATCGACGGAAACTGCAATCGTGGAAATAGTCCAATTAGTTTCCACAAAGATGGACAATGGTGAGTACGTTCTGATGTTGTGTTTCGACCTGCAGAGGGCATTTGACTGTCTTGAAGCTGAATTTGTTTCGGAAAAATTGGAGCGAATGGGAATACGTGGTTTCATGAATCAGTGCTTAACATCTTTTCTAAAGAATAGGAAAATCTGCATTAAGATAGAGGGTGGCTCCTCTGAATTGTTTGACACGGGTTTGGGTATCCCGCAAGGAAGTGTCTTGGGACCATTGATTTTCTTACTTTTTGTAAATGACTCACCTGAGTACATAACAAATGGAATAGTATTTTTATACGCCGACGATGCATCTATTATCATCTCTGATAGATCGAGAGAAGGATTAGCAAAAAAAGCTGAAACTGTACTTCGAGAATTTAAAAACTGGTGCAATAAAAATAGACTGATGATAAATTTTGAGAAGACTACCGCAATTGAATTTCACAATGCACTTAAACAACCGGCGGAGCCTCACCTTGTGCTCAATGATGTGGTCTTGCTGTTGTCTGATGAAGTCAGACTTCTTGGCACCACTCTGGATCACCATCTAGGATGGTCCAGGGAGATTAAGGAGAGTGAATACCTGCTTTTACACACTGGTCCACATAAAGAGATATATAGGCATGGAAGGCGCACTTACATATTATCATTCAAATGTGTGTTCTATCTTGAGATACAGTATCTTGGTGTGGGGGAGCTCAACTGATGCTCACAGGCCGTTTGTCTTGCAGAAAAGAATAATACGACTCCTTTTTGGATTAGAACCTAAGACGTCATGTAGGATAATTTTCAGGACCTATTCTCTTTTCATTTTACCGTGTATATACTTGTATACATTGCTGAATTTAATACACTCGAAGAGATCAGAATTGGTTTGTCGTCAAGAATTCCATAAATACGAAACAAGGGCAAGATATAGAATTTCATGAAAGATCTCCATACCATGCTGGTTCTGTGTTGTACAATTTACTGCCGATAAGATCACGCTGTTGAATCACACACAATTTAAAAAGAAAATCAAATCAATTTTGACAAATGAAGCTTTCTATAGCGTGAAAGAATATGTTGATTTCTATAGAATAAATTTCAATAACGCGTGAAAATACTGCTGTAACCGTAGTGAAATATTGAACTGTATAGACTCAGTAATATATGTTTTTTCGTCGGTTTTTAAATATTCTCATGTTAGTGATGTTATTTTTAGTATAACTTTGTTTTATATAATGCTATGTATTAGTATTGACCTGTCATGTAATGTTGATGACGAATAAATTTATCTATCTATCTATCTATCTATCTATATCTGTTGAAACGTTGGTTAAAAGAACAATAATAGATTCTGGTTATTGTCCAAACAATAATTCTATACGAATTCCATGACCAACAATTTCTCGCCAAAGAACAAAACTGTATGTACCATCGTCTCAAAGGAAAAAAGGCCTGACAGAGTGCTCATACTGAAAACTCCTTTGACCTAATTTAAAAAAAAAATCTTGAAAATTTCTGCGCTCCTGTAAAGAAGATACAAGGACCTTGCCAAAAAGTACCACATGACCATGTTTTACAATTCAAAAAATTTGGACGGTTGATGGGGATGGCTTATGGTGCAATAAAAATGCTTAAAAATTTGGTAAAAGTGAAACAAAATTGACCTGTCTCCTTCTGAGAAAATTAAAAGGTTCCATAATTTTGAAGCGCTGTTTATTCCCCCAACATGAGCTTCGTGTCAATGTTAGGCGACCCCATATACACCTAATATACCATTTTCATGGTATTCTAGAATAATTCATTGTTCTCATTAATTCAGAAAAAGTCTGATCGAATTTGAATTTTAGCGATATACCACCAGATTTTTCTGTGAATTAAATGTTCGCAAAAATTATCGATCAAAGACCCCGTAACAATACATAATATCTATCACGAATTATGGAATGAAGCAGACCGTATCATATAAGTGGAATTAGCATAAACGCGTAAGGAATTAAATCCTCACAATGGCAACAATTCTCACAGGAAAGATCAGTGAACCATTTCATCTACATACTTACATACTTTGCGCAATTTATTCCTATGCAGCACTTGACTAAAAGTACACCGAGCATGCATAAACGTTTCGCTTGTCCCTTCTCGCGATCGACATCATTGTCTTCGAAATGGAAAGAATCGAATCGGGTAATCGATTTCAATTTCGAATCCACTTGTCATTATGTGCGGCATCCCGAGAGAACAATAAAGACGCAAATTGCAATCGCTGCTATTTCCATGAATTAATGTAAATTGTTGCGGAGGTGTCATTTGAATGAATCATGAAACGAATGGTATTGTGGTGTTGGATATCAATGAGATGTCAAGAAAATAGGTGAAGAAATATGTTTATACAATTGAATCTTGAATTATATCTAAGATATATCTTTTACTTTCTGTACAGACTGGGCATATTCCGATGTTGTAGCACCACAACTTTTAAACAAGAGGAGATACACTTCTGACACCCCATTCTTGTTTTTTTTATGAGAAACAAAGAAAGTAGTGTTCTTTCTTGGCTACATTCTTTAATTTTCGAATGATAAGCTAAAATGCCAAAAAAAATATATCTCCGTTAATACTGATGATAGAGCTCTGAAATTAAAACATTATACAGGGTCTTTCACGAGGAACCTCACCCATATTTATACGGGAAACTACTGAACGTATTTTCATGAAATTCAGCACTTATAAGTATTGCACGATGCTGATGAAATCTAAAATATTTTCAAGGCATGAGCACCTCCGGTTTTTCCGGAAATGACGTCAACTTCCGTTTTTCAAATTACAACACCATTTTTTTATTGCAAAAATAGATTCCTTAGAAAATTTCAAGTTATTTTAATGTAACATTTTTCAGTTTTGGTTGGAAAATTCTCTCTGAGCGGGAAAATTCGAAAAAAAAAATCGATAATAGAGCTCCGCTGAAACAAGAATAACTTCGAGGTTTTTGGATGGAAAATTTTCATTTTTGGGATTTTTCAAGATGTAAGATTGATGTATCCACTTTAAAAATCGAAATTGCCATTCATGATACAGGGGGTGAAAAAATCGCTTTCAAAGTTAGGGATGACAAAATCGTGAAAAATCAATTTTTTCAAATTAGAACCCCATTTTTTTATGGCAGATATTGAATCTACGTTAAAAAATAATGTGAGTGTATGCATCACACCCTTGCCCTAAAGTGGATATTTTCTGAGTTATTCACAAAAAACTGTTTTTCGTCTTGAATTTTCAGATATTTCTTTTCCCTTCACGCCAAAAAGATGAAATTTTCAGGAACTGTTATTTGAACCATGCTGTAAATTTTTCACCCCTTCTTGAAACCGACTTCAAGTTACTATTAGGAGAACCATGGCAAACTCTCGCAGTTATAACTAGAGAAGATGCTTAAAGTTTTGACCGTTAATTTCTAGACATTTATTTATACGTCTCAGGAATGCTTCATGCGTTGCTCTTCTTATTTCATCGGGACGAAGAGATCTGCAAAAGTGTTTAAAAACCAAATTGAGTTTCAAAACTATGAATCTAAAAATCTAAACAAACCTGAACGCATTTCTGACTCGTTCTATGCAGTCCTCTTTATCAGTCAGGGGAGTTGAGTAGACAATATTTTTTTATCCTACCCCAAACATAATAGTCTAAAGGAGTTAAATCGGGAGAACGTGGTGGCCAAAGATGTGGACTATTGTTCGCCAACCATCGATCTTCAAATAGCCTGTATAGGATATTTGACACATTGAGTGAATTGTGTGGAGGCGCGCCATCTTGTTGATACCATAAATAATTATGGTTCTGTACTAGCGGCTCAATTATTTGAGTCAATATGTGAGAATATCTATCTCCTAAGGGAGAACATTCTTTAAATAATGCAAACATGTGTAGTGTTCTATTTTACCAGTTAAAGTCACATCATAAATGTGAACATCGAGAATTGCATTATTTTTGATGGCGCAAAAAACATTGAAACTCCAGGTCTCTTGAAAGTTCCATTGTCTGAAGTGGTGGTTGTTCTCTTCATCCCAATAATTACTGTTATGCATATTGAAAGAACCATTCTTTGAGAATTTAGATTCATCTGTCCAAATTATACAGTCCAAAAAGTTTTCATTCTCTTGAAATCGAATCATCATAGCTTCGCAAAACTCTGTTCTCCTGAAGAAATCAGTTTCCTTCAAATGCTGTTCCATATTGAATTTATATGGGTGCATTTTATGTTTTTTTAATATTCTCCAAACACTCGATTGAGATAATCCCAGAGCAATCTCGGCATCTTTGAGAGAATTTTGAGGATTCACACGAAAATATGCAAGAACTGTAATTTCGTTGTTCCCATCTTCTACTACACTTTTTTCTCTGTGTATAGTTTTCTTAACGAAAGATCCGACATTTCTCAAGTTTGTCATGGTTCTGTTAATGGTATCTCTCGTTGGTCTGGGTCGGTCAGGAAACCTCTCAATGAACAGTCGAATCGTTCTATCTACAACTTCATTACATTCTCCATGAAGTAGAATGAGATTTAAATAATCTTCATTGGTAAAATTAGGCATAGTGATCGATTTTATAACTTAATACGAATCATCACCAAATTAATAGTAAACACAAAATGCTACTGAATAAAGAGGAATTTGACAGATGTAATTAATGATATCTATCTTTAAAAAAAAAGAATGTAAAACATGTTTTTGCATATGGTTCATAAGGAATTATTTATTTATCACTGGAGAGAAAACCGATGGCCGATTAGTTGAAATAAAGAGGTTTCCGATACAAATTCGAATCCAAATTCGCCATCTATTTAGGAACAACCTGTAACTTTTTTCTCTTGCATATTAGGGTAGTAAAATCTAAAACATGGTTTAAGTAACAGTTCCTGAAAATTTCATCTTTTTGGCGTGAAGGGAAAAGAAATAGCTGAAAATTCAAGACGAAAAACAGTTTTTGTGAATAACTCATAAATTATCCACTTTAGGGCAAGGGTGTGATGCATACACTCACATTATTTTTAACGTAGATTCAATATCTGCCATAAAAAATGGGGTTCTAATTTGAAAAAATTGTTTTTTCACGATTTTGTCATCCCTAACTTTGAAAGCGATTTTTTCACCCCCTGTATCATGAATGGCGATTTCGATTTTTAAAGTGGATACATCAATCTTACATCTTGAAAAATCCCAAAAATGAAGATTTTCCATCCAAAAACCTCGAAGTTATTCTTGTTTCAGCGGAGGTCTATTTTCGATTTTTTTTCGAATTTTCCCGCTCAGAGAGAATTTTCCAACTTTGGTTGAACATTTTTCAGTTTTGACTGAAAAATGTTACATCAAAATAACTTGAAATTTTCTAAGGAATCTATTTCTGCAATAAAAAATGGTGTTGTTTTTTGAAAAACGGAAGTGGACGTCATTTCCGGAAAAACCGGAAGTGCTCATGCCTTGAAAATAATTTAGATTTCATCAGCATCGTGAAATACTTTTAAGTGCTGAATTTCATGAAAATACGTTCAGTAGTTTCCCGTATAAATATGGGTGAGGTTCCTCGTGAAAGACCCTGTACAGTCACGTCGATTCCAGCGCCGCGTTTTTCGTTTTCCTACCATTTTTAATTACAAAGCTATGACCCAGAATTATGTTTTTTCAATAGGAACCCCAGATTCTGTGTCATTTTCTGAAGGCTCAATTTTTTCTGATTTCAAAATATGCAAATTAGTTTTGTTTCTATGAATATAGGTGAAAAAAATGGCGAATTTTTTTAAATCTGAGTCTCAGTATTTCTATGTTTTAAACTGTTAATGAGCACAGAAAAATTAAGCTTTCTAAAACGAGAGCAGTCTCTCTCCGTCAATTTATTATTTAACTAATTTAAACTGAATTCGAAAATTACCACGTTTTATAACCTTCAAATATATCAAAATGGATTAGCAAATAACGAAAACATCCACATTCCACCGTTAAACCGATTTAGTTATTATGAGATGGAAAGCAGAAATACGCACAAGTACGATTCTATTTCAAATCGAAAACGAAATAACGTATATTATCAAACTCATCAATTTAATTGATGACGAGATATTGTTGATGATGGAGCTCTTGTTGAATGATTGTTTGGGCTATTACCATCATCTATTGTGGATGTAATGTTTTCCGACGTTTCGACAGACATCTTCTCTCTTTATCAAGGAGGAAAAGTAAAAAAACTTTTTGAAAATTATCAATTTTCAAAAAAGTCAATATTGACAGAAGTCATGAAAGAAAATGAACGATGTTATATACTCAATGTGATATGATGATCTTTTTAAGTTGGATCGAACTATCGGCGTCCAAACTTCTGGCAGATCTATAGATGGAGCACTTATGGAATCAGGTGTTATTTTCATAAATGCTGCTTCTTTGATTTTTCTTCTTGCAAGTTTTTCTTCTTTGGATATTATTGATGCTTCATCCCACTTTATACGATGATTCTCATCTACAGCATGTTGGACCAACCTGGATTTGTCGCTGTCTAGTACTCGTAGAAGCTTCTGATGTTCTTTTATTCGTACATTCAGAGGGCGTTTAGTTTCTCCGATGTAAGATCTTCCGCAATCGCAAGGGAATTCATATATGCAGTTTTTTGTCCTTTGTTTCTCATTATTAGGCTTAACTTTTGTAAGTTTAGCTCTGATAGTGTCTTGAGTTTTTGAATGCAGTCGTTATGTTGTATCTATTTCCAATTCTTCTCATTTTCTCCGACAAACCTTTTACATAAGGAATTACGGTTTTAATGGTCTGATTTATATCTGTTGGTTCAGGTTTCTTTCTCTTGTTCGTCTAGCTTTTTCTAATATCTTTTTGGGGTAGCCATTGCTTCTAAGAGTTTTCGAGATGTTATTTATTTCTTCATTTTGGTCTTCTTCAGTGCAACAAATATTTATTGCTCTATCAAATAAACATTTTGCTACTCCTAATTTAGTGTTTAGTTGGTGGTTTGAATCAAAATGTAGATATTGTCCTGTGTTCGTTGGTTTTTTATACACAGTGGTTCTTGGGATTCCATTTTGTTTATGTATGTCTAAGAATGGAAGTTGTCTGTCTTTTTGTCGATACTTCGCAACGTATTCAATATATGAATATTTGAAACTATGTTCAAACAAGAAATTTTCTCGGAGATATTTGCGTGTCATTTTCATAAAGTTTACCATTAGTATGTCCCAAAAAAAAAACCCAAAATCCAACGGTGACCAATCAGGTTAACAAGCCAGACATCTTATGAGCTCTAGGTTTCCTATCCATTTATTGCCGTTTTCCGCTAATTTTTCACTTATACTTTTGCTGTTGTGAGTTGGAGCACGATCTTGTTAGAAGTAAATATTTCATCTCTCGATATAAGGTAAATTGTCCAAATATTCTTCAATAATGTGCTGCTCAGTTGTTTCTCCATGACTTTTTAAATTTCCATCGTAATTGCGATAGAGGGAACATCTACACTAACATGGGCATTAATGTCCGACTATAAATGTTCATTGTCTGTTGAATATTCCAGCGCTACTTATGTGATTTTCACCCGACCATAACCTTCTCAAAAAACATACCAATGATAAAACTTCCATTTTCAATCAAATTGTTTTTGAATCGTCTGAATATGTGCGGTTGAATTATGAATGAAAAACTATCAAAATAGTATTCTATAGGTGTTTTGAAACAATGATTTGACAGTTAAAAGAAATTAAATAACTATTAAAAAGGGATTGTGGTAATTAAACGATGCTTATCGACAATTGAAATCATAGAAAATATTGAAACTCAAATGAAAATAGATTTTCGACAATTCATGTAAACCATACGATGTTACAAAGTTTTGAAATCAGAAAAAATTAAGGTGATTACACATAAATCGAGTATTTCCATTTGAAGAAAACATAACATTGGATCATAGCTTCGTATCTGAAAATGGTGCAAAAAGGATCACGTCACTGGATTCTACGTAAAATCTGAATAACGTTTCAATTTCAGAGCTCTGTTAATTATCAGTATCATTTTTCCAATTTGAGCTTATAACTAGAAAAAAAAGATAGCCAAAAATGAATACAATCTTATTACTTAAAAAAGAAAAAGCGCACGAAAATGAGGTATCAGATTTTGTCCATCTCCTCTGGTTCAAAAGTTGTAGTGCAAAAACATGGAAATAAGCCCACCCTGTGAAATGATATCCTACAGACCTCTTGGCCTCCATAAAGCATTCATTGGCATACCCTTTTGAACCATCTAATTCCCATTATTTTTAGAGTTGTCCATACTAACATATTTGAGGAAATGGTATCATGTTAGACTCTGAGCTTATCATAGTTGCTAGGGCAACATTTTTGAGAGTTTTTTTTAATGGAACAGCGAGCAGTCGTTTTTCCCAAATACCTGTGATTTTCGAAAATCGGGCCAAAAAAGGTCTCAATCATTTAGAATCTAATTCAAGATTAAGAATCCGTAAACCAAATTTAGTAGGTGTATACATACTCTCAATATTCCGGAGGAGATGCGCTAGAATTTTCATATTTCATATTTTAGAATAGCCTAGTTGTCAGAATATCTCGTTATTGTTATTGGGTCAAATCCATCGAATAGTTCAGGAGTTAAAAAGCATGTGAAATTTAGTTTCCTCAATAACTGCCAGAATATCCATACAATCAATGCGTTACTTGAAAAATGTTTGAATAACTTGAAAAGAACTATTTCTGCTGATTGGCCTTCACTCCATGGACCATAGAATAGCTGATAACTCGATATCTTGATTGAGATCGCAATATATCAACTTTTTTGACCTGAAATGTGATTTCATTTTTAATTAATGGGATTTGAAACGATCATTATTCAGCTTACACAAAGTTATTACTCATTTCTTAATCTAAAAGTATCAGCCATTCAGAAAAATATCGAGGAAACTTAATGTGTGAAGACATCTATATAGATTTATTTATGGATCCATTGAGACAGATTTAACCGAATGTTAACAACTGAAACCAGATCTAGAATTAAAGCCCGAATACAAATCTTACCTCCTTCAGCTAAACATCGATTAGAAATTCAATCAGATCTGGAAAAAACAAGATTCCAAACGTGTTATGTTACGAAACAACCTGCTAATAAAGATAAATGAATGACGAAACTGCCAGGTATTTAGGTGAATCGCGAGATTTGCCTGATTTTAATTCTTTTCCTGTGGCGGTACTGTTTGCGAATTCTGATGGAAAAAATGCAACGGATGTTTGTAGAAAACCACTAAATTGAACCAGACGAATCTAGCCAGTAGGATTTTATTTCCTGTCTGATTAGGACGGGGTGAGAGCACGTGATGTTTCAACGGTCATTGCAGCTGCTTACGTTGCCCCAACGTACGCCACTAACAGGATTTGGGGTTCCCCACCCTTAACACTCGATCGATAGATAATTGTAGTGAGGTTGCCATCAGCTGAAGTGAAGTCCAATATCATGAAATTGAATACGAGGGTGGATCGCATACGAGAAATGGTATTCTAGGTCGTGAAATAGAACGAAAATATCGTATGAGTAAATGTTCGTAAGATTGTGAGTTTGCCTATTACGTTTAAGGATTGAGCAACGATATTATGATAGAATATAATAATAATAATTGTGAATTATTCATGGCAACAACAATAATAAACGTAACATCCAGAAAAGTATTATACATTCTCGTTCTTGGAATTATCTACAATATATTAAAACAAACAGCAACTAAAGTAAGCGTTCAATTGATGTATATTTATTTATTTTTATTTATTTAGCAATACAACATTCGACAGCCGTGGCCTATTAAAGAATGGGAAATTACAAGTGTTTACAAAAAGAAAAATGTTGAAACTTAACAGTAAATTAAACAAAAAAAAAATTAACACCAAGTACAAGAAGAAACACTAAATCAATATGAGAAAGATCACACCTAGATATCGCACATTTAGTGAGCCCAAAGAGCTCTCCTTATGCTTGCCGGTTCGCAAGCAAATATATCAGGATATTTTCATAAGACGTATAGTCATGACATATGCTGTACAGGGCGAAAACTGAAGAACGTTAGATCGTGGACAAGGTAAATAGTGAATATAATGCCCAAGCAACACACAATCGTCTAATTCACATAAAGTAAACGTCTATTGTGATCTAAAAACATCTTAGTCTAATAAAAAGCATACACAATATGTCATTTTCTAGACATGATTTAGATTCATATCCATTCTATGTTTTTAAGAGTGTTTTATGGGACGTAAATTAAGAGTTAATATTTTTGTGCCTATTCGACGTTGAATAGACAACTTTTTTCAATGTCGAAAAATGATCATGAAATAAACAACTTGCAACAGAATTTTGAATGAGTTCAGAAAAATTTCTAAAATGTACAATGAATTGAAACTAATCATTTTTCCATGAAGCTCAAGTCATGATAACATTCGGAATGTCGAACACGAAACTTCAAGGAATTGAATTCAATCCATCCATTCACGATGGATTGGTGGGCACCACACTAACATTTCTAACACTCTATAAAATGACCTCTATCTAGCATCTGAAAAATTATGAGAAATACATAAATTAGATGGACATTTAGATATCGTTTTGATAAAACGAATCTTCTGAAATATGACTGTCATTAGATGATCTGGTGAACATCTATTATACATCTTAAATATGTAAGTGTGTTACTTGGGTGGTAAATGTTCTAATAGTACGCCTGGGTAATCTAAGTACATGTACGCAGATTAGACCCAGCAAGTTAGGACAATCGATTAACGAGTACATTCTATTTCGCAGAAATAAAACACCTAAATAGGTGCGACGACGTTCTAGAGAATCAACCTGAAATCATCTCAGGAAATTTTCATGAGGTATACCACGCTTCGGATAAATACCGTCAATTTTGAAACATAGATACTTCAGAAATCGCCTCTGTACATTCTCTAATCTATTGACATGTGCACTATAACGAGGGCTCCAAATTAGGCACCCGTACTCGAGCCTTGACCTCACAAGTGCATTGAATAGAATAAGTAGCGTTCTGGTGTTCTGTAACCACTTTGAGTTCCTTAGGATGAAGCCAAGTGTTTTGATGCTTCCCGAGGTGATTGAATTTATATGGGGAACAAAACTAAGCCTACGATCGAATAAGATACCTAGGTCTTTAAATTCAACAACCTTTCCAAGAACGCAACCACTAATGTTATAAAGGAAATCTATTGTAGTTCTTTTACGACTGAAGGACATTACGCTACATTTTTGAACGTTCAGGGGAAGTAAGTTGTCCCTGCACCAACGGTTTAGCCTATCAATGTCACCCTGGAGGTCCCAACAATCCTCAATAGAGAGAATGCGACGATATAGTTTGAAGTCATCAACATAAAGAAGGAAGGAACAGGTCAGGTAACAACAGATATCATTGATGAAGATTAAGAAAAGGAGTGGACCCAATATAGACCCCTGAGGGACACCTGAGGTAGCCTCAAAAGCACAAGACCTATAACCAAAACACTGAACATACAGATTTCTACAGGAAAGATAAGATTCAAAAAATATAGAAAATCAAGATCTAACCCGAAGGAAGACAGCTTCTTTATAAGTATACCATGATCCAATCTGTCAAATGCCTTCGTGAAGTCCGTGTAGATGACATCAACTTGAGAAGACTCATCCAATGCACTACCGATATATTGAGTTAAACAAGCCAAGTTAGTTACTGTTGATCGACCTTTGATGAATCCGTGCTGACAATTAGAAATTTTACTCTTCACACGAACATATATGATGTAGTAAAGTATTATTTCGAAAAAACTTTGCTGAAGTTGTTCATAATCACAATTGGTCTATAGTTCTCAATATCGCTTCTTTTGCCTTTCTTGAAGATTGGACTTACTCTACCCTCTTTCCAGACAGTAGGAAAATGATGTGTAGAAAGGGACAGTCTATAAATAATGGTGAGAGATCTGACGAGGACTATCGCACAGTCCTTCAACAGAAAAGATGGAATTCTGTCAGGACCTGCTGACATATTAGGCTAGTTACACACACACCAATTTTGGACGTTCAATAAAAGTTCGTACGAACATTTATCGTACGTCAAAATTTAAAGTAACTTTCAGACCTGTCGATTTTGTATCGTGGACGTACATTTTTGATGATTCGCTTCAGTTGCTTGTCAGCATGAACCCTTTCAAGACTCGTGTTCTTGCTATGTGGTTGTTGTACCGTCGGCGTAGACGAAGGCGTAAAACCAGGAGTCAGTGGGTTCATCCTATTAATCAGAGAAGACTAGATGCAGAGATTTTTCACACACAATTTCGAAGTGACGAAGAAAAGTTTTTAATTATTTTAGAATGTCAACAGCAAGCTTTGATGAATTGTATGAGAAAAAACTAAATAATTTCACCAAACACACTGCATTACTTCCTTCTCTGATGGGGTTAAATCGCAACTAGTAAAGCCAAGCGAACTTCGGTCGTACGAACGAAATTCGATGTGTGTGAAGACGCCGTTTTGATCACATGCGCCACTGTTTTCACGACCACTAGACGGCGGTCGTGTATAGTCGAGACAATGGAGGACCGCAACACGGCGTCCGTTCGATAACTTTGAGAAACTTTTGAGAATCGATGTGTGTGGTAATGGAGAAACCTCCATAGTTCGTAGTATATAGGAGAACACACACATTTCAATCATCAGAAATGCAATCAATATATGTTCAAAATAGACATATAGGGCCCAGCACTTCATATTACACATGTATAATATAAAGAGAAAGATAAATTGACGACTATTAATAGGAATGAGTGCTCTTAGCGTCTTCCATTTGATTTTCCCTTATCCACCCAGGCATTCTCCTTCTTTGGTGTCAGCAGCATCATCATTTTGCGCACTTGTTCTATATTTAAAAACTAGTAAAAGAGTTAAAAACTAGAGACGCGGAAGAACTCTTGTAAGTTTAGCTCTGATAGTGTCTTGAGTTTTGAATGCAGTCGTTATGTTGTATCTATTTCCAATTCTTCTCATTTTCTCCGACAAACCTTTTACATAAGGAATTACGGTTTTAATGGTCTGATTTATATCTGTTGGTTCAGGTTGATTTTCTCTTGTTCGTCTAGCTTTTTCTAATATCTTTTTGGGGTAGCCATTGCTTCTAAGAGTTTTCGAGATGTTATTTATTTCTTCATTTTGGTCTTCTTTAGTGCAACAAATATTTATTGCTCTATCAAATAAACATTTTGCTACTCCCAATTTAGAAACTAAACGCCCTCTGAATGTACGGATAAAAGAACATGAGAAGCTTCTACGAGTACTAGACAGCGACAAATCCAGGTTGGTCCAACATGCTGTAGATGAGAATCACCGTATAAAGTGAGATGAAGCATCAATAATATCCAAAGAAGAAAAACTTGCAAGAAGAAAAATCAAAGAAGAAGCATTTATGAAAATAACACCTGATTCCATAAGTGCTCCATCTATAGATCTGCCAGAAGTTTGGACGCCGATAGTTCGATCCAACTTAAAAAGATCATCATATCACATATGAGTATATCACATCGTTCATTTTCTTTCATGACTTCTGTCATTTCAAAAAGTTTTTACTTTTCCTCCTTGATAAAGATAGAAGATGTCTGTCGAAACGTCGGAAAACATCACATCCACAATAGATGATGGTAATAGCCCAAACAATCATTCAACACGAGTTCCATCATCAACAATATCTCGTCATCAACTACTGTTGTACTGTTGTATTGACAAAAAATTATTGTTTATTTAACTACATTGATGAAATTAAAAAAAAATAAATATACATGATAATTTTTTCACAATAATTTTTTTTTTTTGTTAGGTTTTTAGTTTCCTTGTCGATGAGTATATGTTTGGGCCATCAGCCCAACCCACCATTTTCATTTAGAAGAAATAATATTTCTTCTATCTCCTTATCAAGAGTTGCTTCTGTTGTCTCTTTCTAGGTTAGGAAATCCATAATATTTGGATTAGATGGAGTTGTTTTTGAAATTTGACTTTCGTTGTGTATTCTATGTAATTTCGCCTCTACTGTAGAAGTCTCTGATTATGTTATCATTGTCTTGCTCCAACGGTATTATCTTCTTGTGGATTGGTTTTTCATCTGCATTCTGTATGACTTCCTGTTGTTGAGGCGCCTCTGCTTCATATCTTCTTCTATCGGCTCGTAAAACCACCAATGTCTTAATTTTTATTGTATCGAATCCTTTGTCATAATTTTTTTTAATTATTTTTTTGTGGCGCATTCATTTAATTTCTGTTCATAAATGTTAGTTGTGAGTCTCTTGTTGGAAATGCCTTTCCGTCGATTTTATTACGAGTATGAAGCTTTTGATCTCTGAACCTTTGGAGGCTTTCCATATTAATCTTTTGAATTCCTCTTTCTTTTTTGTTCGAGATATCCACGGAGATCTACTTCTAGGTTAGAAGCCTCTTCACAATGATTCGAGTTGTCACTTAGTTGTCTTTGTAATTTTATTTCTTCGAATCCAATAACACTATCTTTTCGAACAGTCTGGCTTATGTTATTTCTATTTCTGTTTTCGGGTTCTCGTTCCAACTGTATGACCAAAGATTGCAACCGTTGGTTAAAATTTCTACCAATTCGATTTGCAAAGGTTTCATGTTTGAACCTACTAATCTCAATTTTCTCACGTGTCGTAGGAATAGCTAGAATCTACCATCTTACTTAAGAAATTTAAATTTATATGTATGAGCTTAGCAATACTTTAAAAGTTATGCTATCTCTTCCTTAGGTCCCCTTATTCATATGATTATTTTCGTAGGTACGTACGGCAGCTAGCTGCTTCATGTCTACCTAAAATTAGATTGTTTGGTGGTAGGTACTCAGAAGGTACTATAAACGATGTCATGTACACAGAGGAACGAACTCCATCCCTGTGAATGGAAAATCCTATTTTTGCACAACTGTTCCTAGTGAAACAGCGAGCTATCATTTCGCGCATTGGTCTGTTATTTTCAATAATGGAGTCGAAAATTGTGTCCAACGAATGGTGCATCTTTGGGATGAAGAATCCATCCAATTCATCGGGTTCGATTTCTAATGTAAAAATCGGGTTGAAATTTGAGTATTTTCGGCCGGTAGGCCTTATACTTCCTATTTTCCGAAGGAGATGAACTAGTGTTATTATATTTCTAGAATAGGTTTATTGTCCAAATATCTGGGTGAATTTCATTATTGGGCCAATCCTTGGAATATTTCAGCAGTTATGAGCTTATGAAATTAGGATATAATATATTCAAAAGTGACGCGATTCACTTTGGAAATTTAAATTGCTATTTAAATATCGGAGACCTAAATTCTAAAGTTGGCGTGTCTCTGCATTCCTATCAGTTTCTAAAATAATGATATAAATAGTCTCATTCCATACATAATTGCCACACTGTATACAGGGAAAGTCTTTGAACACTGCGTTAATGTTAAGTATAGATTCTTGATATCAATAGAAACTTTTTTTTCTCTCTACCACTCTCTACAATTCTGTGGCATTGCATAGTTATAAGCGATATAAGATTTGAACTAAACTCACCAATGGATTCCTTTCAGATTAAAAATATTTTATATATATATTATATTATATATAGACAAATTGTTGTTTATTGAAATAGTCCATTTTATATTGGACAATTGTTGTGTATTTAAAGAAAACTATTACTTACAAGTGACAGGCTGTGCCATGGGATCAAAGCTAAGCCCCATATTAGCTCAGTATGTTATGGATCACTTACTTGAAATATGCAAACCAAAGTTACCTTTTCATCTACCGTTAGTAAAAAAGTTCGTGGATGACATGGTTGTGGCATTGCCTTTTAATAGTATATATATTGTGGTTGATTGTTTAAATTCATACAGTGAAAATATAAAGTTCACAGTTGAAACTGAGGACTCAGATTACTCAGTTCCATTCCTGGACACCAAAATATATAGGCAGGATCAAACTTTGAAGTTAGATTGGTACAGGAAGTTAACATGTTCAGATAAAATTGTTAATTATTTTTCAAATCATTCAATGCATATAAAAATAAATTTTATAAAAGAAATGAGAAAGAGAGTAGAAAAAATATGTCATAGAGATTTTCATGAAAACAGTATCAAACAACTATTTAATAAATTGGTACAAAATTCATATCCACCTACAATGATTAAAAAATTGTTGTTTTCAACAGGTGAAAACAATTTTCCAGATAACCATAATAGAAACTTAGAACCACAAATTGAACAGACTGATGTGAGAATACATTATGGTTCATTTCCTAATATAAATAAATTAACATCGAGAATCATTAATCTGTTCAGAGAAGAAAATGTGAAAATAGCAGTATACAATCAAAAAACTGTAGCCTCCTTGTATTCTCGGTTAAAAGATGTAATACCTATAAAATTGCAAAGTAATGTAGTGTATCAAATAAATTGTTTAGATTGTGATGGAACATATATAGGCCATACATCACAATGGCTAAAGAGTCGTGTTGCCATACATAAGAGTGACATTACAAAATACAAAGACAGATGTGCATTAGCCAACCATGCACATAACCTAGATCACCAAATTGACTTCCAAAATCTAAAGGTACTAAAGAAAGAAAAAAATTATAACAGAAGAATTGTCCAAGAGATGATACAAATAAATAAATATGGAGCTAGTATAAACAAGAAAACTGATACAAACAAACTCAGCAACATTTATTCCTTTCTACTGAATAAAATCAAAATGGATTGCGAGGCAGCTGCGTATGATGGTCAACTAGATGATTGAAATACTGAGACCACAAACATAAGAAGAAAAATTTTCCTGGATTTCAAACCACCAACTTCTACTAAATGTCAGATTTGTTTTAGTTGTCAAATAGTTAAAGCAAGTAATAGTAGAATTGAATTTATAAAAGATTTTCCTAAATTATCATCGTAGATTTGTTTAAAATTGAAAATTGGAGAATTGTCGTGACATATATTAATGTGAATGCCATATTTAAGGATACCCTCAACTTCAGTAAGAAATAATTTTTTATGTGTTTACAATGATTGTGATATTGATGTTACTATTGCAGAAGCCCTGATGAAGCAATAAAATTTAATTGCGAAAGCTAGGCATAGAAAAAAGAGTTTAACTACCTGCTCACATATAGAGTCTAATACCCTTATACAAAATATTATATATATATAATATATAAAGCTCAGCTTCATGGTAGTACATAAAATTGTAGAGGCATACCTGTTTATGAACCTTCTTCCTATTCAAAGCTGCATAGTGTAAATATTTATGATAATAATACATAAATATTGCTCTTCCGAGAATTTTACAAAATTTTGAGTCCAAAATATTATTTCAACTGAAAACCGTATTGAATTCCTTGGTTAGTGATTTTCCAGCAAAGTATTGGTAAGTATTGGTAGTGAATATACTTCATCAAAGCATAATGGATTATACAATTTAAATTACCTTCAAGATTACCACTTATTACATAGGTATATTTCATACGACTTATTTGTCCTTAATAAATTCGGGAAAAACCTGCACCCAATATTTAATTACGGTGTTCAAACTTTATATCTATTTTATAGAAAAAACTAATTGCGTTGAAGGTCGTGCTTTCTTTCCTAGAATAAAGCATAAATAGCCATTTTCATCGGCTTTTCACTGGAAACAGATCATATCTATAAGAATTTGAGATTAAATATTTATTATTGCATATTGAAGAATTATAACTGATTTTATAACAAAGAAAATAGTACCTATTAATTCTATTTGACAATCAATTCTGATATTTCGTTTTTGCAATTGGTTAACTTAAAGTTGGCATCGAAGTATTCTCATATTCCAGAAACTCAGCTTAAAATAAAAATACCACCAATATGAACTTCTTGTAAAAGAAACCCGATATGAGGTTCATAAAGAATAATGACCAATGTAAAAGTTTCATCGGGTCCTGGAAACAAAGCACATTCAATAAACGGTCGAACAAAAGACCTGCCATCCGCCAGACCTGACTTTTCTGTCTGCAGACCCTTTTGGCGCCCCGCTAAATGCAATCCGCATTCTCCTAGGTCCGAATTGTTTCAAAAAACCGGAAACAGTGTTCCACATTCGACAGGTCCGTCAGCTTCACGATGAATTAACGACATTTTCAACATGTTCATTCGTTTCTTGGTCTCAATTTCGTCAGGATATTACGTTACAAAAAAGAAATAACCGACGGTGGGCTGGACAAGATCGAAGCAATGTATTATGTATTTGAACGAACCGAAGAATGTGTCTTCTAAGTCTGAGATTACACATGATATCCTCCCTTCAATTAGAAGCCATAAGGGAGTGACATGTTTTAAGGCACCCTGAAGTGAAGATTTGGGTTAGCGCAAAACCTATCGAAGGATCAGATGTCATCCAATAACGGAAGGTTCAAAAATCCTGCTGATTTCGATTTGATAAAGAAGACCACTTTTCACGACATAACTGAAAAATGTCATATGTGTGCAGCATGTTAGATGAAAGAAGATGAACATGAAAAAGGTTTCATAATTGTCCAGCATATCCGAGCGATCAATAATTGAAAAATGTAGAAATGCTTTGACGTGTGGTAAGGACCTTTTGCACGCTTGGTCTGAAACAACAGCCACGAAGAATGGGAAAGAATGAACATACCAATAACATAAACCGATAATGAGCATTCTCGAGTTTTCTTCGGCTTTTTTCGAAGCTCAAATTCCCTTCTCTCAAAATGAACCAAAAGAATGTTTATCGCTTCTCTAGAAATAGATATTATCCTTACAGTAACCTCCTGTCATCTGAAATACCTTAGTCAAATCCAAATTACGAAAAAGGAGCCTGTCATTTTCTTGAGGAAAAGTTAGGTAGGAAAACCGATTGGAATGTTTATTTCGACAAACATATTTTATTATTGCTCTTATCAAGATATATAAATTTATCGGGTGTCACAAGGTGGGTGGCCTATTAAATTATTACTACTCATGCAAAATAAATCAAATTTTGTAAATAAGGTACATTTATGAAATATTTTCAAATTTCCAATGTTGGCAGATGTAAGAAATTTGGCAACAGGTTTCTTATTTAAAATAGTACACATCGTATTTCTATTTTTTTATGATTCTTATAAAGAACTAAATTAATTCGTTCCTCACTCCTATTTCTATCTTTAACGGTTTTTGTGTTATGAATTATTTTTAATAATTTTAAATGAGTGTCACCAATGGCTATATTTCCCCCAATATTCGAGATTTCAATTCGAAATTTGGCATAATCTTAGATGATAATTTGATCTGTGCCACCGTTTCCGAATCTTAGTAGTCATTTATACTGATGGGTAAAATAAAATTACCACTGAACATCCCATAGATTTAAACCCACGAAATATTTCAGTCTGTACCTAACACCAGAAGATGGTTTAACAACCGAAACCGATCGTGTAATAGTATTAATAAAGTGAAAATTAGACAAAAATAATTGTTTTCTTTTAATATTCACAAAATTGTAAATAACTCGATTTCTCAAAACAGATACCCAGTATGTTTTTTCATTTTCAAAATAACAACAATGCCCTCTACAAATTCTCTTCACATTTCCCTATACCCATCTTGTTTAGATTCTAAGTTTATTGTTTATTTATACAAAAACTTATGCAAAATACTTGGAATAGTTGTTGATTGTCATGAATAATGGTTTTCTATGGATCGTGTTGAGTCACAGATATGTCGATTAATATGATAGAGAAAATATCAATACAAATAAATTAAGTCATATTATATCAATATGAAATTCAATAAACGCAGATAACTTAGAATACAAATAAAATCGGTATAGGGAAATTTACAGAAAAATTGTAGATTGGGTTGATCTTGTTCTGAAAATGAAAAAACATACTGGGTATCTGACTTTGACCACACTGTATAACTGACGACTGATATTCGAAAACGGTAGCTCTGCTTAAACCTTTATATAGCTGAAATTTAAGGATGTTTTGAAAAATCACCTCGATCGAAACTTTATTGTTGGAACACTGTGAATCATGATTTATGCATTAACCATAATCTCTTATTCAGGGCTATTCACTAACTCAAGTTGCTTTCGCCGTTTTTATCAAAGCAACTCGTATAACAACTTTCGATAGCCACTGCTACCCTTGATGTTTTTCTAACTAACCATTAACAACTGTTGTTATCATAACAACTTTTGTGAAGAGAGTCATGGCAACACCGCAAAATAGTTCAAATGTCCGTTTTCTCGATTCAACCATAGACAAATGATATGATTTGTCTGTGGAATAACACATACATAACTTTCAAAATCACGAAAAATGACCGTTAAAGAAAGTTGGGAAAAGATTTCAATTATTTTCGATAAATCTGTACTGTAACTATGGAAGAAGGATGAGGTTATATAAAAGACAGTTTTCGGTATTTTTAATTTAACATCTGTTATGTTAGACATAACAGGTTTAAAAAAGCAAGCTATGAAGATATCAATTTATGATGAATTTCCTGAGCGAACATAAAGTGATGATGAAAGTAAAACTATCGCCAGCTGAATCAGTAAAAGTTGGAGAACTGTGAATGCAATTCACAAAAGAGTTGAATAATATGAAGACAGCGATAAGCCTTAGCAGCAGTGGCGCATTTACCCTACAATACTCTATATTAATACCTTTGTAATTCCAAATTCATTAAAAAGTTCATTTGCACTAAAAATGTCATTCTTATTCGATTAAAACTTTTAATTGTTCACATGAATGAAAAAAAAACAATAAACAAACAGTAGCCGACAAGAGTCGTTATCGATAGCTACACCTATGAAGCAGTTGCCAGTAAACTACTAGGGATAGCCACTAGTCGTTATGCATAGTAACTTTCATAACCACTTTCTTGAATAGTGAATACCGATTTCGCGCTTAGCAACTGACCTTGAAGATGACCAAGATTTTCAGTGGCTATTCATAGCAACTTGAGTTAGTGAATAGCCCTGATTGTCCTTCTATCCAACTTTCCAACAGACATCTTCTATCAAGGCAAAAATTAGTTTTTAAAAAAGCTGACAAGTTAAGAAAAAACATGAGAACTAGATAAAATTGGTACTTCCAGCAACTCAATTGATGGTGCACTTATGGGATTGAGAGTGATTTTCATGAATGCTGCCCCTTTGATTTTTTTCCTAGTAGACTTCTCTTCTTTGATATGATGGATGGAAGTATCGTTCCATTTTATCTGGTACATTTCATCCACAGCATGTTGGGAAAACTTGGATCTATCGGTGTCTAATACTTGAGAGAACTTATGATGTTCTCTTATTCTCACTTTCAAGGGCCGGATTGTATCAATTTTTCCGGATAAACCTTTTACATAAGGAATTTTCATTTGAATTTCGAAACGTCATTTCATTTTCTTGATATTTAGAATTAATAATCAAGTAATGAATATTTCTCATTACAGGATATGAAACTGTGAGTGAGATTATGATTACTTTACCATAAGAGTTTCTAGAACAATAAAATGAATTGTAGGTACTTTATATTCCATCGTATTCACCGAATGAGTGAATGTGTTCCGAAATCGATATAAATAAAATTAAAAATAAAACAACCCAAATAATGGAAATTTATTTTGGAATCACTTGATCCACTCATCCGGAACCTCTTCGCATTTTGGCCGCCCGTACGACAGCATTTATATTCGGCAGATCCTCGCCAACCACCATCCATACATTCTCGGCAGTCTCCATATTGTGCGTATCTTTGAAAGTATGACAGGAAATCACGTACTCATTACCGAAAAAGGTAGTGATCATTGAATTCTCAACTGCCAAGTTCTTGCCAGTTGAGACATTCTGGATCACAAGCCTGTCGTTTGCTCTCACTAAAGTCCCTTCTAGTTCAAGTCTGAGAGGATGGGTTGAAATGTAACATTCTGAAACGGCAATAGGCGTCAGTGTGCTTGGATAGAGTAGGGTTTATATGAAAACCAATTTGGGTGATATTATTTTCGCACTGTATATAAAGGCGATATTCTGAATCGTCCACAATTTCAATGTAGAAATTGTCACCATAGGCCAGTGGCTCGCCATTTTTGTTTCTGTCGCAACCTGTGAAGAATAAGTGCTTGGAACCAGGTTGGAAGGGCTATAAAGTCAGTAAGTGGTGAAATATTTCAATTGAATATGATTTTCAGTTTTAACAACTTGCCAATTTCCTCAGAATTTTCCATAATCGAAATTTATCAATATTCTATAATTTCTCAGTAAGTTTCGAACGATCTGACGATTTTCCTGCATGTTAATGCCAAACCAATATTGTCTTTAGTTCAAGGAATTACTATTATATAAATATAATATACAGCAGTGGAGTGTCAGAAGTTTCAACGTTCTTGTAGAGAAAGTGCGACGATTTTAACATAAGTTTGTACTCATATCGAAAACGTAACACACTGTGGTAAACAGGTTGTTTTTAGTTGATGACGAGATATTGTTGATGATGGAGCTCGTGTTGAATGATTGTTTGGGCTATTACCATCATCTATTGTGGATGTAATGTTTTCCGAAGAACCACTGTGTATAAAAAGCCAACGAACACAGGACAATGATTCAAACCAACATTTTGATTCAAACCACCAACTAAACACTAAATTGGGAGTAGCAAAATGTTTATTTGACAGAGCAATAAATATTTGTTGCACTGAAGAAGACCAAAATGAAGAAATAAATAACATCTCGAAAACTCTTAGAAGCAATGGCTACCCCAAAAAGATATAAGGTGTACAAATAAGTTTCCGCGGTTTGTCAAAAGATGGCCCACCCAGAAGGTTATGGAGAAATTGTCAGATGTAAAACGTAATATCCCAAGTTTAGTCATCTGGCAACACCATAACCTTAAAGTACTAGTGATTCTGTATCAGCATCACGTAATTTTTTCGTGCAAAATGTCAAGTTTTATTCGAATAAGCATCATTTGCAGGAACTTTTGATTTACTTCTTTAATGTGAAAAAATCTGCAGCTGAGGCGCATCGATTGCTTCTAGAAGCATATGGTGAAGCTGCTTCAAGTGAGAGAAGTTGTCAGGAATGGTTTCAAAAGTTTAAGAACGGTGAGTTTGACGTTGAAGACAAAGAACGCAGTGAAAGGCCGAAAGTGTACGAAGACATGGAATTAGAAGCACTATTGGAGGAAGATTCGTCCCAAACGCAAAAAGAACTTGCACTTACTCTACAAGTGACACAATAAGCAATTTCACATCGTTTAAAATCGTTAGGAATGATTCAAAAACAAGGAAATTGGGTTCCATATGAACTAAAGCCGAGAGACGTTGAACGCCGATTATGTATGAGTGAAATGCTGCTTGCCAGGAATAAAAAAAAGAGTTTTTTGCATCGTATAGTCACTGGTGACGAAAAATGGATTCACTACGATAATCCAAAGAAGAGAAAGTCATGGGTTAAGCCCGGCGAACCATCAACATCGACAGCTAAGCCGAATATTCATGGAAAAAAAAAACTCATGCTGTGTATTTGGTGGGATCAGCTTGGTGTCGTGTATTATGTATGAATTGCTGAAACCGAGCGAAACCATTAATGGAGCTCTCTACCGAACACAATTGATGAGATTGAGTCGGGCACTTAAGGAAAAACGCGCCCATTACTACTCCAGACACGACAAAATTATTCTTTTACACGATAATGCTCGTCCACATGTTGCGGTGCCGGAAAAACATACTTGGAAACACTCAACTGGGAAGTTTTACCCCACCCGCCGTATTCTCCAGACTTAGCCCCTTCTGATTATCATCTGTTCCGGTCGATGACGCATGGTCTGTCTGAGCAGCGCTTCACATCATATGAAGACACCAAAAATTGGGTAGATTTGTGGATAGCGTCAAAAGATGAAGAGTTTTTTCGACGGGGTATCCGAATGTTGCCAGAAAGATGGGGAAAGTAGTGGCAAATTTTTTATAAAAAACCGCGGAAACTTATTTGTACACCTAATATTAGAAAAAGCTAGACGAACAAGAGAAAGTCAACCTGAACCAACAGATATAAATCAGACCATTAAAACCGTAATTCCTTATGTAAAAGGTTTGTCGGAGAAAATGTGAAGAATTGGAAATAGATACAACATAACGATTGCATTCAAAACTCAAGACACTATCAGAGCTAAACTTACAAAAGTTAAGCCTAATAATGAGATATGAAGGACAAAGAACTGCATATATGAATTACCTTGCGAGTGCGGAAGATCTTACATCAGAGAAACTAAACGCCCTCTGAATGTACGAATAAAAGAACATCAGAAGCTTCTACGAGTACTAGACAGCGACAAATCCAGGTTGGTCCAACATGCTGTAGATGAGAAT
Source organism: Micraspis discolor (assembly GCA_030674115.1). Lineage (NCBI taxonomy): Eukaryota > Metazoa > Arthropoda > Insecta > Coleoptera > Coccinellidae > Micraspis > Micraspis discolor. The sequence continues at coordinate 1,069,531 of JARTUT010001750.1, forward strand.
CATCGTATAAAATGGGATGAAGCATCAATAATATCCAAAGAAGAAAAACTTGCAAGAAAAAATCAAAAGAAGCAGCATGATTCCATAAATTGCTCCATCTATAGATCTGCCAGAAGTTTGGACGCCGATAGTTCGATCCAACTTAAAAAGATCATCATATCACAGATGAGTATATAACATCTTTCATTTTCTTTCATGACTTCTGTCAATTGACCTTTTGAAAAATTGATAATTTTCAAAGGGTTTCTTACTTTTCTCCTTGATAAAGATAGAAGATGAAATTTCGAACGGAAATCTCGAAAATTCAGCGAAATATAGCCATTTTATTAACTCTCAAATTTTGATTTAAAATTTTGAAAATAAAGAGAAACCGTTATAGATAGATATAATGAAGTGAATTAGATTAATTAATGTTTTCTATAGAGAATCATAAAAAAAGAATTGAAAGACCATTTAAAATAAAAAAGCTGTTGCCAAATTTTTATACATCCGATAACACTGGAAATTTTGAAGTATTTCAAAAATGAACCTTGGATGACATAATATTGAATTGAAAAGTTAATACTTTCCATGAATAGTTTGTATAATAATTTAATAGACTACCCACCTTGGGACACTCGATATATCTGACTAAATGCAATTCGAAATCCTATTGGTCAATTCAAGAAATGCGTAATCTAGGTTTCTCTATGAAATCGAAATCCCTAAACATTAAACGTCTCGTATACCAAGAACCTAGCCTCTTAAAATAAAAAAATAGAGAACTAGATAAAATTGGTACTTATGATATTTGTGGTTTGCAGACTTCCTTAAATTACTTCCAACAATTAGCCTCCAAACTTCCAGCAACTCAATTGATGGTGCACTTATGGGATTGAGAGTGATATTCATGAATGCTGCCCCTTTGATTTTTTTCCTAGTAGACTTCTCTTCTTTGATATGTATCGTTCCATTTTATTTGGTACATTTCGTCAACAGCATGTTGGGACAACTTGGATCTATCCGTGTCTAATACTTGAGAGAACTTCTGATGTTCTTTTATTCTCACTCACTCTCACTCAAGCGCCGGATTGTATCAATTTTTCCGGATAAACCTTTTACATAAGGAATTTTCATTTGAATTTCGAAACGTCATTTCATTTTCTTGATATTTAGAATTAATATTCAAGTAATGAATATTTTTCATCACAGGATATGAAACTGTGAGTGAGATTATGATTACTTTACCATAAGAATTTCTAGAACAATAAAATGAGTTGTAGGTACTTTATATTCCATCGTATTCACCGAATGAGTTCCGAAATCGATATAAATAAAATTAAAAATAAAACAACTCAAATAATGTAAATTTATTTTGGAATCACTTGATCCACTCATCCGGAACCTCTTCGCCCTTGGCCGCCCGTACGACAGCATTTATATTCGGCAGATCCTCGCCAACCACCATCCATACATTCTCGGCAGTCTCCATATTGTGCGTATCTTTGAAAGTATGACAGGAAATCACGTACTCATTACCGAAAAAGGTAGTGATCATTGAATTCTCAACTGCCAAGTTCTTGCCAGTTGAGACATTCTGGATCACAAGCCTGTCGTTTGCTCTCACTAAAGTCCCTTCTAGTTCAAGTCTGAGGGATGGGTTGAAATGTAACATTCTGAAACGGCAATAGGCGTCAGTGTGCTTGGATAGAGTAGGGTTTATATGAAAACCAATTTGGGTGATATTGTTTTCGCACTGTATATAAAGGCGATCTTCTGAATCGTCCACAATTTCAATGTAGAAATTGTCACCATAGGCCAGTGGCTCGCCATTTTTGTTTCTGTCGCAACCTGTGAAGAATAAGTGCTTGGAACCAGGTTGGAAGGGCTATAAAGTCAGTAAGTGGTGAAATATTTCAATTGAATATGTTTTTCAGTTTTAACAACTTGCCGATTTCCTCAGAATTTTCCACAATCAAAATTTATCAATATTCTATAATTTCTCAGTAAGTTTCGAACGATCTGACGATTTTTCTGCATGTTAATGCCAAACCAATATTGTCTTTAGTTCAAGGAATTACTATTATATAAATAATATACAGCAGTGGAGTGTCAGAAGTTTCAACGTTCTTGTAGAGAAAGTGCGACGATTTTAACATTAGATTAGTACTCATATCGAAACGTAACACACTGTGGTAAACAGGTTGTTTTTAGATTCCTCACACCTAGAAAGTCACAAAAAAGGAATGCTTTATATACCTATTGAGAAAAAGAAAATGAATTTTTGTCTCGCTGGTAGAAATCATTGAAAAAAAAACACACAGAAAATTATGAATCGAAAACTAAGAAAAATCGAGAAATATACATAAAATATTTTCGGATATCCCAGGTGCGAGGAATGTAAAATTTTGCATAAGGCTGTGCAAATTGCAAGAAAATATAAGTATGAGAGTACAAGAAAATACTGACATTGATGAGATTGTAAATCCAAAAACTTACCAACAAATCTGAATGTGTTTCTAACGCAAGGCGTTCTTTCAAGAGATCCTACAATAACTGAACCATGCGAAAAATCTTGTCTCAAATCGATCTCTTTATCGGTAACTAAACCTGCCAGATATACTGAACGGACCTTCGATTTATTGGTATGACACGCTATATCAGGAGCAACGATCTGGTAATTTTCCCCATACTTCAACATCAAAAGGCAATGGGACAATTGAACAGGTTTAGAAAGGTTTCTGAACATCTTCTTGGTCTTTTGGAGTAACATTTGACCTCTTTCTCTCTTATAAGTAGCGAAGGTAATTTGTTCCTCTTTCAGAAAAAGCTCTTCGTTCCAGTACCCCAGTTTGCAGGGTAGCTTGTAGGTTGTTTTCAAGGAGAACATAGCATTTCTTTCATCCCTCTCTTTCTGTGAATCAGGCTGGATCATTTTGCTCTTTCTTCAACACTGTTTGCAACAACTGAGCTCAAATATTCAATTTAAATACAATCGACACAAATTCTTATCATACAACAAAACAAGTAACCATCAATTTATCACTCAGATCAATGCCAATCTGACAACATATTTGTCATATTCGATGGAAATTATAGAAATATAAAAACTCCTTTATTGGTCTTTTTTTCATAAAAGGCGATACGTTGAGCTCTAGATGTCTTAAATACTGGTGTATGCATTTCGCATAATTCAAATGGAAAATTCCAAATTTTGGGAAAATGGGGTTGTTTCCTATGACGTTTACGTGAGAGCGCTCCAATGTATATAATTCATAAATATTTTTAGATGTTTGATTTCGTTCATTCATTTCAACCATCAAGATAAAATGATACTATTCTACCTCGATGATTACAACGTAGTCTCGAAATGATTGACATTTTGCATTAGAGAATTATTCTTCTTGAATTGTAGTTTATGCAAATTTTCATTGAATATGAACAATTGTTCTTGAGGAACTGAATTGAAAATAGTTATAGGGGAAACAAAATTTCAGATGCTACAAATTCCTGAACCATTGGACGTATTTGGCCAATAACGAACTTGACCGAGATATTTAGATAGTTAACCTATTCTGAAAATACAAAAACTCCAGCTCATTTCCTTCAGAAGGTTTTTTAACCCGTACTCTTTATCAGGAAGTCAAACCCAATCGATTGAGATCATTTTCGGCTCGATATTCAAAATCAACAAACATTTGGATAAAACGATAGTACGCTCTTCTACTAGATCAAGCGCGTAAAAATGTAAAAATAAACTCAGAAGCTTATGCGTGCTTTAAAATCTCTTCCTAGATTTTGGAACATTATGACAATAAAAAAATGTATAAAAGCACTGACCAGAATCCTTTCCTGTACTCTGAAACAGCGTGATACAAATACAATCGTCACAATGAAGGATTCAAATCTCAAATTAAAAACAACCATTCGCAGAATTCCTTCAATCTTTTAGAAGCTCAAAATCCCTTCTCTTGAGAACCGACCAAGAAAAGGTCTGTCTATCTACTTCATCGAAAATCATTTAGGAATTGATTTCTTTCTTCCAGTAAACTTTTGTTCTTTGAATCACCACATATATTCAAGTCCAAATTGCAAAAAAGCGATGTATCTTCAAAATTGAATCTTCTGGAACCGTACATGAACTTAAGGAGAATAAACCCTATCCTGTAGACATGGCGGTACATCGAGCGGTACATTAAACTTTCTCGAGAAAACGATTTTTGGGCAGATAAGTCAGAATGACAACCTCACATAAACTGTACAAGCAAGCAAAAAATATCCCTCCATTCTTTAAGTTTCTTTATGAACTTTTGTGACTCCCCGAGTGACTCCCTGAAGTCGATAAAAATATTCCTATATCTTCCCGTCACATTTTCTAGAGTGACGATTTCAACGAAATTTTGCCAGCCCATGTTTGTTTCAACCTCATTCAAACATCTTCCAAGTTGAAACTTGATTGGAAGGATATTCTAGGACATATAGAAGAAACCAAATTTCAGCTGCTCCTAACTCCTGAACCATCTGACGGATTTGATCAAATAACGTATTTGACCAAGATATTTAGAGAGTAAACCTATTTTGAAAATATGAAAACTCTAACTCATCTTTTTTGAAGTATAAGGCCACCCTGAAAACTACACATTCTGTCTTTTGTGCATTCAATTTGAGCATGTTTGTTGTGCACCAATTTTTTACACTCAAAAAGGCATTATTTAATTCTTCATTCAATTGAGAGGCGTTACACAAGATCTTGATAATATTGGTGTCATCAACATGGATGATTGCATTCAACAACTGGTCAATATTGTGAGGTAGGTCGTTTATATATACAATGAACAGTAAAGGACCTAGTATGCTCCCTTGAATTACTCCATTAATGATATCCTTATCCTCAGAAATGAAGCTTTTATCGTTGATAGTAATAAATACTCTTTGTTTTCGCCCTTGTAGGTAGCTTTGTATAAGTTTTAGTTGGTTATCCCTTATACCATATGCTTCAAGTTTACTTGATACTCTACTATGGTCTACAGAATCGAAAGCTTTGAAAATATCTAGAAATAGTCCTACTGGCACTTCACCCTTTTCAATTGCTGTGATAATAGTTTGAGTCAATTCAAAAATTGCTGTACTTGTATTCTTGTTGTTCATAAAGCCGTGTTGAGATGAACAAGAGATTGCATATTTCTTAAAAAAATTAATAAGGCGATCTGAAAGAACTTTCTCAAAGATTTTTGCAAAATATGTTATAATATTAATAGGTCGGTAGTTGTTAAAATCATCATTACAGCCAGATTTATATAATGGTGTTATCATTGATAGCTTCAAAGCAGATGGAAAAATACCAGTTATAAATGCACAATTCATAATATGCCTGATTGGCTCAACAATAAAGTGGATAGCCTTCTTTATTACAATGCTAGGGATTTCGTCATAGCCTGATGAAAATGAGTTTTTCAACTGCTTCACTATGTTAAGAATTTCGACCGCTTCAATATCAAAAACAAAGAATGACCTGTCAAGACGTCTCAACCCGCCTCCAACATCATCATGTGAAAGAGAAGCTAAACATTTAGAGGCGTTCACAAAATGTTCGTAGTGTTTTGTACTACCATTTGGGGGCAACCATTTGGAAGTATGCTTTGCCTATGCTGAGTCCTACCTGTTAGTGACTTTATTATTCCCCAAGTTGTTTTGGTTTTATTTCCGGATGTAAGGATTCTGTCTCTGACTATCTTCTGTTTCAATTTTGTGATTTCCAAGTCATACTGCTTTTTACATACTTTGTATTCTTTCTTGCACTCTGGTCTATGTTGTGAGATCACATATAAAACATCAAGCCTCTTCCTCAGGGCAACTATATGAAGATCAGATCTACACATAATCCTGCAATCATTATTTATCGGATGATTACTAGATGATTTTACCGTCACAAGAGAAAATGAAGATTGAAACATTAGATTAAAACCATTAAAAAAGAAATTCCACATTTCAGGTACCTCGGACTGCCTAAATTTATACAGATCTGACCAGCCAAATATGATATTTGTATTGAAGACTGCTCAACAAAGTACTAAATAGAAACATGTCGAGTTTGAGCTCATTTTGGCATCAAATTTATCTCATCGCGGAAGAATATCCAGTTTTCGTTTTGTTTATTATTCATAATGATTTCTTCAACTTTTTCAATTGACTTCAGGGTATAAACAATAATATTTACGATTAATTCGCCAACTAAACTCAAAAAATTATCCCTCCAGTCTTTCATTCGTGACTTCGCGGATATAATTTCCAATGCACAACAGAAATGCATAAATAATTTTATTCATCAATTAATTATTTATGAGATATTATCGGAAAAAACGAGATTATAATTAATTTTCATGTTTCAAGCACAGAATATTTCAGTAACTTTTTGGAATCAGAAATAAATCACCGACTACATTTTCAAGGCTTGCTCTGATGACATCTTCAACGGACTATAAATTCTAACGCTGGATGAATGTTATCCTCAGGCCCCAAAGGACCATCACAATGTTCTAACTTAACAAACATGAAATAGGATCAAGTCCAAAAATTATGCACTTGTGCTTGGACCGTGGCCAGTCCAGCATCTAAGCTACATATAACTTATTCCGAGAATATTACGGTCGGTTTTGCCACCGAACGTAAAGATAAGCAAGATTGCAGAGTGTAGTGAATCAGCAGAGTCCCTCATCAACATCCACCGGTCCGGTAATGACCTTCGTGGAAAGATCGCTCGGCGTTAAGGTCACCGGAATTCCATCATCCTGCTCTGCCGGGACGAAAGCTGGTCGTACGGAACAACGGGGCAATCCGGACCTTTTTGACGGATCGTGCGCCACGAAATTATTTCTGATTACGTCGTCGACGGACCGTGAGTTTTTTTTTTCTACGTTTTATATTCGTCATTGGTTCATGTTAATAATGTGTTTCCGAGTAGGTTTCGGAATGATTATATCTTTATTTTTTTTTCTGAAGCAAGTTTCGGTTATATAATGACGTTGATCAGGACGTTGATTTGAGAGGAAATGAGAAAAATGGAGTATGAAAAACAATTATGGGTGCAGCACAGAGATAGAAACATATTTCGACTATTTTCATTAATATAGAGATGATTTGAAGGATAGATGTTCCATAAAAGAGTAAATCCAATTTTTCCTGATATCTGGGCTGGCAGTCCTTACTATTTGATACTTGAACTGACCCTCCAGGTAATCCAAGGTAGCTCGTATAAAGATAATTCATAAATTTCCTAGAATGAAAGGTTTTCCAACTAAAATAAACACCGAATCTACACTCTACCACATATACCTAGTCACGAGCGTACCATGCAAATTTTACACATTTCACCTCGTATATTGAAAAGTAAGGTTAGGTTTGTTATTTCCCTGTCAGATAAGGATGTAGTGTCTATATCGCAAAAAGGATCTGTTCAAGTAGATTTCTTAAAATACCAATTTAGGTCTGGAAAATGATGGTACTTTCGACAATATAATATGATGCAAAAGAAACTACTTGAATTGTTTCCGGTAAAATATTATCATATTGAAAAATATTATTTTGGATACTTACAGAGCCGAAATCAGGAATATACTGGGGTCTGGTTTTAGACCTTTAAGGCATAAATCAAAACGTGCTTTTAAAGAAATTGGGACTGTATGGTGTAAGTGTAAGCAAACAATGGAATCGATTATTATAAATCAGATCAGGAAGTTGTCAAAATTGGTATACTGCAAGGTAGCATAGTTGCTCCCATTTTGTTCATTATTTACGTAAAAGACGCTAATATCTCTATCCCTGTCTTATCTTATGATTATTATGATGACAACAATTTTTTCATGTTTGCTGGAGACCTGGAAGACTTGTTGGTCAATTCAAGCACCATTATAAGGCCATATCGGATTGGATCTGAAACGAAGGTCTTGTCTTCAACAAAAATAAAGCTGATTGTATATTTTTTAAAACATGTAATCAATGCGAATATCCTAATGTAATTAACTTAAATGCATCTGACTCGATCTGATATTAGTGTAAATACTGAGGTGAATCTACAGGGGTTACCGATTTATCAGAATTTGTCATGGGAATGTCATATTGTTGAACTAAATTAAATTCCGTCTTTTACACTGTAAGAGAAATCTCTACTTGGGTGTAAATGGCTGGTGTAAATCCAGGTTGGTCCAACATGCTGTAGATGAGAATCATCGTATAAAGTGGGATGAAACATCAATAATATCCAAAGAAGAAAAACTTGCAAGAAAAAAAATCAAAGAAGCAGCATTTATGAAAATAACACCTGATTCCATAAGTGCTCCATCTATAGATCTGCCAGAAGTTTGGACGCCGATAGTTCGATTCAACTTAAAAAGATCATCATATCACAGATGAGTATATAACATCGTTCATTTTCTTCCATGACTTCTGTCAATATTGACTTTTTGAAAATTGATAATTTTCAAAAGGTTTTTTACTTTTCCTCCTTGATAAAGATAGCAGATGTCTATCGAAACGTCGGAAAACATTACATCCACAATAGATGAAGGTAATAGTCCAAACCGAGGTCCAAACTATCATTCAACACGAGCTCCATCATCAACAATATCTCGTCATCAACTTTGAAGCTCTTGTTAGATATGGTGTAATTTTTTATGGGAATGTCAAAGCGGCTGAAAAAATCAAGAGAACCCATGAGAATTATAAATAAGCTTAGATATAGGATTTCTTGTATGGGTTGTTTTAAGAGCAGTAGTATATTAACTGTAGTAGCAATTCATATTGAGGAATGCCTCATGTTTCTCATTAAAAAACCCAGAACTTTTCAGCGATAATTTGCCTAACCATTCCTACAACTGTGGGAACGCCTTTAATATGTATCCAGCTCATAGACTGAATCTTACTTATGGAAAAAAGTGCCAAATATATTTGCATTGCTCTTTTTATTAAATTACCATTGGAACTGAGACAAATAAATAGGCAACGTGTATTTAGAAGAGAAATACTCAGGTTACTGATGGACCTTGAGCCATATACAACCCAAGAGTTCCTAAGTGCCTAAATTTTGATAATTTTTTTTTCCTTTTTGTATGTTTAACAGTATTTTCGGTATGATGCTGTTTTGCGGTAAATTTTTCATGGTGAATACCTCTATAGACCTTATTGGCAGAATGACTGATAATTTGCGTAGATCATAAAATATGATTTTCTTCAGAATCTCATAACCTTGTATCTCAAAACTTTTAGGACTTCATGGGAAGCTCTGATCTTGAAATAAGTCAAAAAATAAATCTCGAAATGCGTTGAATATAAACATTCCTTAAATGTAAACCCTGAATGGGCATATAAAATTATACTTATAATCATTAACTTGAACTTTTGAATGCTTCGCAACAAGTAACTGGTACCATCTTCACGCACTGTCAACCTCCAGCATTTATAAATGGAAGGTGATCAAAGTAGTCTTCATGGGTTCTACAAGAGAAGAAAACCAGACTGCAAGATATCAACATGGGATTGTGCTCCTCTTTTTATGTTATTATTGACCATTCGAGTAGAAAATACTGCAATCACTTTTCGAGAAGAGAGCCTGCCAGATGGCTCGATATGCCTGGAATGCTAGAGCTCAAACGGACTAGAGAAAGAGAAAAATCTCAAGGCAAATGGGCTCACATGATAGGTATGCAATATAAATGCTCAGAGGAACTGAAGCGAACAAGGAGTTGAGAAAAAATTGATGGATTTATTGTTGAAATATTTCTTCAAACTCTACCTTTATTGTCTAGTCAACAAGTGCTTTTTAGGTTAAAACTTCTACATATTCTTCAAAAATAATGACTCAGGTGTCATTTGATTCGCTATGAAATGTGAATAGTTTTTGGGACGAGATATATGTATATAAATCATCGAAGAATTAATGAAAACCTGCTGATTTTTTTTAATATTTCAAAATTTCTTCAAGATAATTAAATTTAAATGAAAAAAATTAGAACACACTGACGTGAAGCCACATGGTATTGGCGCTCTTGTTAGTAAATATTCAAACTTTAACATATCTATAGGCACTGTGTTCAGGTGAACAAGAGTTTTTTCCCATACTCTGGAACAATGTAATACAAATACAAACGACACAATGAATGAAAAAATCTATATGTCAAATTAAGAATAACTTCATAGTTATCCTCGAGTTTTGTTCCAAGCTCAAATTCTATTCTCCTATGTCCTACATCAGTGCTTTCCTTAATTTTGACAACCTACATCATTTCACCGTAATTACCACCGATCACCGATTACTTTTCCCCCAACTGACACTGATTAATAAGTCCGACTAGAAATTTGATACTATACGGAATTTTTTTCATTTATCTTTTCTCTTGAGTAAATGAAAAAATAATCATATCTTTAGGTGGAAATAATCTACGACAAAGAAATTTGAGGACATGTGAGATATCAATAACGATCATAATTGCACAATTTTCTGTTTGAATACATCCGATATCATATGGAGTTTAAAGTATTGAAAAATTTTTCCTTTGGGCCAAAAACGTACATGTCCGAGATATTCATTTCTTCGACCTATCCTAAAAATTTCTGCTCTCTAGCTCATTCCGTTCGGAAGTAATCGTGCCCACGGGCAGACAGAATCGATTTTGACCACGAATTCTTGATCGAAACGATTGATACTACTTTCACCAAAATATTCAAAAAATATAGACATTTGGGCAAATCTATAAGCACTCTGATCAAATGAACAAGAGCGCCAAAAAATGTAACTTCCCAGTAGGAAACTGCTACTTTCGGACATGTAGTTAAGTTCAGAAAAACATTCGAAAACAGTTACGCCGTTTTGCACAGGACAAGCTCACATATCGCTGACTTGAGGTCAGGGTGTTTAACGCCCTTGTTTTAAAGTATATTCCCACACTCTGGAACAGTATGATACTAATACACCCGCCACTATCCTATATCTCAAATCTAAAATACCTTCTCATAGTTTTCCTTAAGTTTTCTACAAAACTCAATATCTCCGAAAACTCAACCAGAAAAATGTTAAACTGAATATACCGTATTTATTCAAGTCCGAATTACGAAGACAGCGCTTTAAATCTTATTAAAGGGGTCAAAGATATGAAACTAAAATTAAATTAATATTTTGTCATTTGATATCAGTAAATCAAATGAACCAATTGACTGAAGACTCTTACATAGTTTTTCGGTTCACTCAAATAAGATCAGCAAAACATCAGTACAGAATACTAGTAATGATTTAATCGATAATGTATAACGGTTCTCTTCAGAAAAACTTACCGATAGAAAATAAAAAAAGTGGGATTTAAAACAATAAACAATAGAATGCTTACAGACAACACCTTTATGAGGCATGATTCTCAATAAGAACATGTAAATTGAACCTAATTTGACGACACGAAATTGTTCCTATTGTTTCTGAAAAAACGTTACACAAGTATAATCGAAATGTGCATAATAGATTAGATTACAGGAAATAAACAGTTAAATGCTAACTGACTAACGAAACATTCTGTATGAATAATTTCCTCAATAAGAATAATCATAAAATCTTAATTTCTAAATAAAAACAATTTTATTTTTTTTTCGATGAAGATTCAAGACTATTCAAGTGAATAAGTATTTGATTATATGGTTTGATAAAACATATTTTTTGATTTCTGGTCCTTTTTTATAACTGGATACATGGAAATCCTGAGATACAAGGAAGACCCATCTGGAAATATACAGATCGGTTATGGATATAATACAGGTTCTTTCACGAGGAACCTGACCCATATTTATACGGGAAACAACTGAACGTATTTTCATGAAATTCAGCACTTAGATAAGTATTTCACGATGCTGATGAAATCAAAAATATTTTCAAGGCATGAGCACCTCCGGTTTTTCCGGAAATGACGTCAACTTCCGTTTTTCAAATTACAACACCATTTTTTTATTGCAGAAATAGATTCCTTAGAAAATTTTAAGTTATTTTGATGTAACATTTTTCAGTTTTGGTTGGAAAATTCTCTCTGAGCGGGAAAATTCGAAAAAAAAAATCGAAAATAGAGCTCCGCTGAAACAAGATTAACTTCGAGATTTTTGGATGGAAAATTTTCATTTTTGGGATTTTTCAAGATGTAAGATTGATGTATCCACTTTAAAAATCGATATCGCGATTCATGATACAGGGGGTGAAAAAATCGATTTCAAATTTAGGGATGACAAATCAATTTTTTCAAATTAGAACCCCATTTTTTTATGGCAGATATTGAATCTAAGTTAAAAAATAATGTGAGTGTATGCCTCACACCCTTGCCCTAAAGTGGATATTTTCTGAGTTATTCACAAAAAACTGTTTTTCCTCTTGAATATTCAGCTATTTCTTTTCCCTTCACGCCAAAATGATGAAATTTTCAGGAACTGTTATTTGAACGATGCTGTAGATTTTTCACCCCTTCTTGAAACCGACTTTAAGTTACTATTAGGAGAACCATGGCAAACTCTCGCAGTTATAACTAGAGAAGATGCTCAAATGAAATAAAGAGATTTCCGATACAAATTCGAATCCAAATTCGCCATCTATTTAGGAACAACCTGTAACTTTTTTCTCTTGCATATCAGGGTAGTAAAATCTGAAACATGGTTTAAGTAACAGTTCCCGAAAATTTCATCTTTTTGGCGTGAAGGGAAAAGAAATAGCTGAATATTCAAGACGAAAAACAGTTTTTTGTGAATAATTCAGAAAATATCCACTTTAGGGCAAGGGTGTGATGCATACACTCACATTATTTTTTAACGTAGATTCAATATCTGCCGTAAAAAAATGGGGTTTTAATTTGAAAAAATTGATTTTTCACGATTTTGTCATCCCTAACTTTGAAAGCGATTTTTTCACCCCCTGTATCATGAATCGCGATTTCAATTTTTAAAGTGGATACATCAATCTTACATCTTGAAAAATCCCAAAAATGAAAATTTTCCATCCAAAAATCTCGAAGTTAATCTTGTTTCAGCGGAGCTCTATTTTCGATTTGTTTTTCGAATTTTCCCGCTCAGAGAGAATTTTCCAACCAAAACTGAAAAATGTTACATCAAAATAACTTGAAATATTCTACTTCTGTAATAAAAAAATGGTGTTCTAATTTGAAAAACGGAAGTTGACGTCATTTCCGGAAAAACCGGAGGTGCTCATGCCTTGGAAATATTTTAGATTTCATCAGCATCGTGAAATACTTATGCCGAATTTCATGAAAATACGTTCAGTAGTTTCCCGTATAAATATGGGTGAGGTTCCTCGTGAATGACCCTGTATTTTAATAATATCTCTGAACTAATGAACACATGATGTAAAATGAAAAATGTATTTATCTGCATAGAATATGGATGTTCGAAAATGTAACATAGATTTGTGGAAGGTCAAGGCACCTTATTTTTATAGAGAATGCACGATAATATATAATATAATATATCAACATTTCATGTAATCATTGCTTCGAGTAATTAATTGATTTATATCCAGAACATAGCATTGAATATTTTCATCTTATTTTAAGTCTTGAAGTCATAATCATAATACCTAATTAACAGGTGATAATACCAAGTTGGTAATCATAATATTAAGTACTGCTATATTATTTAGATTATATAATATTAACTAGGTAAGTAAAGGTGTGATATGAGGTTTAGAAATGAAAAGAGAATAAGGCGATACAACCTGAGTGTCAAATATAAAAAAACGGGATATATGTATGGTTGAAGGGGTCATGTAAATTTTCAACTAATGTAAAACATTCTCTTTATGATACTCACATATATACTAAAAAATTTTATTGAGTTCAATAAAAACCTTTTAGATTATATGTTTTCCCTCTTGTGAAAATTTAGTTGGATCACATATAATTTCGAAAAAGACTAAATGAAATCATGAAAATATCCCTAGAGGATTAAAAGAATATAGGATTATCATATATATCAAAGAATGTGTTTCAACAACTATACAGAGTATCTGTAAATAAATCCAAATGACTTTGGGAGATAAGTCTGTAGTGAAAATTAATGCGGGTATTTCCTCTGATATTTTTTGGAAAACGCCTTATTTCACAAGTAGTCGTCGAATTTCGTGTATAAACAAATAGTGTTTATTCCGATTTCAAATTATTTTCACTTTCGAGCCGCATATTTACCTAATTTACATTAATTAAATCGAATTCTTAGATTTTCAAGCCCAAGTATACTCTTTTTATCAATTAATCAGTTTTTTTGTTGTTCAGCTGATATTTTCAATTAGAGTAGTAATTCTTTCAGCAGCGCAAACGCTCGGCTCAACATTTTCACCTTCTGTTGTAGGTTCTAAGAACCTAATTACAAATAAAAATTTTACAGAAAAATTCGAAAAGTCATTCGTTTATGGCAACATCTCGGGAAAAACCGCAAAAGATTATATACCAAATCTACAGATTGAATGCCTCGGTTATTGATGAGTTGTTAATAAACTTACCTACTAGTAATATTTCATTGAGAAATCTAGAGCATATTAAGGAACTTCCGTTAGCAGATTCGAAATTTTAGTGAAATTGATGGAATTCTCGGAATAACGCTTTTCAATTCCATTTTCAAAGGTAATAAAATCATGGGTGATACCTCCGACTCCTTAACTGCTCTAGACACTACTTTAGGATATGTTCTGGGAGGAACTGCTTTAAAAGTTCATTCTTCAAACACAGTTAATAGCATATCTTTTCAGACGGTTGAAAAAATAACTGCATTGAATGTCCTTCGTATTCATTTTTCCTATTGAAGTTTAAATAGAATGTGAAAATTCAAGTCGTGTTGAACAAGATGGTCGATATACAGTTTCGTTTTAAACCTGTTAAGATTTCTCCTGATAATTTGACTGATTCAGTGAATTTGGCAATTAAAAGATTTCAATTGATTTATAAATAAGAACATCTTTTTCTTTAGAGTATTTTTGAAAAAATGTATTCTGCTGCAATTCATGATTACTTAATTCAGGGACATTTACGATTCATCGGAAAACAAAAGGATTTTTCTGAACATTCTAATAGTTATTTCATTCACCCTGTTTTTAAGATTAGAACAACTCCTCTTCGAATTGTGTTCGATGCGAGTCTCAAGAGTAGTACCTTCAGGATTGTCTCTGAATGATTGCTTGTATACGGGTCCGAAATTGCAAGTTGACATTGTGAAAATGTTTTAAAATTTTAGGATATTTAAAATTGCAATCATAGCCGATATTTGTCAAATGTATCGACAAATTCGTCTTGATCCACAGGATCAAAGATTTCAGCGCATTTTGTGGCGATTTTCATCGAATGATTCTATAGATGTTTATGAGCTCACTACAGTTACATTTTAACTAAAAAGAGTAGAAGACTTCATCCTATCTCGCTTTACGAATTGTTAGACAGTTAGCATTGGATGAAGCTCATAATTATCCTCAAGCTTCATTGGATGAAAACCATACTTGAGGACATGTATGTTGATGATTTGGCTACTGGAAGTGTAGACTCCATAAGTAAGTCAACAGAACTTTACCTTCAGCTAACAAATTTGTTCAAATCTGGTGGTTTTGAAATCACAAAGTGGCATACGAATGACTTCTGAATTTCTGGAGTTCATACCGGAAGACAAGCGTTCTCAGAAAACATTTCCATTTGAAAAGGATAATGTTAAGGTTTTAGGTATTCAATGGCATGCTGAACTAGATGTTCTTTCTTTTAGTATAGATGAATCAACGATTGGAAATCAGGCTCCCACTAAGCGAACCATTCTTTCCCAAATTAGTAAAATATTTGATCCACTTGGCCTTCTAGGTTTAATTTGTTTTTGTACGCTAAACTATTCATTAGACACCTATGGTCAATAAAATTGGATTGGGATGAAGAAATCCTCACAATTTACGCAATAAGTGGTTACAGTTTGAAATTGAATTACCTCTTTTAAAACAGGTAACTTTTCCACGTTGGCTACATGTCAAACCTGATTTTCAAAAATCACTCTGATAGGTTTTTCCGATGCCAGTCAGAATGCATATGGTTCTGTGGTTTACTTGCGTGTAAACATTCATGAAAAAGTTCACATTAATTTGATCACTTCCAAATCAAAAGTCTCCCCTCTAAAGATAGAATCTATACCTCGACTAGAGTTATGCGCCGCTCTATTGCTTTCAAAATTATTGAAATATGTTGAATCAGTTTATTTATGTCGATGTAAAATCGATAAAGTTATTGGTTGTACTGATTCTCAGATTGTTTTAGGTTGGTTGTCGGAATCTCCTCATAGATGGAAAACGTTCATCGCGAATCGAGTTTCGAAAATTCAAAATAATATTTCGCCCGCTAATTGGTTTTTTGTTCCAGGCGAACAAAATATCGCAGATATTGTTTCACGTGGTACAATATCTTCAAAATTAGTAAAAATAGGAATGAATGGTTGTTTGGTCCATTATGGTTGAAAAAGATACAAGTGAATGGCCGTTAAAGTCACTGAAGTTTTTAGAGTTCTGTGATTTACCAGAACAGCAGATGATAGCCTTAGTTTCTGTAACAGAATCCGTTGAAACCCCTTGAATATTTATTTCCAGAGGTTTTCATCGTTCAGCAAACTGCTGCGTAGTATGGTTGTCGTTTTGCGTTTTCTGCGCATATTAAAACTTTCTAAAGAAATAACTCCAAGAGATCTCGAAATTTCTGAGAATTATATAATAAGAATAATACAAACAGTTTATCTGAAGGAGCTTATGAACGCATTGAAATTGAATAGAATTGTACCTCATACTTTCAGAAAATTGTCGCCATTTCTGGATGAATTCAGTTGCATAAGAGTGGGTGGCCGAATAGAAAAAAAATAGGTTTCGATTATAAACATCCTTTCCTTTTGCCAAAGAAAAATCATTTTGTCACAATTCTCGTGGATTATTATCATAGGCAAAATTTACATACCGGTCCATTTCTTTTGAATTCTTTGCTTAGACAAAAATACTGGATATTGTCTGCTAGAAATTTGATAAGACATCGCGTTCGAGCGTGTAACTTGTGTTTCAAGTTGAAACCCAAACCTAACTATCCACTTATGGCCAATCTACCGTCTCCTAGAGTTAAAATTCAAATTAAACCATTTGTTGATACTGGTGTTGACTATGCTGGTCCTTTTAATATTACATTAACAAGACATCGAGGAGTAAAAACACAAAAGGCTTATGTTTGTCTTTTTGTTTGTCTAGCCACAAAAAATATACATTTGGAGTTGGCTTCGGATTTGTCTACAGCAACATTTCTAGATTGCGTGAAGAGATTTTTGAGTCGTCGTGGATTTGTTCGAAAGTTTTATTCGGATCAGGGTACTAATTTTGTTGGGGCTAAAAAATATTTAGATGAATTACATCAATTCATCATTTCTGAAAATTATGAAGCATCTTTGAGAGAATATTTATTGTCTGAAAGAATAGATTGGCAATTCAATGCTCCATTAGCACCTCATATGGGAGGTCTATGGGAAATAAATGTAAAGAGTATGAAAACTCATCTTTTCAAAGCAATTGGTTCTCAAATACTTTGTTATGAAGAATTCATAACAGTCTTGACACAAATTGAAGCGCTTTTGAATAGTCGTCCCTTGTGTAGTTATGTTTCTGATGATCCGAATGATCCACTAATGTTAACACCAGCTCATTTTTCTTTGACCACGTTACAACATGTACCATCATATGATGTTTCGAAAGAAAATCTCGGTAGAATGAATAGGAAACAACTATTGGATAGAATAGTACAGTCCTACTGGACAAGGTGGAAAATGAATATCTTCATCAATTGCAGAGTAGGCTTAAATGGAATATCGATTCCACCCCAATTAAAATAGGAACAATTGTTGTTCTCATGGATGGTGGTGACGTACCTCTAAGATGGCCAATTGGAATAGTTACGCAGGCTTTTCCTGGATCGGATGGGACGGTTAGGGGTCGTTTTAGTTAAAACTCAAACTGGAGTTTATAAAAGACCGGTTGTAAAGTTGTGTCCTCTACCCTCTCAATAATGATACAATTTTGAAACAAATTAGTTTTTTATCATTTTTTTTTTTTTTTTTGGTTGAATCTGTTTTTGGCAATTTGCGGTGTTACTTTTCAAATTGTATTTTTGTTTGGAAAAATAATTATTTTCCCAAAGTTGGGGGAGAATGTTGGCGCCCTGTATATATTGTTTAATATTTCAACGTAATGCACGCACAATTCAAATACCATATGCGTCGATTTTGCATGTGTTGATGTCCCCGATTGTTTTTGGCGGCGGACAGTCTTGTTGTCGATTTTATCGAATAATCCCGCTCGTCGTTTCGTTCGTATAAACAAATAGTGTTTATTCCGCATCTCAAATTTCCGCTGTGAAAACCAGTAAAAACAATAGTTTTTGTAAAATCACGATTAGTGTGATCTTACAACGCGAAAAAGTTTTGGAACTCTGGAAGAGGGCTTGCAGGAGACAACATCTATTCTCCAATTCCTGATTTCTGTGGGTATAAATAATATCTTACATCTTTATTCCTTACTTTCCTTTTAGAGCCTTCCTATTTTACCTTATAAAGGTTGTAAGAGTACGAGAATCCCACAAAGAACAGTGATAGAAACATCAAGTAAGTATATTTGGGCATTGAACGGTCATATTTCCGCGTTTATACAGTCCACTTAATTCGTTCGACTTCTTATAGCAAAAAGCATTTGGATTAAACTTATTTTAATATTAAATAAGCCAAGGCTCCATCACCTATTGAAAAGTGGAAATCGAATGCGACTTTTTGAGTAGGTACAATCATTGTATAAAGAAGTATAAAAAAAAATTAATTTATACAATGGTACAATACAATATGGAATTTGTCAAAATAAAACATTATCTGATATATTTTTAATTTGATCAAACACTTCGAACAATCAACAAGAAGTTTTTGTTTTTAATACGAAACAGTTAAATCGGTGCCGAACTTTGAAAAAATGTCTTCTGATCCTAAAACCAAATTAATTAGTTTGTATGGGAACAATTTGGAAATGAATTATTGAATAATTATTTGGTATATTTCTCTTTCTTTCAATATTTGAAGGCATATAAGGAATAAGGATTCTAAAAATGTGTTTATAACGAGGAACCAATTTATGAAGCAATGAATGAAGATAGAGAAAGTATCAGCAATAAAAGCATATAATCAAAACATCAACACAAACAATAATCCCTACCTTTCCAGTAGCTTTTTTAAACCTCAAAGTTGCTTCCCTTATGAGGTCTCTGACGAATATATCCCCATTTCCGCATGGAACAACAACTCTCACATTTCCAAAACACACAGTCACCTTCATATTAAAAAAATATTTTCACTCAACTCAAAAATTCACAACACAACACGCCATTTCGCGGCCAAAGGCACTCTCGATTGTCTGTGTACACCTTTAAACACCTGCCCGAACGGTGTTCGTTCAAATTTTAACGTATTTCAACGAAGCCAACTTCGAACTAAGTCAGATATTGAAGCGATATGTTTTCGACGGTTCTCCACATCGTTATTTTGTCATTCGGTATTGATAATAAAAGCATTCGCATTATCATATGGCAGCGAATGCTTAACAGTTGAATAATGCTTTCACTATCTTGGCATTTTACGAACTAAAAATTCAAAACTTGTTTTTCCCCCCACCAGCTGTTTCACCTGGTGCGCGCCTACCTTTACCTTCGAGAGTGCGCCGTAACTGGT
This sequence comes from Micraspis discolor, assembly GCA_030674115.1. NCBI lineage: Eukaryota > Metazoa > Arthropoda > Insecta > Coleoptera > Coccinellidae > Micraspis > Micraspis discolor. The sequence goes on from JARTUT010001750.1 coordinate 1,089,292, forward strand.
GATCTGAACAGCAAGAAGGTTTCGTGTTTGAATGTTCTCTATGGGACCGTCCCATAGTCCCATGGATTATTGACAGTCGACAGCAACAAGGCAGATCTGGAAATTGTGATCGCATCGTTATTGCTGATAACAAGATAACTAATCGATGTCTGTACTGTAATTTATAATGAATTTCAATTGTATAATAACTTAATAATTTTTGAGCCTTTTTTCCATAATATTGAAATAATAATATTCTGCATGCTCAAATCATGATACAGGGTGTATCATCGTGACCTTGACAAACGTTTATGGCTAGAGTGAATTTAAATCGGGAAATCGTTTTTGCCTTATGACATAACAATATACCGATCTTGTTGTCGAAGATATTTATTCATTTTTTATTTTGAACTAGAGCCTAACAATACTTTCATTGTCAGTTTTTTCGATTCAAATATGAAAAATTTCGACAAGCACTGACTTGAGGTCAGGAGCATGTCCTGTAGTCCTTTCCCGAACTTTGGAACAGTGTGACATTAAAACAAGCGCCACAATGAATGAACAAACCTATATCATAAATGAAAAATACCTTCTACAGTTTTCCTAAAGTTTCATTTGATTTAGTGAAGTTAACTATATCCAACATAATTTGCGGTAGGTTATAATATAATTTTGTACACATTTTCTTGGTTCTTTTCAATTAGTGTAATGCTATTAATGCGAAAGTTAAAATGTACAAAGTACAGGACGTCAAATCACTACTCCACCAGTCTTGAATCGATACTTGAATAGTAGATGAATCTCAACTTTTACTGAAATAAGGTGATATAACTCATTCGATTAGGGAATATGTCTAGATCATTGTACAGAAAAATTGAATTCATAAATGAAAAATTTTGAGAGTTATAGATAATTGAAGATGATAACAAGTATTGTTCAGTTTTTTCGCATCGCATGCCTGAAAGAGAACCTAACAACCCTAAAAAAATTGTGTAAGCTATATTTCCCTCCCTTGGGTTTCTAAACTTTCTACTTTTCTTCTTTTCATTAGATTCTGGTTATCACGGATAGTCATTTGGTTATCATTTTGACGTTTTACTTATTAATTATTAAACGTCAGTTTCATACGAAATAAAAGTAAACCACTTTTCAACCTTGTATTCATATGATTTTTGCCAAATAAAGATAGTTTGTTACCAATAAAATCAAAAGAACGTTTGTTTAATTATTGGAGAAAAACGAAAGATTAAACAATGTAAATGCTACATTACGGTCAGAATTTTCAATACTGAAAAAACTTTCAAAGAAAGGAAAATGTTAATTTTGACCGAGCATTTTTAAACCAAGTTTCCAAAATTACCGGCCCCAAAAGTTTAAGATTTCAACGCAAGTAGAATGCATTCAATTTTTGAAAGAAACATATGACTCAGATTATCTAATGATAAAGGTAGGAAATTGAAAATAATTTATTTAATTGTTTTTCCCGGCGGCATTTAAGATTTCTCTTATTATGGGAATATATGGAGCTTGTCGTGGAGATGAATTGCTAAATAAGAAAGTTGAAGACATTGATACCAGAGGAGACTTATTGATGGTATCCCTGCTCGAAACAAAAAATAATATAAGGAGAACTCTTATAGTCTATAATATAAAAATGAATCGCAAAATGTGTTGGTAAGCGCATAACTCAACAACGCCTGGACCAATTTGGCCAAATCTTTTTTTAAAATGTTCGTTGAAGTTCAAGGATGGTTTTTACGACGAGAAAAATTAGAATTATTGCTGGAAAAACCCTAAAAACAGCCCTTTTCTTCTTCCCATACAAATGATTTGCAACTAAAACGTAGTCAATTTGAGCTTTATTGCTATGGTATAAAGTTCATATTAAATTACGAATGTTTTTATTTACGACTGCTATTAGTCAATGTACGTGGCCCAACATGATTCCAACAGTTACGAACTGTTGATGGTGAATTGTGTGGATCCTACAGAGAAGCCTGTCAACGTTTGCAATTGCTTGAAAATGACGCTCATTGGGATCAAACTCTCAATGATGCTGTAATATCATCACACGCTCATCAAATACGAAGATTGTTTTCTATAATCATATCTACATGCTTCCCATCAAACCCAATTGATTTGTGGATCAAGTACAAAGATTATATGTGTGATGATATTTTGTATCAAATACGGAATAGAATAGGAAATCCAAATATACAAATCAATGAAAAAATTTACAATGAAGCATTGATTTCAATTGAGGACATGTGCTTGATAATGTCAAACAAACTATTAATTCAATTAGGCCTGACCGCGGCCAATCGTCCAATGCATGACGCTTTTAACCAAGAGTTGCATCGAGAAAAACTGTATGATCTCAACGCTTTGAAAGAATTAATTCAAACAAATCTTCCACTGTTGAATGAACAACAGAAGTATGTATTTGAAACTCTTATGAAAGTTACAAATGATGAAACTGAAGGGATTTACTTCTTAGATGCACCTGGTGGTACAGGAAAAACTTTTTTGATTTCATTAATATTAGCAACAATTCGCTCACAAAATAAAATTGCACTTGCACGCGCAGCAACTTTGCTTGAAGGTGGTCGAACAGCCCATTCAGCACTAAAATTGCCATTAAATATGCAAAGCAATGAAACTCCAACCTGCAACGTTTCGAAGAACTCTGCAATGGCAAAGGTTTTGCAGTAATGTAAATTGATTGTTTGGGATGAATGAACGATGGCACATAAAAAATCTTTGGAGGCTTTAGACAAAACCTTAAAAGATCTACGGAGCAAGAATAACCGATTTGGTGGTGCAATGATTTTATTAGTAGGAGATTTTCGTCAAACATTACCAGTGATTCCACGATCAACCCCATTGATGAACTCAATGCATGTCTAAAGTCCTCCATTCAAGTACTTCATTTAAGCAAGAATATGCGTGTCGAGTTGCAAAATGACCAATCTGTAAACATATTCTCTAAACAACTCATTAACATTGGTAATGGCAAATTTCCTATAGACATGTTGACTGGCTGCATTAACTTTCCTCAAAGTTTTTGTCAGTTAACTCGATCAAAAGATGAACTTATTCAGAAGGTGTTTCCAGATGTTTCTCAAAATTACAGGAACCATGATTGGTTGAGCGAACGAGCTATACTGGCTGTGTTACTGCAACTTATAGTTGAATTCATTTATTTATATTCCGAGTTGCTTGCTCGATTCAATAATTCTACCCTCTGTATATGTTCATATCATTTTCCATTAAACGCGTAACATATGTTGGAGCATATGACCTATGTCGAACAAAGAAAGGGTACGACACCGACGTTCATCCGATAAAGTGCAATACTTCTCTTCGCAGAATTTCTCGTTAATTCTACAAGTTAGAACTCTGGTGAAAAAGTGACTATTCTCGCTCGGACAGGTGAATTCAGCCGTACTGTGAAACCAGGTAGGCAGAAGTCAGTGCTCCAGAATTCGATTTTCTTTCGAGTCATTTTTTCATATTTTTTCAGAATTTCATTGTTAATTTCTCTTTCGTTTTCGTTTAATTTTCAAAGGCCCTTGTCGTGCCAGGCTGCAAAAAACATAGATGTAAATGAATTAAATTTCAAAATTCAAGAACAAATTACAGGCGAATTGAGGATATATAAATCAGTTGATCCGGCTACTAATCAAGATGATGTAATCAACTATCCACCGGATTTTTTAAACTCGCTGGATTTGCCAGGATTGCCACATCACAATCTTCAATTAAAGGTTGGATCGGTGGTTATAATGTTGCGAAATATCAACCAACCGCGTCTTTGCAACGGTACACGGTTAGCGATAAAATAATTACTAAACAATGTGATAGAAGCAACTATACTCAAAGGAAAGTATAAAGGAAAAGATGTTCTCATTCCACGCATCCCAATGATTACGACTGATGTGCCATTTGAGTTTAAACGACTACAGTTTCCAGAGCGGCTTGCTGTTGCTATGACTATAAACAAGTCCCAGGGGCAATCATTAAGTGTTTGTGGTATTAATCTAGAAAACCCATGTTTCTCACATGGTCAATTGTATGTTGCCTGTTCCCGTGTTGGAAAACCATCAGATTTGTTTATCTATGCGCTAGGTAATCAAACAAAAAACATCGTATACCACAAAGCACTATGATGTTATGATAATGATAATGATAATGATAATAATAATAATTATGATTCACATGATTAACAATACAGCGATTACTTACTTTTAAATCCTTATATATGTTTTATTTAATTATTTCCTATTCACAATGCCCTATCATCAGGGTGACGGTTCTGTTCAGGAGAATTTTTTAAAATACGTAGGCACAAAAACTGCCACATTACGAATCTTTTTGACAGGACGAAGTCTGTCGGGTCAGCTGGTTTCAAATAACATTGAATCTAATTTAAATATACAACAAATTCATTTCACTTCGGCCCACCCACGTTCCTCATAGTGGTCTATTCATTTTGTACAAAATAGTAAACGCATAATACAACCTCGGAAAAAAAAAAACATTCAGCAAAATTCCTAGCAGAATAGCAACCTTTTTAAAACTGCCTGAACCGCGTACATACATATACAAGACAGATTTGATAAAACTCAAAAGACATGGAGGCTGGAGTTCTTGTACGGTTGCAGAAGCTATATTGATGATTGCTTATCCAATAAAATTAATATTTCGCAAAAAATCCTTGCAAATCAAAAGCGTAAACCTATCAGTAGTGAATGTAACCCACTGAATGAAATACCAGTGAATTAAGATATTTCCAAGAATTCATCAACTTCATCCATTGAAATAAGTCATAATGCTAACAGTTCTGTAAGCATGTCTGATGTTCATCAAACACCTATCAAATGCTTACAAACTCTGCTATTGCCATTCATAATTGTGCCCAAGGAATAATCAATATTAATAATTACAATTCATCAGCCTTACCTTTCATCAATAAAATTAATTGATTCATTAAATTAAAAATGTTTTATTTCAATTTAATACGAGACGAAAGCCAGTTTTGTGTCACTCAGCTGTCTAAAACAGTCTCGACAGCCTCAAGCCAATAAATGCATCTTTTCTGCCCTCATACTTATTAATAATTAATAAGTTAACAATAATTTTTTTGGATTTTGGGAAAAGGGTCCTAAAAGAGAAAGGGAGTCCATTGAAAATTTTCAGATCCACCTTATTAATCATTTTAATTTAACGGTGGAAATGGGCGTCCGTGTATTGGGCATGGCTTCGCAGTTAGTGAGTTATAATGAAAGAAATTTTTTGGGTAGGTATATATATATAGTAGATTTGAAAATATGAAACAATATATAATATAATCTAAACACATCAAAGAACTGCTTCATATTGCAATTTTCCATTAAGTTAATTTTCAAATTAACTAAACATTTGTAAATTATAATTGTAAATTAAAATTGAATAATTGTGACATGTTTTCGCTTCGTGGAACCTTTTTTGTATGCTCATAAAATAATATAAATATTACTTGTAAACCAGAAACAGATCTGTTTAATTTTTATTATCCAGAGGGTTATGATAAAGTAATGCACAAAATTCATAAAACGTGCAACGAACACTTTTAAAAAAATCCGGACACACGTGAAACGGTGTTTTATATTCCGCATCTCTTGACATAAGTTACAAAAATAACAAGTCAAATTTGTCAAAGTTATGACGTCATCAACATATTTTTTTAATGGGAAGCTAAGATTTTTATTACATTATGTGATAAAGCTTGTTTTTTTACACTAGGGAAAAATAGTTGCAGTAGAGCTAACATAAGAAAAAAACGAGAAAATGAATAAAAAACGAAATAAACGTAAGTTTCATAATAACTTTTCATTTAACTAAACAGTCCATTAAACCAAAACTATTTCTTATAGGAATTGTTCAAACTGTGTCCCGTTTACTAACTGACATAGGCCAAGACGATCGTACACCGCATTTACAGAGTTTTCGATCGTCTGTGGAGTTATAAGAGTCATTTCGTGTCTAATTCGTTCCATTGATGGCCGGTTTCTGAAGTCAAAATAAACTCAGTTTATCTATTCGAGAAAGTTAAACGAGAGATAACTGTCGAATTGGGTTTCTGACTACCGCGCCGACAGATAAACTACACATAAACTCCATTTATCTTAACTCGTTCCGATGACGGGTTATCTCGACGTTAACTATTCAATATTTACATGACAGTTCCAAGATAACCTCAAAATTATATCTCCGAAAATTCGAAAATTCAAGTTCATAACAAACATGGAATTGACTAAAGAAATATTTTCAAGTTCCTCATCAGATGAAGAAATTCTAGAATTCATCAATAATATATCAATACCTCGACAGATAAGGATTCGTAGATCTCCGATGGAAATGTATTCAGATGAAGAGTTTAGGTAAGTAGTAGTAACTGTCTTTTATTGCAAGCAATTGGCCAATTGACCTGAGGTCTTTCAGCCTATTAAAAATACACAGTAGCATAGTTTCACAAAAATCTAACATTAAACATTTGTTTATGAAAGTGTATCTTGGATGTTTTCTATTAGAAATATTCTCGTAATATGGTATTGATTCTTCAAATTTTTTTAGGCAAAGATACCGACTGAACAAAAGCACAGTGGGATATTTTTGTGATAAACTGAACCCAGTTTTATCCTCGACATCTCAGAGAAAAGTGGCATTATCTGTTTTAGAACAAGTGTGCATTGCTCTACGATACTATGCCATAGGCACTTCAAATTGTTATAGGAGATGATATCAATGTTCACAAATCAACGGTATCTAGAGTTATTTTCAATGTGAGCAAAGAAAAAGCCATACTATTATATCTGATATATATTATATCTGAAAGATTTATATTTATGCCAAAAAATGATACCAAAATTCTAGAAACTGAGACGGCCTTCTATAACATAGCAGGCTTTCCAAATGTACTCGGTTGCACTGATTGAGTCAATACATGCTACTGTCGAAGGAAATGCATTCAGAAGATTAATAGCAATTCAATATTTTAGGTGAGTGGCAGGGTGTAAAAACAGGTATTCTTTTGAAATTTCTTAATTTTGTTCGTATTTAATTTTTGTGAAGTCATCTGAGACACAAATAGCAAATATTCAAATTGGTACAATGGTATGAAATTATTACCTTTATTAATGAGGAGAAATGCCATAATTAGTAGGAAAAAATATATGCATATTTTATAGCAAAAAGTGTGTGATAGCCGAGGGAATTCTTAACTGAAAGCTTGTTTTTGCAACTCAGATAACGTCACTTTGTGTGAGAGAGACGTCAGAACTTTCTATCTCTCTGCAATATGTAAGAGCATACCTGTGTTTGTAATCAAGGGGTAAATTAGAGAACTTTTAATTTAAGTTATTTATTTTTCCTATAACTTTTTTTTCATCACTTCTAAACACAATTTCGCCTCTTCTATTTCTATTAACTTCAACGTAAGTTCTGCCTCCACCAACTGTTCCCTCTTCTGGCCTTCAGATTTTCGAAATCAATCAGTTTTTGTATTAACTCCACTTTTTTTTCTGTTAATAAGTCCTCATTGGCCTGCTTTGCATTTTTGCTTTTCATAATTGTGTTTGTTGTTGTAATGAGGGCTTTTTTTTTGTTGTAGTCAACCCTAATCGACTAGATGCTGATCTCTTTTCACCTGGTCACCTTCTAGGAGTTTAAGGAGTCTCCAGAGGACTATTATGTGAAGAGGGTTCTTCCTGTGAGAGAATTACCTCCTCAGGGAAATTCAATTCTATATCTGCAATGTATTTTAGTTGAATAAATATCTTTTGTATTATGGTTACCTGTTTGATTGGAATATCTCAATTGTTACGAATCTCACATATATAAGAATTACCCACTTTGCTCAGTAGCACTACAGGATGATTCTTCCTGCAAGTACTGAACCCTGCTGGCTGGTTGAAGGCATGTTGACACAAATCTCAGGGCTTGCAGGAGGTGGCACAATGGCAGTGCCTGCTGATTCCCTCTCTTCCTAATTTGGAATATGTTATTTTTAGTTCATTCGAAATTACATAATTTATCATATGCAGTAGGCGCAATAATTATAGTGTAATCCAGATTCCTTATCATACTCACTAAGTTCATAATACCCAGCTGACGAGTCGTAAGGGTTTGTTAGTGGTGTGAAGTGATGCTGCAACAAACCCATTACTTTCTCATCAACTTTCGTTGCCTTTGGCGTAAAGGTCCCTCCACGAGTTTTGTATCTTTCACACTGCTAATCGACACAAATTATGAAAACAATAAAATCCTCTTGCTTATGTTTACCTATGTAATTGAAATTTGATTTTACCTACTTTGTGTCGTCGAAATTTTTTTTCGCTTTTTTCTTTATATTATCATATAAAGCACGGAGCTGTTTCTCGCTCCGCGGACCAGTGTCTCCAGCGGGGTTGAATTTTACTCTATCTTCTGCAAGGCTTGTTTTTTCAAATTCAAATTAATGGCATCCATCTTTTTATTGTCGATAGTACCAATAAAATCTTAAGCAATGTCCAATAACAATATTTTTTCACGCTCAGTGAAATTTCTAGTCCATTGTCGACTCATTTTGTTGCGTAATTGTTTTTTTCCTTTGTTTTTGAATTTGAATTCACAATCTTTGACGCCAAAAGAACGTCACAGAATGTTGAATATATCTCTTGATTCTGTGTTCCGCTTTCGATACGATTTGTAAATACGATTTTTTTCCATATAGAATTATAAGAGAATGATTATTTTATAGTTGTGAATTAGTCTTTCTTTGAAATTATATTGAATCTTTTAAAATATGTCAGGTTTGATTACAGTGACATCTATTATCACTTTCATGAACTAACTATACTGTCGATACCGTGGAGTTATCCTATCGATAGCTAACCGAACTATAAATTTGACATCAGAAACCCGTGCGACGTTTATCGAGCCGATAAATATTAACCACAGTTAACGGCTGGATAACTATCTGACGTTTATCTGTCGAGTTCAGAAACCGGCCATGAGTCTTCTAAATTGTCTGGCCGGTTAATGTAGACCCGACTTTCAAAATGTCCCCACAGAAAAAAATCAAGGGGGGTATGATCAGGTGACCTACGTGGCCACTCCATTGGTCCACGTCTTCCAATTCACCGTCCTTCAAACTGGTTATCCAGAAACCTTCGAACAGTAAGACCATAATGTGGTGGTGCGTTATCTTGTTGGAACCAAATACTGGGATCCAAGTTTTCCCCATTATTTGTATCCGAAAATGCCGCAAGTAGGTCCGGAAGCACTGCCATACGAAGATGTTCCAAATATCGTTCAGCTGTTAATTTCCCGCGATTTCCCTGACGATTCCTACCCAAACATTAATTTTTTGGGGGCGCTAGGTGTGTTTTGTCTGCATGCCGAGCCCAGTAGCGACAATTGTGTCTATTTACAGAACCACTTAGACAAAACGTTGCCTCATCGGAAAATAGTACACTATTAAGAAAATTTGGATTTTCGTCACAATGCCGCATGAAGATTCCACAAAATTCCAAACGTCTGTCCGGATCATCTTCTGAGAGTTCGTGAACAAGTTGAACTTTGTATGTGTGTAGTTTTTCTTGTTTTAACATCTTTACTACAAACGACTGACTAACATTTTCTTGTAAGGCAATTTCTGTTTTAGTTGCGTGAGGGTTGTTTTCTACTGACTGCAAAATATCTAACTCCACATTGTCACTTATTCCTGGTCGTCCAGATTTTGGAGCATCCCTCACGCTTCCGTTGCATTAAATTTTGCAAGAATTCTGCTTACTGTGCTTCTAGCAATTGGAGGTCTTTCCAAATGTGTGCACATGCACATGCTTCTTCATGACTTCGAAGACGATCGCCGTAACCTACCATCATTTGAATTTCTATCCTTTCTCTTTCGTTTAAACGAGGCATAATAATAAAACTGGTGTCACACTAATTGAACGACTGACACTGACACATCGTTGTTTTAGTAAATCAATCGAAAAAATTGATAAGAACAGATGTTCTTACTAGATAAGTTTAAGTTTGACCTCTTTTTATAATTGGTTTTGTTATTGCGTTTTTTATTCATTTTCTCGTTTTTTTCTTATATTAGCCTTACTGTAACTATTTTTACCTAGAGTAAAAAAACAAGCTTTATCACATAATGTAATAAAAATCTTAGCTTCCCATTAAAGAAATATGTTGATGACGTCATAACTTTGACAAATTTGACTTGTTATTTTTGTAACTTATATCAAGAGATGCGGAATATAAAACACCGTTTGATGTGTTTTTGCATTTTTTTCAAAAGTGATCGTTGTACGTTTTATGAATTTTGTGCGTTACTTTATCATAACCCTGTATATCTTGCATGCTATTTAGATGGAACTCAGTTTCTAGCGCAAGTTGTGAATGTAGCAGAAGAAACAATACCTCATCTAATCAATAGTTGTCCCATATATAAATTTCAAGATAGTTTTAGGGCTATTCATGATGTTTCCGACTCTTTCTTGGAATGGGTTAAAAATTTCAAACGAATATGATACGTATTTTTGTTATTCAGTTCTTTTTTCTGCTTTTGTCTTTTTATTTCCAGATTCGATGTGAGCAACGTGAAGAAGTCTCTGTCTCCATCAATAGAAGACCACTCTTGAAGAAAGAAGTCCTTAAAATATATGTCAGCTTATTTTTGTATTTTCACACCAGCCAGGGCTTTTTTTACTGGGGTTTTTTCTCTCGGATTTTATGTCATACTCCGAATTGTATGACACCCCGTCACTAACCCCTGATCTATATGCTTTATTGCTTGCTAACTAAATATTGTCAGCCAAAAGTTCTTGTAGGTTATGCCAAGACCTTTCAAATTATGTATAGTATTGCAGGTTACGAGCTCTGTAGCGCTTTGTACATAGCCGCGAAATTCAAAAGACAAAAAGGCGGAAGGGAGTTATTTGGTAACCTATTAATAAACAATGAAATTGTAAATGAAATGAAATTTTTGTTTGTTAATATGTAGGGAACTCTCCTCTCTGAATTTAAAAGAAAAATTCTCAAGTAAATATTCTGGAAATATAAAAATAAAAAATACATTTTTGATGGATTGAAAATTAATTTTTTTTCAATTATGAATAACGATTAATTAAGAAGTTGTAAAAAATTATTTCTTGAAATACTGAAAAAGTCAATTTGTTCATGAAAAATTCATAACTTAATTTTTATTGAAAATTCATAAATAAATGGAAATTAATTTCATTCTTTGAGTTAATAAATGTTTTTGTTTACATGAAGCGGTAAACAAGTAACGAATGAAAAAAAATTTCATAACATAACGGTGATTTTTTTTGTGAAATATGAAATATGATTATAAACATAGTATTGAGTTCATTAAAACTTTAGATATAAGGAAGGCTCCTCGAAGCTAAAAAAAATATAGCAATTATTAAAATACTTTTAAATTTACAATGGAAATAGGAAGATTCAAAAATTTGTTGACTGACAACGGTCTAGTTTGCTGAAAAATTCACTTCAATAAAAAATTGCATCAGGAAGAAGTTTTTAGAGTATTGAAATCACATCATAACTTTTCAGATTTTTGAAAATTATATATACTCTGAAAAAATTTTTCGCTAAACCTCAATATAGTGCACGGGCAACGATAAGTTAAAATTATTAATAATGGAGTTATGACGTTAATCGTATATCAGGAGTATCAGGACTTTTTTTAGTAAATTAAAATTAAATCATTCAGGGACTTTATTTCCAAAATTCAACCAAATTATTAATTTACTAATTATAAGATATAAACTAAACAACACTTTTTACAATCTATAACTGTTTATAACTTTTGAAATTTCTTAATGTACCCTCGCACAATGATATAGACATAATCACGAATGGAAAGAGCTATATCACATAATTTTCGTAAAAGTATGCACAATTAACGTCATTTTGCACTCATTAACTAGGCTGACACGTCGGGATAACAGAAGCTTCTGTTCACACAACAATTCCATTGATTATCGACACGAACTCCCAGAAATTAGGTAGATTGTGCTATTATATTAAATATTGAAACGAGATCATTTCTGGAAATTTTTTTCTATATCTATTAGTCTTGAACATAATGCACTTAGTTTTATCGACATTGAGAAGCAACCTGTTCACATGATACCCTTTACTGATTTTATCGAAAACTGTTCGATGCATGATAAAACGGAATGAAACATGTTAATATCCAAAGATGAGAAATCTACAAAAAGAAAACTCAAGGAGGCCGCATTCATGAACATCACTTACAATCCCATAAGTGCACCATCAATTGAATTGCCGGAAACTTGGAAGATGTTCGATGTAACTTGAAGAAATCTTCAAACCACAGGTAAATGCAAAAAAAAAATTTATTTAGTTTTCGCAGTATGTCTAGTCGACATTAAGTTAAAAACTTTTGTGAAATCGAATGCTTTTGTAAAAGCTTATTTCACCTTGAAAATGACAGAAGATGCCTGTTGAAACGTTGGTTACAAGAACAATAATAGATTATGGGTATTGCCCAAACAATAATTCTATACCATCAAAATATGCTTATCTCCTCATCTGTGCCAAATCTCTCTCCATGGAGGATGTTTTTGAATTCTGCGAAAAGTCAGTAGTCTTTAGGGGCCAGACCTGGAGAACACGGTGGGTGCGTTTACAAGTCGGTCATTTTTGCGGTTTTTTTTTTATCTATTTGTGAAACATTATCTTGTTGAAAGATCACCTTTTTGGCGCTCTTGTTCACCTGAACAGAGTGCTTATCAATTTGCCCAAATGTCTGTGACTTTCGAATTTTTGGGCAAAAGTGGTATCAATCGTTTTGTTTGGACCTACTGATGAATAATCCGTGGTCAAAATCGATTCTGTCCGTCCGTCCATCCGTCCGGCCGTCCGTCCGTCCGTCCGTCCGTTCCGTGAACACGATAACTCTCGAACGGATGAAGTTAGAGAGTTGAAACTTTCAGAATAGGTTTGAGGTATAAATATCTCGGCTAAGTTCGTTATTCGGTCAAATCGGCCGAATTGGTTCGGAGTAAAAAAAAAAAAATTTTTTTTCAAATGACACTGTTCAAATAAAAATTTTTTTATGGTGCAGTTTTATCAGACGTATACAAAAATACCACTCTCGACTTCGACAAGCTAATAGTTCTGGAGATAGGATTTTTCAAAATTTAAATAATTGTAAGTGGTTTACAAGAGCGCCTAAGCCAACTGACCTCACGTCAGTGCTTTCTAATTTTTTTTTTTATTAAAATGAGGCTTTATCTGAATATTTCGGCGTTCGACCGATTCGAAAAATCAATGTTATAGTCGCTATTGCTTGTTTTTGCGCACATCTTTAAGTTCAAAAACTAGTAGAACAGGGTGGTATCGTTTCGACCAAATGTCTGTAATTATTTTTAGTCATCTTATTTTATAGTGATACAATCTTTCCAACGTTTCTCCAGCTTTTCGATACCACTAGTGTAGAACGATTTATCGTGACCCTCAAAATATGCTTCAGTTTCGGCAATCACTTGATGCGATGAGCCAGTAGTCGCTACGGTCAAAATCTACTACTACTACGGAGGGTGCAGTAGCAATTCAAAACCATTCGACTATTTTTGCGGCTATTTTTTTTAACTTGTGACACGGTGCATTCGAAAAGCGATCCTGAATGAAGAAATTGACTAAAACATGGTTTGGATCCCTGAAACTTTACCTCCATTATAAATAATTAATAATTTTGATTTAACATTGCCGTCTAGCTCCATATTGAGGTTGCGCTTAAGGGGTCGCAAGTTAGAAAGTTGCAATAAAACATTTTTCAGAGAATATATTTTATTTTTCAGAGTATGTAAAGATTTGAAAATCTAAAAAAATTATAATGTAGAAATGATTTCCGTTGGGATTTCTTATTAAGGTTAATTCATCAATAACCTAGTCCTCTGTTAATCAAGAAGTCTTTCCAAGACTTCCCTTCTCATTGTAAATATTTGAATAATTGCCATTAGAAGATTTCGCTTCGTGGAGTTTAAATAACAAGTTTGAATAAATTCAATACACCTTGTTTATTATCATTTTTTTCAATAAAAGAAGTTCATCAAAATGATATTTCTTCCATTTGTAACATACCAAGTGTTTTTATTTAACAAAAAGACATTTATTAGGAAGAAACCTCAATTTGTTTAGGAATACTTAATAAACTACTATAATAACAATTACAACTTCTGATAGGAAAATAAAGATAATAATAATTTTTTATTGTAAATGAATTTTTTACATATTTCTATCTTTCAAATAATGATTTAAGAAAAAATTTTTTTCTCGTTTATTTAATTATAAATCATGTAAAATAATTTACACGTCTCTACAAATGAAGGAATAAATTTTTTGTTCTTTGACACTTTTGTCCTTGTGCATAAGAATACAGAAAAAAAATTATTTAGATTTATCATCATAGTTTGAAAATATACGTAGTACAAAAATTGTAGCAGCTGACCTATTTCTTAACTCAAAAACTGTTATATCTTTTGAACGTTCAGGTTATTTTTGTTGGTAATGAAATATTCTTTCATATAGGTCGTCATTTACTAATTTTGTATCTATTGTTTATCTCATGTGCTAGTCATTTTCTCATAAAAATTAGAGTACCAATTGCAGTTATTCGTCTATTTTTCATTTGTTTTTTTCATAACCTAACTTTAAGTTTTCCCAAATCTTCGGTCTATTTACCTTCCAGATACTTACTTACCAGTCTTTGGCTGTATTTCTGATTTCCACAATTTAAATGATTCTGAAACTTAAAGAAATACGAAAATATTCATTAATTATAGGATAAGAGGTTTCACTAATATTCTTCAGTCAACTTATACACAGGGGCGTTTTTGTAATTTTACATTATATTATAGGTATATTATTGTATATAATGACAATTATATACTATGAATATTTATTCAATTTGAATTTAAATTGATTCTCGAAAAAAGTTGTTAATTAACAAAGGTCCAGTTTAGTGGAAAATTAATTTTAATAAACAGTTAATAATATAATAATAATAAAGGAAATAAGTTCTTTGCAATGTTTCAATTATATTACAATTTTTTTAGATTTTCTAATTTACTGAAAATCTGGTGTTCAAAGATGAGTGTTTTATTTAATTATTATGGAAACTATTCATGCAAAATAATTTCAATTTTGTAGGTCAGAATTGAATGATTTCAAGTACATTTCTGAAATACTTCCAGTTTCTCAGTGTTGCCAGATATATAAAAATTTTGCAACAGCTTTGTTATTTGAAATGGGATAGCTCGTATTCCCGTATTTCTTTTATTATGATTCTCCAACAAAAATTAAATAAATTTAATTCACTCTCCTTTATCTATCTTTAATGGTTTTTGATTTATAAATTATTTTACAAAATTTGAATCAAATTTGAGGAACACGAGAATGGCTATATTTCGCTCAATTGTTGGAGAAGGATAATGGGTTAAACCGCAGGAATGCAGAAAATATGGGAAATGGATGGAAGGTACTTGCCGACACGTGTTTCTGCTTATTGGCTTCTTCAGGGCAAGGCAACCAAGAAACCTAGATATGGATGGAAATGAATAATAAAATAAAACATAAATGACACCAGGTGACCACAACAGGAGCGAGCATCCAATTTGTGGCTTCAACCAAAGATACCTCTGGTTTGGAGGCTAAACCGAGCATCGCCACGATGAAAGCATAAGCAACCTGTGTGATGCGACCAAAACCCAAGGATACAATTAAATTCAAAGTGAAGATAATACGGTGAAATAAGATATTGGAGAAGGATAATGGGTTAAACCGCAGGAATGCAGAAAATATGGGAAATGGATGGAAGGTACTTGCCGACACGTGTTTCTGCTTATTGGCTTCTTCAGGGCAAGGCAACCAAGAAACCTAGATATGGATGGAAATGAATAATAAAATAAAATATATATTTCTATATATATTATTTTCTGCATTCCTGCGGTTTAACCCATTATCCTTCTCCAATATCTTATTTCACCGTATTATCTTCACTTTGAATTTAATTTCGCTCAATATTCGAGATTTCAGTTTGAAATTTCACATAACCTCAAATAATAGTTTGGTATGCGCCACCGCTTTCGAATCTCAGTTATCAGTTATACAGAGTGGTAAAAAATTGAATACTATTCGTCAACTCACAAAATTATACCTAACAATAAAATGAAAAAAATTAAATTAAAAATTGTCAGTTATACATAGTGATAAATAAAAATTACTAATTGTCATGTCACAAAATAGTAAGAAACTCTTCTTCTCCAAATAAGACATCCAGAATGTTTTTTTCTTTTCAGAATAAGATCAACCCACTCTACAATTTTTCCTATTTTTCCTATACCTACCTCGTTTGGATTCTTAGTAATCTTACTGAATTTCAGATTATTTATACAAAAACGCCTGCAAAACACTTAGAATACTATTTGTTAGTTGTGTGAACTTGAATAATGGTTTTCTATAAATCGAGCTGACTCACAGATATGTTTATCTATAGGCGACATAGAAGTCACAAAGAAAATAAAAATACAAAGAAATTAAGCCTTATGATCAATTTGAAATTCAGTAAATGCAGAAAACTTAGAATCCAATTCAGATAGAAATAGAGAAATGCATAGAAAAATTGTTGAGTTGCTATAATAGTTCTCATTATGAAAATGAAAAAGTACTGGACGTCCAATTTGAAAAAGCAGTTTCTAACAATTTTGTGACTTGACAATTAGTATTTTTTTTGGGCCACTATATATAACTGACAACCATAATTCGAGCACGTCGGCGTAGATGAAACTATTATCTAAAATTATGCCAAATTTCGAACTGAAAACTCAAGTATTAATCACAATAAAGTCATTTTCGGGACTGCCAAATTCGATTCAAAAGTCTTTTAAATATTTTTTTAATACCATACTACTCAAAAACTGTAAAAGATACATGTAGGAAAAAAGAATAAATTAATGAAAATTTTTATGGAGAATCTTAAAAATATTTAAAATAACAAAGCTGTTGCCAAATTTGCATACATCTGGCAACAAGAAATGTACCTTTGGTAACCTAATATTGATCAAAAAATTTGAAATTTGAAAGGACACCCACCTTGGTACATCGGATATACTTATAGGCAAACCTCAATTTTCGGGATAGCAATTTTTAACGTTAAATAAAAATTATGGATAATGGAGCTTCAGTTCCGGATATCGGAACTTTGTTTCAGTGAATTTGCTTCTCCTTACGATCTCTCATCCAAAACCAAAGAAAAATTATTGGACTAAGTATAAGTAAAAAAAAATAAACACCTGTTTTTACCATCTTTATAAATCATAACTTTTCAATTTTTTATGTTCTTTCTTCTTTAGCACAATGATGTAGACATAATCCCGAATCGAATGAGCTATATCGCATGATTTTCGTATCTCTTATTAACGTCATTTTAAATTCATTTAATAGACTTGATGCATTTCGATGCAAATCGAAGGAGACTGCCATCGACACACTATTGTAAATATTCAAAGAAATATCTTAGCAATTTCAAACGGAACAGAGTAACAAAAACTAAATATAGTCAAGGTGAATTTAAGGAAATCTTTGCTAGCGCGAACGATAAAAGAGTTTAATGATCACTGATTACAGTACTATCAGGCAATACCTGAACGTTGAATGGCGCGAGTATCCAACACAAATTCAACCACTTTTTGAACACCAATATGGTGCGCCAACTGTTGGATTAGAATGGTAAATACAAAGGAATGCAACTCATTTAGTGCTACCTAGCGGGCAGGTAGGAAACTAAGCGGATAAACATGGATTTCCCCCTCTTGACTTTATGATCTGATTCGATGACTCAAAGGAATTGTGCGTGATCATGACGAACAACAAATTTATCATTATTTAAATAGTTGGAGGTTTATTCACTTACATTTCTCGGAAATTATTCTAGGCTAGGCATAGCCTTATAGAAAATCATTCCGTAATATTAGATTGTTATAATACAATACATAAACGGTTAGGAAATCAGGAAAAACACCAAGACATGCGAGTTTATATACTTATTGATTTATTCTCACCTAGAAGCCAGATACCCGATTAAGGAAGGATATCAAGTGCATACAGGGTGTTTTCTTCAAAACTAGATGTTGTAGATGAGATCGATGCGAAGAAATTCCAGAAAATAACTATAGGTATACATGCCATTTTCGATTTATCCGCATTTATCAGAAATACATGGAATTCAAAGTATTTTAGCATTATCATTACCATAAGCTATTCAAGCTGGTGTCTGCTTCAGGTTTGATTTAATGTAAACCGAATATGTATTTTATTTATATACAGGTGGTGATCATGCTCTAGCAAAAACAACATGGGATAGATGGTTTCAACGGTTCAGAAATAATGATTTTGATGTGAGAAATGAAGAACGTAGAAGACCAACAAAAAAGTTTGAAAACGTCGAATTGCAAACGATATTGGATGGAGAAGACACTTTAAATCAAAAGCAAATGGCAGAAATGTTATATGTTGCACAACAAACAATTTCTGAATGTTTAAAGTTTATGGGAAAGATCCAAGAGAGTGGAAAATGGGAGCCACATGAATTGAATGAAAAACAGATGGAAAACCGAAAAAACACTATTGTTAAATTTCGCTTCAAAGACACAAAATATAATCGGTTTTGCATCAGATTTGAACGGAAAAAATTTGTTTTTCATAGAGATCAAAAGAGATCTGTAATTATTTTAAATATTCCAAAGTTAATTATAAAAAAAATTGATTCGAATTGTTTAAGTTACAAGAATATTTCATTCTGTATATGATGAAAGTTAAGCTTTTCTGAAAATAAAAGAATTTCCTCTGCGAAGACCACATCATATTGCATTAACCATAAATCAATGGAAAAAAAAACGTTACTATCATAGACATATAAAGAGATAGACCCATTTATTTACATTAAATCATGTAGCTCCCATTGAAAAAGCAGTTTGGCAACCATACGCCATACGTATCCATCCCATTTGTGATGTTGTCATAATGTATTTTATTTCTTGAAACTGTTTGAAAATATTCAGTATGTTGACGTAGGCACAGAACTAAAAACTAAGAACTGATACTTCACTATGTGATGATCGACAACTCTGCACGAACATATTCATTCATAAAATTCACTCACCGTATTTCCCCCTTATATTATACGTGACGTTGCCAAAGCGCTAGGAGTTAACTTGTATTTGTTTACAAGTGAAAATTAAGTAAAATTAAGTGATTATTGTGATTTTGCAGACTTCGAAAGAGTGTTTCAACTGTAAAACATGGTTCGACAATGTTATATATGCAAAAAATGATTATTTGAACCCAAATCTTTCTTTCCACCGGTAAGTTTCTGAATATGCTTTTGGCGTCAAGATTTGAACAATCAGTGTCGTAGAATGAAGTGCATGCAAAGGTTGTTTGTATTAATTGAATAACTTTTAAAGTTATACATTTAACCAAAATGAAATACCTGGATCAATATCAAACCCTATTTGTATCATTCATCCATCTACGACTTCTTCAATAATTTTTATTGCAGGTTTCCGAACAATATGGAACAAAAAAAATTTGGTTTTCCTAAGTATGATTTTCTATGACGAATGTCTTGGTGGGTTATTTACATGGCTAAATCATGAAACCTGAAAATTAGTAGATATTTCGAAGAAATATAGGACTAGGTCGATATACACTAAAACAATTTTGTTTTGGAATGAGTGATCAATGTTGAGTCAATGTTTTAGATGCATAAATCATTTTGAGTGGTTTTATTATGAATTTATATTATCGATAAATTTAAACATTGAAAGTTTGTTTCATTATCCCAACTTTTACCCAAATTTGATGGAACATGTTTCACAGAATTTCATGCTCTGGTCAAAACCAGGGTTATTTTTTTCATGGTGTTGCGATATTCTCTCAACAAAGGACAGTTCTTGGAATTTGGGGCAGCGGCCGTTACTTCCAAGAATGCCTTCTGTCGGACGGAATTTTGGAAATCCCTAAATTTAGCTACCTGAACTTTTGTACACGTCCGACCTCTCTCAATTATTCAAATTCATTCTCTGTCTAGACGCTCTCGTGTACAGTACTACAAGTAAGTTCTCTTTTATCACTTACAGATAAACCTTCTATGAGTTTGAGTGGTTCATCTCGCAACGACATCTTTAAATATATAAACTTCTGAATTGCAGAGAGAGAGGTGTTTGATATAATCATAGCATCAAATAATTGAAAAAAACAAGTCCATTCAGAGGCATCCCCCTTAAACGGCTTAATATTGATCTGTGGTAAGCTAATATTACAATGTCCTTGAGGAATAGAAGTTCTAATATTAGAGGTTGACAATTATTCAATTTGAAGTTCAATTTTTCCAGCAATGATATGAAATTTCACTTCTACTTCCTCACGATTTTGATCATCACAATTTTCGTAATTCGGCAAAAGTTCAATAGAATCCTGAACTTCGTCATAACCTTCGAAAGCAGCCTCGAGTGATTCGAGGTATCTCTTTAAAACCTTTGGATTTGATTGTGATCTAGAGTTTTGATCAAACCAATTGATAGTCCTGGTTATTTTTGCTTTGAATGTTGAGCGTTTGACTTAAGGTTATTATAAGATACGTTTTGTATTTTAAATAGAGCTTAAGTAAAATGTTCTATATATAAAAAATGAAGAAACTCAACAAAGTAGAAAGAAGAAAGAACAGAATCACAGAATGTGTGAACACATAAAAATCACAACCTTGCAAACTCTAACAAAGTCGAATTCTTGGATCCGGCTCGAAGGACCAATTTGTGCGGGTACAAAATTAAAAATAATAATAATCACCCGCTTAATGAAGGGCAGTGGACTTCCTGAGTCGCTGGTTATACTATAACAGTAGATCCAAAAATTATCTTTGGTAGAAAAGATGTTTGCAAGGTGAATAAAAACAAGTTTGTAGTTATAACAGAATTATGTATTCACAGATAAGAATAGTTACACAATATTCGGCACTTGAGTTTACACTCACAGAAAGAGTTTTTAGTGTCTATAATAACCAAGGATTTGAACTTCTCTGCTCAATCTTGGACACTTCTGGTAATGCTAAACAATAAAGAGATCTGATCTTATTTGTTGTTTTGGAAATCCCCACAGCTCTGCTCTAATCGTCGAGGTAGACTTCGTAAAGTAAGATGCAGACAATTTGGATAAAGCTTCTCAAACTCTCAAACAGATTATTTTGAGAGATTTTAAGATAAACTTGTAGTTCTGAGTGCCGTTATAGACTGGTGAAAGTAAATTGATAAAGGAGAACTTACTTGTAGTACTGTACACGAGAGAGTGTAGAGAGAGAATGAATTTTGAATAATTGAGAGAGGTCGTACAGGTAGCTAAGTTTAGGGATTTCCAAAATTCCGTCCGACAGAAGGCATTCTTGGAAGTACGGCCGCTACCCCAAATTCCAAGAACTGTCCTTTGTTGCGAGAATATCGCAACACATGGCATTTTATTAATGTCCTATTACCGCAGATAATAGCTACTCGGTAAAATTGAACAGACTAGGCAGTTTCACTCCTATGACTACCTACAAAAGATATCGATTATAATCGTACTTGTAGGGATTATAGTCCAATATTTTAATATCTACACTTTCCATTAAATCTTTCGAAATATAGAACGAAATACCCTCTATTATCGTATGAATTTATTTTAATATCATAGTGACGCAATTTGTCTTACCTAAATCGATTATACTAGATTTACAGTTCTAATTCTACAGGTTTTCTATCATAATCTCAAATATTTCTAATTTTGAAGGTTCCTCAAAAATTAAACAAAATCATTAAATCAGTAAGCCACTGAGTATTTGACGACTTCATTATGCAGCATTGCCAAAGTGCTAGAAAGCATATATTCCTGTCCTTTTCTGACACATGGTGAAATAATTCAATGTTGGCTATTAATTTCAACAGTTTTAAGAATGAAATGCTAGGTTTTTCTATTTATATGTCTATGGTTACTATGTAACGTAAGGGAAACGTTTTTTCAAAAGACTTTTTGCAGTTTGAATTTTAAATATTATTGACATTACTTAAAAAATACGTTTTATGAACTTTAATGTGTTTATTACGAGGACATCCAGTCTTGCATGGTATCGTTAGCGTATTTCAAGACAATTTCAGCAATATGTCATGACTAGGATAATAACTCAACGGTTTCCGAGTTATTAGGATTCATACGAAAACTTATAATGGAACATATGTTGATAGGTGAAGCTACTCCTCATCATCAAAAATTGATCCAAGTTTAATCGCTCGCCTCCTAGTTGATGTCTCTGAATCAGTCAATATATCCCAATCTAAAATGAGGAATATGAAGAAAAAATTACACATATTCCGGAGATCAGCTCCTACTTTAGAACATGTGTCACATCCATTCAATATAGATGAATTGAGGGCTGCAATCAAATCTACCAAATCCCGAAAAGCAGCAGGTTTTGACTGAATTTATCCAGAATTCAACAAACATTTAGGAAAAAGGCCTTGTCTTGGTTATTGTCTTTCTATAACAATATTCTGAATTTGGGAAACTTTCCTTCCGAATTTCGTAAGGCTAAAGTAATAGGGATTTTGAAACGAGGAAAAAATCCTTGTGATCCTAGTAGTTATCGACCCAGTAGTTTATTGAGTGTTCCTTTAAAGATATTAGAAAGGTTAATTCTTTTTAGAATTGAATCTTCTATAGAAAATGCTCTACAAAATTTCCAGGGTGGCTTTAAGAAAAATAGAAATTGTTCAGATCAGGTTCTCAGCCTTAGAACTTTCATAGAATCAGGCTTCAATGATAGGATGAAAACAGGAGATGCTTTCATTGATTTATCTTCGGCATATGACACTGTGTGGAAAGATGGATTAATTTTCAAACTCTATACCCATCTGAAGTGTGGGAAAATGGTACGATTATTAGAAAATATGTTATCTGATAGAAGATTTCGTGTTTTTATTGACAATAAGAGTAATAATTTCAAAACATTGAAAAACAGTTTTAGCTCCTTCACTTTTCAATTTATATCTAAGTGATTTACCCACGACATCATCTCAGAAATTTGTTTATGCTGACGACATTGCTATTGCTTACTATTATTCGGATTTCCATACTCTGGAAAACATACTGTCATCTGATTTGGAAATTTCAAAGAATTATTTTATTGAGTGGCGATTATGTCCAAATCCCAACAACACAGAGGTATCTTGTTTCCATCTGAATAATCATGAAAATTAGCTGTAACTTTCAAAGATTCTCCTATAGAACATAATTTATATCCAAAATACTTAGGAGTTAAATTAGATTTATCTCTCAATTACAAGGCTCATTTAGATGATCTAAGCCTAAAACTTAAAACTAGGATGATTTCTTCAGAAATTAGCTGGATCGTCTTGGGGTGCTGATGCTTCCACTCTTCGCACTGCATCTCTAGCCCTAGTTTTTTCTGCAGCTGAGTATTGTTGCTCTGTTTGGTTTAATAGTGCACATACACAAAAAATTGATGCACAATTGAATGCATCCATGAGAATAATTACTAGTACCATAAGATCTACACCGGTTCATTGGTTACCAGTATTGTCTAATATTGTCCCTCCTCATATTCGCAGACAGACTGCAGCTCTGAATTCTTGGAATAAATATCATTCTTTTCCCAATTTATTCCCAATTATTTCATATATTTTCTACATTATAGAGTTTTTTATGGATTGGAGTGTTCTAAAAAAATGTCAGGTGAACTTAAAAATACAAAATTTGAGTTATTCCAGCTTTTCAGCTTTTTCCACGCGTGGTCTTGTGCAACAGGGTGCTATCGTTTTGTCAAAATGCAATTTTCGAATATTAGGCCGATAAAGGTCTTAATCGTTTGGGTTTGACTTCTAGATGAGGAATACAGGGTCAAACTTGAGTATGCTAGTCTGGTCATATACTCTTTATTATCCGAAAGAGAATATTTTCAGAATAGGTTAACTGCCCGAATATCTTTGTCAAGTTCGTTATTTGACCAAACCCGTCCAATGGTTCAGGATAACTCCTGGAATCTGAAATCACATCTGAAATTCTGTAACCCGTACGACTCCTAGAATATACATCTGATAAAGTTATAACTTGGAAGATATTTAGATTATTTTGAAACAAAAGGACTTGCAAAATTTATCTGAAATCGATAAGTTGGAAAATTCCCAAAACAAATTTTTCATCATATGATATCGGACGTATTTAAATCAAAATGAAAGTTATTGATAACATACATAATCTCGAATTTCATCGTCGCAGCTTTCTTTCACCATAAGATATCATTATTGCTTCATTTACTTAAAACAAAAAAGACGTGTCAAAAAGTCTCCAAGAAATTACAATGCTTGATGTTTTCATCGGAAAAATATTAAAAAGTCCGTAAGAAATTTCAATGCTCGATGCTGTTACAGGTACGTATTAGATTGACATTGGTTGAACTTATTAATGCAGTTTTTTAAATTATTGGTATGGTTCATTTACGGTGAACTAATGTACATTATCAAAATTTAGAAAGCACCGACGTAGGTTTTTAGAATTAAGGAATTTGAATTTCGAACAAACCTCACGGAAAACCATTAGTAACTATTTTATTTTGAGATATAGGTTGTTCATTTATCGTGGCGGTTGTAATTGTTTCAGGATACGGGATAAGACTCTCTAGGATAAGTGCGCAAAAACTCACGTCAGTGAATTTTTGCTGAATTAATGGTAGCATTTTTACTTTTTTGAATCTTCTTTTCATTTTATTCTGCATGTACTAATGAATAAGTATGAGGAGAGCCTTTATTTTCCAAACATTTCAGAGGACAACTTACCAACCACTAGGTTGTAGAGTCGGCATGTATTATCGTTTTGAATGTGGAAAGAAAAAACTAGGCCTCTTCGTACATAAATAAATATCAACATTCCCAGTTCAATACTATGGGATTGTGGATTTATTTATGTCTTTCGATGGTTCTTGCCTGCGCATCTAAATAAACATTGAAACAATGGAATGAAAAGTCCAAACAGCAAAAAGTCAAGTTGAAAATATTTTATTTTTAACTTTGACAAAAAAGCAGGTTTATGAACACTTTTCTTGATTTCTTCATTTTCTTAATTTCATATCAGGATGCAGGATTATTAGTTAATATACAGAGTGTTTTTGTATTAATGCAAAAGATTTCAAAGGGTGATTTTTAGGCAAAAATTAAGCAGGTCATTTATATAACTTTTTGTTCTCCAAGTGACAGATCATCAAATATTTTTTTCAATATAGACTTAGTTCAAAAAATGTTTTAAGTCCTAATAAATATTTTTTAGTATTAAAATCATCTATACATCTAGAGAAAACTGTCCACAAATTAGAGAAAATCAGGAAAATAAAACTATTTGTTATGTGTTTAATGCGTGTCTCATAGCTTAGTGGAATAAAGCCTTGACCTTTGACATGGAAAGCCGTCGTGTCGTAGGTTCAAGTCCGGGGCTAGGAAAAAAATTTTCTAGCTTTCGGTATGCGGCCACTATTCACTGTTGGGTCTAAAATTAACAGTGCTGTGCCTAAAGTGGCGTAAGGACACAGTAACAAAGCCTACACAGAACACACACTGGTTAACCTAACTCGCACAAGCTTTAATTAGCTTCTGGGGGTGTACATTGATATATGTATACCTAGGTAAACCAGTATAAACATAAACATAAACATGGCTTAATTTGAAAGCAGCTTACTTGCTTACTTTAGTAAATTATAACCTCTTTGTGGATGTATAGAAAGAAATTCTGACTAACAAATTTTTTCATAGAAGGTCGCGATATTAAAAAGTTGCTGATTTAGTTTATCATTCAAAAACAGCCATTTTATTAGCATCAGTTATCTGCCAAATTTAATCAATCTGAAAATTCCTAAGAGGATATCTATAATATAAAAATGAATCGCAAAATGTGTAAGCGCATAACTCAACAACGCCTGGACCAATTTGGCCAAGTCTTTTTTTTAAATGTTCGTTGAAGTTCAAGGATGGTTTTTACAGCGAGAAACATTAGAATTATTGCTGGAAAAACCCTAAAAATAGCCCTTTTCTTTTTCCCATACAAATGATTTGTAACTAAAACGTAGTCAATTCGAGCTTTATTGCTATGGTATAAAGTTCATATTAAATTTCAATTGAGGACATGTGCTTGATAATGTCAAACAAACTATTAATTCAATTAGGCCTGACAGCGCCCAATCGTCCAATGCATGACGCTTTTAACCAAGAGTTGCATCGAGAAAACCTGTATGATCTCAACGCTTTGAAAGAATTAATTCAAACAAATCTTCCACTGTTAAATGAACAACAGAAGTATGTATTTGAAACTCTTATGAAAGTAACAAATGATGAAACTGGAGGGATTTACTTCTTAGATGCACCTGGTGGTACAGGAAAAACTTTTTTGGTTTCATTAATATTAGCAACAATTCGCTCACAAAATAAAATTGCACTTGCACTCGCTTCGTCCGGAATCGCAGCAACTTTGCTTGAAGGTGGTCGAACAGCCCATTCAGCACTAAAATTGCCATTAAATATGCAAAGCAATGAAACTCCAACCTGCAACGTTTCGAAGAACTCTGCAATGGCAAAGGTTTTGCAGCAATGTAAATTGATTGTTTGAGATGAATGCACGATGGCACATAAAAAATCTTTGGATGCTTTAGACAAATCTACGGAGTAATAATAACCGATTTGGTGGTGCAATGATTTTATTAGCAGGTGATTTTCGTCAAACATTGCCAGTGATTCCACGATCAACGCCAGCTGATGAACTCAATGCATGTCTAAAGTCCTCCAATTTGTGGAAACATGTCAAAGTACTTCATTTAAGCAAGAATATGCTGTCGAGTTGCAAAATGACCAATCTGGAAACAAATTCTCTAAACAACTCATTGACATTGGTAATGGCAAATTTCCTATAGACATGTTGACTGGCTGCATTAACTTTCCTCAAAGTTTTTGTCAGTTAACTCGATCAAAAGATGAACTTATTCAGAAGGTGTTTCCAGATGTTTCTCAAAATTACAGAAACCATGATTGGTTGAGCGAACGAGTTATACTGGCTGCAAAAAACATAGATGTAAATGAATTAAATTTCAAAATTCAAGAACAAATTATAGGTGAATTGAGGATATATAAATCAATTGATTCGGCTACTAATCAAGATGATGTAGTCAACTATCCACCGGAATTTTTAAACTCGCTGGATTTGCCAGGATTGTCACCTCACAATCTTCAATTAAAGGTTGGATCGGTGGTTATAATGTTGCGAAATATCAACCAACCGCGTCTTTGCAACGGTACACGGTTAGCGATAAAAAAATTACTGAACAATGTAATAGAAGCAACTATACTCAAAGGAAAGTATAAAGGAGAAGATGTTCTCATACCGCGCATCCCAATGATTCCGACTGATGTGCCATTTGTTTGCTTTTGCTATGACTATAAACAAGTCCCAGGGGCAATCATTAAGTGTTTGTGGTATTAATCTAGAAAACCCATGTTTCTCACATGATCAATTGTATGTTGCCTGTTTCCGTGTTGGAAAACCATCAGATTTGTTTATCTATGCGCCAGCTAATCAAACAAAAAACATCGTATACCACAAAGCACTACAATGATAATAATTATGATTCACATGATTAACAATAAAGCGATTACTTACTTTTAAATCCTTATATATGTTTTATATAATTATTTTTTATTCACAACGCCCTATCACCAGGGTGACGGTTCTGTTCAGGAGAATTTTTCAAAATACGTAGGCACAAAAACTGCCACATTACAAATCTTTTTGACAGGACGAAGTCTGTCGGGTCAGCTAGTATTAAATAAAAACAAATTTCCTCTCAATTTCAAATATCTTTTAACTCAGAATCGTGTAGAACAAAAAGCTATTCATTTCATTTTTTTTTTTCATTGTTCAGATAAATATCATTCAGGATATACCATTCATTCATGATCTTCACCATTACTTCAATAAATCATGCCTTTTTAGTTTAACTGTATTTATTAATTGAGAATTTAAAAAGCATTCCATCAATATATTAATCTATTAGCTTGATAGGCTAATTTACAATTTTACGAATTCTTTAATCAATCGTTACAACTTTTATTAACTATTCTTACATTAATTGGTATCATAAATTGTATAGATTAGTAGTACATAATCTCAATAATGATACCATTGATTGGACGGCATTTCTAAGGGTTTATTCTCATGTTTTTCGAAAACATCTAAATAACAACCTACTAAAAACATGATTATTTGCTATGTGAACTATGTTTACTTATTTAATGGCCAACATAATTAAGCTGGTACTACCAAATCTATATATTATACAGTATGTACCTACTTCAATACATTGAATTGAAACAATTATTTAGAAAACTAAATCAAATTCATCAGTTTGAAGTGTTCTTTGAATTTTAGTTCCAAATAAAAAAAACATGCCCATTGAAAAGCTCAAAAGAAGAAATACCTCTTCCTATGGTCACTTCCAAATATTTATCCTTATATTTACTGACATCAATTTGTAAATAGGATATGACTTTTTTTAATCCTAGTTGCTTCTTTTACTGGAATGAAGAGGATGATGATTTGCTATCTAACACACGAGTTTGATCTGTTCTTTAAGAAATGTATCTCCTATTTTTTTCATTATTAATAAGTAGAGATTGCTATGAATTTAGTAATTCGAAAAAGTATCGAAAAAATTTTTCATCCGATATTGAATCAATATGTAATGTGGTTTATGAATACTGAAAGAAATTCTGTTGTTTTTCGGCTAAAATAAATATAATTTTCATAAAAAAAATTTTGACATATTATTTACTAAATTATTTGGATTCATACAATGATAAAGATGAACTTGGGTAATACCATAACAGTTATTTCCTTCATACTTTGTAAAATTTAAAAGAAACAAATTGGCCTAAGAAGCAGCTCAACTTTCGTTAGTAATCATCTATAAATTCATAAGATGTGGTATGATTCCTTGAAATCTGATACTATTATTTTAATACAAAGTTTCTTAAATATAAAAGAAGCATAAATCTAAGGACAGATATTTGAACCACATTCAAATTTGAGAAGCATTCGGTATGTAACGGGTATATAAGTACAACAGTTTCCTTTGTTGACTATTGAATACCTCTCGTTGGTAAAATAAAATCTTGAAAAAGTGGATGCAGCATCTCTTAACTACAAATATAAGTATTGCAAACAAGTTTATTTACCAATAAACAATATGCCATAATAAGTTTCTCTGTATTTTTGTAGTCACCTAGTAATAATGTGTTTTCATATTCAATGGATTTTTAGTGAAATTCATGAACATGATTTGGAACTTTTAAGTAATCAATATTACACCATTTTTCAATTCTTAATTGACTCACATTTTTTTTGTATTATGACTAGATACTCGAATTCAAATTTCAGCAAGCTTCAAGCAGAATTGAATATCATCAGTAGATTCAAAATTTTTTTTGTAATCCATATACTCTAGCAAATAGGCCATTTTGTTGAGACCTGAAATTAGCATACAAAATTTTCTAACGTATTATGTTCACACAGCATTATCCTTACCAGCAATGTCAAACGTCGTATTTTTTGGCATCACCTTAAATGTTCAATTTACACTGAGCATAGGGATTGAAACAGAATTCTTATTGAATTCCGCAATGAGAAATAATTTGTTAGCCTCAGGGTAACGTTGTTATGGTGATTCCAATGGCAACAATTCCAAGTGTTAAAATATTCAAAAGATGGATTACTTGAGCTCGTACGAAATTTAGCTCAAATTTAATCGATATACGTTAAGACAGTGTTTTTCAATCTGTGGGTCGCGACCCCTAGGGGGGTCGTGACGCCTTACTCGGGGGGTCGCCAGCTAAAAGAAAAAGTCGAGGGTCTTACACAATAAAAACGCAATTTTAGTGTGAAGGATGTGCTTGTTTATTTTTCAGAAGTTTATCAAATTGTGGTGTTATTTTTGAAACGTTAATAATCAAATCATTTTCTAATTGCAGTCTATTTCTCTTTTTAGTTTTAATGTCTACCATTGAAGAAAATGTCAATTCACACAAGTATGAAGTGGCGAATGGCACTAATAATTTAAGAGCTTCTTTTGTCAGCTCTGGATATTCGTGTTTTCTTTTTATCCAAAATTTGTCGACACTTTGCGAATAAAATTCTATTTTAAGCATGCCATCAGCAGCTAAATCTAGAAGACATTCTTTCATTTTTGTGGTGACATCAGCCAGATCTATTGATTTGTCCAAAAACGGGTTTAAAATCCATCTACGCCCATTGTCAGCTTCAGAGTGCAAGTCTGGAAAGTATGTCAAAAGTTTCTCTTGTAAATTATGCAAGCTCAGTATCATGCAAGGAATATGAGCCGATACTGCAAAACTTTGGTTTGCTACATTGTCTTGAATTATCTTCTGAACACATGGAAAAGACTCGAACATTTTGTTTTGCAGAGAGGTTGACCACAAACGAAGTTTTGCGTGAAATGCTTTAACTTTATCTTTGGCTGTTAAAATATTTTCTTCTCTTCCTTGAAGGTTCTTGTTCAAATTGTTAAGGTGGCTAAACAGATCTGCCAAAAATGCTAATTTCAAGAGCCAAATAGGGTTAGAAAAACGAGAAGCATATTCAGATTTTGCATCTTGTAAGAACATTAACAATTCAGCTCTCAGTTCCAGAACTCTTGTCAATACCTTTCCTTTGGATAGCCACCTGACCTCTGTGTGATAAAGGAGATTTTGATGAAGCGAGCCCATATCTTCACAAACGTTTTTGAATAGCCGGGTTTGCAAAGCTTTACCTTTGATAGAATTCACAATTTTTATGACCTCCGTGAGCACATCATTCAAATCAGAAGATACTACCTTAGCAGCTAGAGCCTGTCGATCTGAGTGAGGTCAGACGTAAGGCTTCAAACAAAACATCACTGCGCTTGACGCGCGCGGGGGGAGTTCTTACATTCTGCGCAATGACAATGCGGTGTGGCAACGTCGCCGTCGCCGACGCACGTGAATTTAGAATTTAGGTAATGTTTTTCATTAGGACCTAACGTATGTAAAAACTGTACGTATTTTAAAAGAATTAAATTTTTTCTTTGGCTTTCTACGTCACAAGGGGGTCGCCAGAATATTTCAACCTGTAAAGGGGTCGCGAAGTCAAAAAGATTGAAAACCACTGCGTTAAGAAAAATATAGAAAAAAATTATTCAATGTATGTCATGACTCAAATTATGCGAAATGCTCTGAGTATAGGGATTACTCGAACAAACTTTTGTTTGCCGGTGATTTCAAAGTTTTCAGAGAGTTTTTGGCGACATAAATGATTTTTAAGGCTGCAGGAAGATATTGAACTCTTATATGAATGGTGTACTGTGAATGAACTAAAGTAAATGCAAAGTTGTGACTTATTCAAGAAAATTAACTACCGAAGAATTCAATAACAGGGTTGACAACAAGGTGTTGAAGAGGGTTATCGAATGTAAGAAATTAGGTGTTTTGTTCGATAGCAAGCTTTCATTCGACTTACACATCAATAGGATTATCTGTGAAGCCAATAGAATTCTGGGTTTCGTTTTGCGCAATTGTATAGTATTTTCGAATATGCCAGCTATTTAGTCTCTATAGTTCAGTTTAGTACGTACCAAATTTGAATACTGTGCTTTAGTATGGAATCCTTTTCACGAAAAATACAATATTACGTAAGAATATTTCAAAAAGAAGTTTGGAATTTTCGTACTCATTCCTCTCGTTGAGTTATCTTTGTTGCCAACAGAGTAGCACAGATACAGGAGTCAACAAAGGATTTCACTTGGCGTCATGTTCGTTCACAGAATAACCCTGCTGATCTCCCTTCTCGTGGAGTTGATATGTCTGAACTTCTCAACATGAAACTGTGATGGAATGGACCTGAAGTTCTCTTAGATCCAACATGGAGCCTTCAGAGCCGAATGATTTAGACGTTCCGGAAGAGAGGAAAATAGCTATTTTCTACATTATTCCAAAATAATTTGTGGTCGTCCTTGTTAATCAGGTACTCCTCCTTCTCTAAGCTACAGAAAGTTCTAGCATATTGTCTTCGGTTCTATCACAAACTGAAAAATATGGAGAAATTATCGGGATCTCTTCAAGACAGTGAACTCAATCTGTCAAGGTGATTCAGCAGTCTACATTCTCTAAGGAAAAACAGAACCTGAAATCAAAAACGATCATTCGTGATAAACACTTAGCTAGGCTGAATATATTTCTTGATTCGGAGGAAATTCTACGTGCGGGTGGGAGGCTTGAAAATGCTGACGTACCCTTTGACCAGAAACACCCCATGTTATACAATCTCATAGCACGTGGTGACCTTCATGCTTGATAGGATGCACATATCACTGGGACATGCAGGGGCGCATGTTCTATCGAACTTCAGACTAAAATTCTGGCCACTCAATGGTCTTCGGGAACTTCAACGAATAATCAGGAACTGTGTAACCTGTTACCAATTCGTGGCTCAACCCACTCATCAGCTGATGGCAGACTTGCCGAGGGAGAGAGTCTCGGAATCTCGCTGCGTCAGTCGAGTTGGAGTTGACTATGGTGGTCCATTTTCCATCAAATCTTCCAAATTGAGAAAGGCGCCTATAATTAAGGCATACATTGCAGTGTTTGTTTGTATGAGCACCAAGGCTATATATTTGGAACTGGTTACAGGTTTGTCTGCGGATGAATTCATAATGACTCTCAAAAGGTTTATAGCTCGAAGAGGAAATCCTCGTACTATATGTATACAGCGACAATGGTACAAATTTTATAGTAGCAAGAAATAAGCTCAATGAAATGTATAAAGCATTTAGAACTAAAAGCTTTAAGGAGTCCATAAAGGAGTTTTCATCTCAAAATGATAGAATTCCAATTCATACCCCCCAGAAGTCCTCATTGGGGAGGTATATGGGAAGCAGCAGTCAAAAGCTGCAAATACCATCTGAAGAGGTTGATTGCAGAAGTACTCTTCACGTTTGAAGAATTCTATACCGTACTTGTCCAGATAGAGGCAATTCTTAACTCACGTCCCCTCTGGCCTCAATCAAATGATCCAAATGATGTCCAAGTACTGGACACTTTTTAATTGGTTCCAGTTTGACTTCACCTCCAGAAAGAAAAACGTCCGGTATAACTGAAAATAGGTTATTTCGTTGGTAAAGAATAACTAAGGACACTCAATGTTATTTTTTTAAAATAATTAGTCAACTTCTTGTTAATATAATTCCCAGGTCTCCATGAATAGATAGAAAATATTTTTCATTAATAATTCTATTGTTTATTGCATTAACAATTCGTTATAAACAAATTCTTACCTTTTTTCATATTTTTCCGACAGTTTTAAAAATTTCAAAAACGCGTGCATTATGAAACGAAAATGTCTTGATCAGGTAACAAATATAAATAATGATCTCTTACAAGTTAATTTGCCGAATAACACTGATTAGTTGAAAACTTCTTTGACACTATTTTGAACTCTGATTTGGCCATAATTTGCGTTTCAGAAACTCAAAGTGTTAACTGACCGGATGTTCAAATTAAACTCGTTGGTCATCCTTCAAGTAACTCAAATGACAGTTGATCATAGCTGCTTAGTTGATTTCTATATTATCAGCCTTTCGGAAATCGGCCGTAAGTGCTTTGCTAAATAGGCGGTTGAAATTGGTAGTAGCTATAGAAGTTAATTTTACTCTGATGAAATTGACCTTTGAACAAATCTGAAGGAACACTGTGAATAGTTATTTTTAATTTGAGATAGCTTTGTTCATTCATCGTGGCGGTTGTATTAGTATCACACTGTTCCAGAATATGGAAAAAACTCTAGAACAAACGCGGAAAAGATCTTGACCTCACGGGAGTGCTTCTCTAATTGTTTTTGCCTTATCAAAACGATTTCGAACTTAAGAATTGACCTATAGAATATTCTATTGTTGTTAGTGAAAACCGCTCAAATATCGGCACTATAATTCGTAAAAATCTTTTTGTTCCAGGTATTACGTTGTACTTAAATACTGTTATACTAGCGGTACACGACAGG
This sequence comes from Micraspis discolor, assembly GCA_030674115.1. Taxonomy (NCBI): domain Eukaryota; kingdom Metazoa; phylum Arthropoda; class Insecta; order Coleoptera; family Coccinellidae; genus Micraspis; species Micraspis discolor. The sequence continues at coordinate 1,123,516 of JARTUT010001750.1, forward strand.
GAACCTCAACTTCTTCAACAGCAGATCTTTTCTGGAAAACCATGAAGGCGTCGTTTTATATTTGAGTATCAGTAAAATGAAACTTTCATTTTGACAGTGTAATCAAGTTTTGACTTCAAAAGCTTCAACTTTTCTGTAATCCTAAAATTATTTAATGTGATTCCTTAATTATAGTCTTTCGGGCTTATCAATATTTCAGTATTCTGAAATTTTCAGTGCATCATGACTGTTGGCAACGATGCCTTTGCTACCATCAACAAGAATGACTACACATGGCCCTACCCTAAGCCTCTAACTAGCAGACCATCACAACCTCCTCAAAGAACAAAGCCTAACAATTATTATGTAGCAAAATTGGTTGAACCATACTGCCATTGTGATGCCCATTTATATGACCCTCAAATGGGTAGGTACAGAATGTTGGCTCAGAAAGAAAACCTGCTTTACAAGGAGCTCGAGGAGCTCAACAACCAGATGGCTCTACTATCCGGAAGTATCTTAGATCATCCTTGTGATACTGACGATGTTAAAATGGAAACAATTTACCAAACAGATTATACGAAGCGAGGGCTGAATTTAGTAAAATACAGAAAACTGCAGGCTGATATAGACTCCCCTGTAGGTGTCCCTATTAAAACTGAAGCTATCGGTATCGGACATGGTTTCAGGGATCCTCATATCTTCAGATATCATGCTTTTCCTAGACCAACAATTGATGTTTGTCCCACTGTTACCTTTGTGAGAACTCCAACATTGATCGACGAATGGTTTGCACCAAGAACTGGCCTATCAGAATATCAAGACTCAATTTCTAAAACAGGAATGGGTATAATTAAAAGTAGACAACAATACAGTGAACCATTACCTTCGTCCAGGAGAAGACAAGGTGATCCTTGCTTGTAGTTCTAAAAATTATTTATAGTACTCATTACAGTAATATAAACTCCTACTTTCATCTATCCTCATTATTTTGTAGTTATTGTGAAATGACTTTCATAGTTTAACCTTTATCGCTCTTGTTCTTCGAACACATTCAGGGCTACTCACTAACTTGAGTTGCTATGAATAACCACTGAAAATCGTGGTTATCATCAAGGTCAGTTGCAATGCGTGAAATCGGTATTCAGTATTCAAGAAAGAGGTTATTAAAGTTGCTATGCATAACAACTAGCGTTTAGTAGTAGTTTACTGGCAACTGCTTCATAGGTGTTGCTATAGATAACTACTCTTGTTGGCTACTGTTTGTTTATTGTTTTTTTTTTCATTCATGTGAACAATTAGAAGTTTCAATCGAATAAGAATAGCATTTTTAGTGCAAATGAACTTTTTAATAAATCATGAATTACAAAGGTAATATAGAGGATTGTAGGGTAAATGCGGCACTGCTGCAAAGGCTTAACGCTGCCCTTCATATTGTAACAAAACCGAATATGAACCGTCTAATTACTACTACGTCAACAGAGGAGTTCCGCTTCATGCGCCGACAAAGGAATTAAAAACATGAAAGGGACCACTCGCCATAAAGCTGTCACATAAAAACGATTAATGGTGGCATATTTATGACATAAAGGAGACCGCTACGAACACTCGGGAATGTGGAGCATCTTTCTGGTAACTTCTAGAAAAACAGCGCCGGATATAAATGACTGAAGCCGATTCATGGTTTCATTCATGGATAGAACTTGCGACGAATAAACAGGTGTTCCTAGTGAAATTCTGTAGATAAATTGTATATATAAATTATTGATTATTGTTAGTTAAGTGTGAATATAAATTAGTTTAAAGAAGACTTGTAGTGTTTTTCTATTTCGCTGAGGAAAAAACGTAACAATTGGTGTCAGGTGTGGGGTTACCAAGAAGAGTGGAAACTACTCCGAAATTAGTTTGGAAAATTCTGAATGCCGGTAACGAGATCTCAAGCTGAGAAAATGGATCAGGCCAGTATGGACTTTTTCAAGAAAGCCTTTGAAGAACTGACTAATAAAATGGATACCAGGGAAAATAGAATGGAAAAAATGGATTCCATGGAAAATAGAATGGAGGAAAATTCGAAGGACATGAAAGATAAAATGGAGGAAAATTCGAAGGACATGAAAGATAAAATGGACGACAACAGTAAGTCTCTAGAAAATAGTTTTAGAGATAAATTAGAATCTATACAGAATAAAGTCGAGGATGGTCTAAAAACGATGACTGATAACTGCTCGAAGTTAGAGAATAAGATTGGAAATATTGAAGACCAGTTAGAAAACTTGGAGATTTTGAAGGAGGAAATAGAAGAGGATATACAAGGGAAATTGGAAGAGCATACCGAAAGTGTGTTAAAAATTGTGGAGGATCAATTAAACAAAATGAGCAGACAGGTAGATGACAATAATAAAGATAGAAGTATTCCAGTAAAATACGAAAGTAGTGGAGAAGCAGGCCGAGCAAGGGTCAAACCACCAACTTTCGATGGTAAAACGGCCTGGTGCACATACCAGAGACAATTTGAAGCTGCAGCTAACGCGAATGAATGGAATAATGAGGAAAAAGCGACGGCCTTGATTGTTGCATTGAGAGGCGAGGCCTTGAATATTCTACAGATTATTCCAACCAGTCAGCAAAATGATTACGGGGCGCTGATAAGTAAATTACAGATGAGATACGGCGACGGACATTTACAGCAAGTATATTACGCCCAGATAAAGAGCCGTATCCAGAAAAATTCAGAGACCCTGCAAGAATTTGAAGCTTACATCGCACGGTTGGTAAAGCTGGCGTATCCGACTACACCGGACAGTTTCCTAGAACAGCTTGCAGTGCAGACGTTCGTAGACGGACTGAGAGATAGTGAGACCCAGCAAACCTTGCGGTTGGCCCGACCTAAGACCCAGGACGATGCTCTAGCCCATGCATTAGAGTTCGAAGCAGCCAAGCAGGCTTCACATAGGGGTCAGATAAAAATCAGGCGTACCATGGATGATTCCGAGGACAGCATCGAAAATATAGAGGATATAATACGCCGAGTTCTCCAACAACAACAAAATAGAGAACCTAGATGTTGGAATTGTGGTGAAGTAGGGCATATTCGCTGCTCTTGTAAAAAGCCTGCTAAGCCAAAACAACAGGAACAGGGAAACTAAAACGGGTTGGTGAAAGGGGGCATAAGCCGACCCAGCTAAACAATGCCCCAGAAGTTATCATCCAGACCATCTTGGAGTCCAGCAGTATATATGTCGACGGTAAGATCAATGGGCGGTTGGCTAAAAGGTTGGTCGACACAGGTGCAACCCGTACTATTGCAAGACCCGATATAGTGAGAGGCAAGACATTACCGACTATGACACGATTACGCACCGCCACTGGGGAAAGTGTACCAACGCACGGAAGGAAGAAGACCAGAATACTAATTGGTGGTATGTCATTCGAGCACGAGGTACTGCTGGCAGATATCACGGAGGAAGTCATCCTAGGAATGGATGTGATTAAGGGACAGGGTTTCGAGATGGATATGAAGAACGACATCCTGAGAATTGGAAACCTAGAAATTCCATTCCTAGGAAAGGAAGACGCTGTGAGTAGAGTCTTACTCGCGGAAGATATCACCATGCCTGGCCCGGCGGAAAGATTGGTGAGCGGGTATTTAGACAAAAATCTTCGCAGTGGTCACGTTAGACTCATCGAGCCAGCCACCGGTAGCCCAGCCAAAGGAATACTCACCGGGAAGACGTTGGTGAGGGAGAGACAGGAAGTACCCGTGAGGATACTGAACACGAACATGTATTCATTTTTCAAATCAGAACACCATTTTTTTATTGCAGAAATAGATTCCTTAGAAAATTTCAAGTTATTTTGGTGTAACATTTTTCAGTTTTGGTAGGAAAATTCTCTCTGAGCGGAAAATTCGAAAAAATCGAAAATAGAGCTCCGCTAAAAACATGAATAACTTCGAGGTTTTTGGATGGAAAATTTTCATTTTGGGATTTTCAAGATGTAAGATTGATGTATCCACTTTAAAAATCGAAATCGCGATTCATGATACAGGGGGTGAAAAAATCGCTTTCAAAGTTAGGGATGACAAAATCGTGAAAAATCAATTTTTTCAGATTAGAACCCCATTTTTTTATGGCAGATATTGAATCTACGTTAAAAAATAATGTGAGTGTATGCATCACACCCTTGCCCTGAAAATTTCATCTTTTTGGCGTGAAGGGAAATGAAATAGCTGAAAATTCAAGACGAAAAACAGTTTTTGTGAATAACTCAGAAAATATCCACTTTAGGGCAAGGGTGTGATGCATACACTCACATTATTTTTTAACGTAGATTCAATATCTGCCATAAAAAATGGGGTTCTAATTTGAAAAATTGATTTTTCACGATTTTGTCATCCCTAACTTTGAAAGCGATTTTTTCACCCCTGTATCATGAATCGCGATTTCGATTTTTAAAGTGGATACATCAATCTTACTTCTTGGAAAAACCAAAAATGAAAATTTTCCATCCAAAACCTCGAAGTTATTCTTGTTTCAGCGGAGGTCTATTTTCGATTTTTTTCGAATTTTCCCGCTCAGAGAGAATTTTCCAACTTTGGTTTTCAGTTTTGACTGAAAAATGTTACATCAAAATGACTTGAAATTTTCTAAGGAATCTATTTCTGCAATAAAAAATGGTGTTGTTTTTTGAAAAACGGAAGTGGACGTCATTTCCGGAAAAACCGGAAGTGCTCATGCCTTGAAAATAATTTAGATTTCATCAGCATCGTGAAATACTTTTAAGTGCTGAATTTCATGAAAATACGTTCAGTAGTTTCCCGTATAAATATGGGTGAGGTTCCTCGTGAAAGACCCTGTATATAAGCACATATAATATAAGAGAGAGGTTTAAGCTTTTTATTTTCGGTGAGGCTGTATTATAACTAAATGAACTTTATCTGTAGTTCTCACCAATAGAGATTAATTGTTAACAGAAAGAAAATGGCTAGCTCTTGGCGCATTTACCCCTACAATCCTCTATATTAATGTCTTTCTATTTCCTGATTCATTAAAAAGTTATTTGTACTAAAAATGCCATTCTTATTCGATTCAAACTTCTAATTGTTCACATGAATAAAAATAAAACATAAACAAACAGTAGCTGACAAGAGTGGTTATCGATAGCAACACCTATGAAGCAGTTGCCAGTAAACTACTAGGGATAGCCACTAATTGTTATGGTAGCAATTTTCATAACCACTTTCTTGAATAGTGAATATCGATTTCGCGCTTAGCTACTGACCTTGAAGATAACCACCATAATCCTGAAATTCGAATTTTATTCAATAAAGAAAGCAAAACTACTGATTTTAGAGGCATGAAATGTTCTGAGGTGTGAGGGACATCTCAACTGATAATTAGATAGATTTTGACGAGCCACCGATTGGAATTACAAGAAAAATTATAGGGTTGCCATTTGTATAAAAAAAGTGAGATTTTATAGTTTTATCGGGAGGAGGCTCACTTTGGGTTTAAGAGTACCCTTTTTTTCAGACATCCTGTATAATTTTTTCTCATAAGTTATACACGAAACAGTATCAGCGTACTTTCTTTTGTTCCACTTTTGCAAAAGGAAATTCTTGTTATGATGGATTTTGAAGATATGGACACTAATTTGTGACAACCTTTTTTTCAAAAAATTTGATAATTAGGCTATAACTCAAGAACCGCTTGAGTGATTGCACATATCATACATCAAATCAGTGTAGAATTGAACGAAGAATTCGAATATGTATAAATATCCAAGGTGTTGCATTTGAAATTACGAAAGTTACATGCGTTTCCGGTGAAACTGGAACTAGATTCCTCTTGAAAATATTTTTCAATTAAAGTTCATGTACTCTTAAACAGAAATTCAAAATCTTGAATCTGTATTACAATTCCTTCCTCGAAAACGTCTAATGAAACACTTGAAAAAATCACCCTGTATAGCGGAGGGTTACTGAAGTATTAGACGAGGGCCAGGACCGGCTTTGAAAAATTTGTTGTTTTTCCCGTAGATTCCTGGTTATTTCATTTTGATTTTTGTTCTTTCACACGGAAGCAGAGATAGTAGCATTCTCTTCATTGAATACCTCGTATCATGATTTATCTGAATTTCTTCCATGTGTGTTTTGTCATTAGACCTTGTCAGTTATAATTTTATGTTTCATAGGGCTTTTCGTCCGACTCGAACTTGAACATTCTGTTTTGGGGATGATTGTATCAGGATATTTCTGTTTCAATTGAAACTCAGAAAACATCTCTTCAATGAGATTTCGAAATGAAATGTGGCCTTAAAATTCGAGCAGGTTATTTAGTATTTCAACTTAAAGATGAAAAGTGTAATGGTTCATTCTCTGTGAACACAACCTAAATGTAACTTTAAATTATTTCTCTTCGTGTATCTAATAGATTGTTCCATAATCATTTCAATCGCGCTGCGTTTTGTGATAAAAGAATAGCCCAAAAGATGTGAACTTGAATATACGTAATATGATTCATTGTAGACTTAATGACTAGATGTAATATTTTTACACCAATTTTCCAATTCAATCAAGAAATTGAATGAAAATATCGCAGATTTGTTATTATCTTATATATAAATGAATCTTGATAATTATTCGAACATCCTTATTATATCCTCAAGTCGCAGGGTGAATTAAAATAGCTTCAAGGCAATGCAGAAATATAGAGGGTATTGAAACGAATTTGAGATTATTCATTAATCCTAGTAAAGATAATTTGTAGACAATTAAGATTATACAGGATGTCCCGTAACTTAACGTCAAGCGGTTACTGGGCGATATGCTAGGTTCTACCTGTTCTAGCAAAAATTTTAAAATTAAAAAATAAAAATAAAACAATTTTACCTAACAATGGATTTGAGACTGTTATCAATAGTATGGTTATTTAGGATTACGTTTAAAAAAATCACAGCAAAATTGGTAAATTTGTGACTACAAAAAGATACCTACTACCGCTCAACCAAGTGACATAGAATTTTTTTTACGTTTGTTGGAACTGGTATAACCAAGTCTAGCATATCGCCCAGTATGCGCTTGACGTTGAGTTGCAGAACACCCCGTATAAGGTATTTTTTACGCGCTTCTTCTCAGTGCAACAGCTTTCCTTTGATTTGCCCAATTTTTTCAAAATATAAAACCAAAAATGGTCACAATCGATTGGGTTCGACTTCCTGGAGAAAAATCCGGGGTCAAACCTTAGAATGCCGGTATTATGTCTGTAATTTTTGAATATCGAACCGAGAATGGTCTCAATCGACTGTCCACCCGGTCAGCCGTGTTATTCCAGAGGAGACGAGCTAGAGTTTTCATATTTTCAGAATAGGTTGATTGTCCAAATATCTCGGTCAAGTTCGTAATTCAGCCAAATCGGTAGAAAGCATCTGTAATTCGGTTTCCACAATAACTACTATCCATCTGATCAAGTTGTAACTTGGAAAATGTTTGAACGAGGTTGAAAGTAATGAGCTTGCAAAATTTCGTATAGAAAATTTTTCAATAGTTCCCAGAAAGATTATTTTTACTTACCTAATATCCGATAAGGAGAAAACTAATCGGGCTAATTTCCAACTAATACTCCAAGAAGAAGTGGTTATAAATATAACCTCAGAAACACCTGATGACATAGGAACAGCTGCAAAGAACATAACAAAAATTATTCAAGAAGCAGCATGGGAAAGTACCCCAACACACTCAAGGACTGAAGAAATTCTAACGAAAGTATCCCTTCAATTTCGGAAACTGCTGGTAGAAAAACGATGAGCAAGAGGGAAATGGCAAAGATCACAGAATCCGCTTGAAAAGACAATGCTGAATCAACTCTCCAGAAAACTACGTGAAACCCTGCAACTATTCAAAAATTCTCAATACCAACAATACATAGAGAATATAAATGATAAAAATAAGCACAGCATCTGCAAATCTACGAAAAAATCAGAAGACTCACTTTGACGAAATCTCCAATGTATTGTGAGCTGTCTCAGATGAGGAAAATGCAATTCATTTACTACATCTTGCACACGTCTTCACACCAAATAACCCCTATCCTGATATCAGCGATGCAGAAATTGAAACTTTTCTGGATGTTCCATGTCAGATGTCCTCACCAATTGAAACATTCAAACCAATTGAACTAGCCAATGAGATATAAAGACGGAAATACAAGAAGGCTCCTGGGTACGATCTCATAAAGTCAGAAACTCTGTAAAAGCTACCTAGGAAACATGTCGTACTACTCACAACACTGTTTAATCGAATGATGTGCATATCCTATTCCCTTAGAATATATGCTGAAGTTATAATAATACTCAAACCTGGTAAACCGAAACACAATGTGATATCATATAGGCCCATCTACCTAAGTGAACTCTTTGAGAAGTTTAACAGCTTTATAAAATGCTTAAAGATGACATGGATATGCACCAACTAGTACCAGATCACCAACTAGGTTTCCAAGAGAACCAGATCCACTGCATCGTAAACACCCTCTAGACAAGCCTCGAAGAAGGAAAATTTTGCTCCGCTGTATTTTTGAACTTGCCCCAAGCAATCGACAAGGAATTGCACAAAGGACTGCTAAAGAAACTCAAAAACTTGCTCCCATAACCATATACGATTCGGAAATCTTATCCAGCAGACCGTTATTCTTCCGTGAAATATGGGAAAGCACATCAAAAGTCAAATCTTGACTGCCACAGGAAAGTATTTTGAAACCACTTTTATATATCATCTATACTTCAGACATACCACAAAGTGAAAACACCAACCTAGCATCTTTTGCAGACGATGTAGCCATACTTGCATCTGATGGAAATGCCGAAATCACTACAACTACTAGATGATCTGGATGACCTAGGGCAGTGGCATCGAAAATGACACTTATCATCGATGAGGCTCAAACAGTTCAAGTAACATTTACTATAAGAAGAAATACAAGTCCCCCTGTCAAAATTGGAAAATAAATACCAGTCCACAACAAAGCAAAGTTTCTCGGCATACATTCAAACCAGTGCGTCAACTGGAGACAACTCATCAATGCTAAGAATGAAATAAATCTTAAATTCCGAAAAAGTATAGTGCTATAGGTAACGGCGTCTCCAGCTTGTGACTAAGGGGGAGGGGTCAACTGATCCTCCTCCAGACCACACGTCAGTGCTTTTCTATTTTTTATACTTAGCTTATCATCGAAACAAAACAAAATATAGGTTAACACACCTTCAAATAACAACCTAACCGCTTTCTCAATTCTTTCTTCAAATATCAGAATAATCATCCGGTCTGGCAGCTTATTTTAAGGACTGTCCATGGCTAATGAAAAGTTAAGATCACCCCTTTCTTCAATACTAGTGATTTGTAGCTAGCACTAGAAACACGTGCACAAGAAATTAAATTATTCTGTTTTTGAAAAATGAAGAAAAAGTAAATATTTCCGAAAAACTCAACTTCATAGAATATCTTTCAATATTTTGCTTGTTCTATGGTGGGTTAAGATCTATGTTATTGTTATTGACTGTCAGTTTAGTTAACCCTAAAAATGTTTTTGAGAAAATAAAAAAGATTGAAATTTCTGCATTTTGATTAAATTTTTTTTATTTTGTGAACCTCCTTCGGAACATTTAATCGGGAGTGATCGTTTACGTTGAATTTAGAAATTTTTACATAATTATATCATTACTTGGTTGAAAATAAAATGGATTCATCTATGGATATATCAACAACTGAATCCTCTTCTGGTTTAAAGTATAAACTTTAATAATTAATAATTATTTTATCATTAATTCAATTCTCCTAGTAGTGAGAAACCAGGAATGACTGTTTTGACGAGACAAAAGACCCATACATATAATTGGACTGATATCACAGAGGATTTTATGATTTCGGTTAAAGGTAAATAGTTCTTCTACCAATCCTGAAATTAATAATTAGCATAATATTTATTACAGATCTGTCTCTGGGAGAACTTCTGCATGATGATATGTTTGGATTATTTGAAGCAATGTCAGCAATTGAGATGATGGATCCTAAAATGGATGCTGGGATGATGTGTAATAGAGGATTTAAACATATTATGGATTTTGATGAACAAGTCAAGGTTGTTAACAAATTTTTTTTATGAAATATTGAAAATAATGAGAAATTATTGTTGCAGCAAAACATCTTGAAACTTAATAATTTCACAAGTGAAGAGAGAATAGGTATTATTGATACTACCCTGGCTTGTATAGTTTCTTGGCTTGAAGGACACTCATTGGCTCAAACAGTTTTCATTAATTTATATTTACATAGACCCTATTTGATTGAAGATAAAATTATGAAAGTATTCTCGTTATCTGTTTATAAGCTTGTAGAAATCCTTAAAGACTATATACACAAGTAAGTTGGAATAACTCCTAAATATTATTCAGTGTAATGATTTCCCTTTATTACAGAGCGATGGTATATGAAGAAGAGGACTTTCAACCTATGCAGTATGGATATTACTTGCTCCCAGAAATTTCTGAACAAAGAATGTCGGGAATGCTAAGAGAAGTTGAAGAAGAGCTAGGGAAAAAATTAAAATCATGTTCAGACAAAGTAGGTCTTTGATACATTAAAACATGATTATCTGCTATATTTGGAATGATTTTAGATTGAACTAATCCAAGCAGAACATGCTAGAATAAAATTCATTAAAGCTTTATATCAGTCATTGCTTTCTTTGCGTAAAGAAAATCAGTTGGGGAGCATAGACAATATAAGATTATTAAATACAGCATTGGATATGTTACAACATGTGAAAAATACTGTGGATTATGGAATAGAAGGAATAGAAGGTGAATATAATTTTCATTATTTGATTGAATATCTAGATTGTATTCTTGCAGATGGTAAATCAAATATGTTAGGATTTGAGCCAATGATAAATCAAAGATTACTACCACCAACTTTTCCACGTTATACCAAAATAAAACCAAAGAAAGAAGCATTGAATTATTTTGAAGAAATGCTAGACAGACTTAAAATTGTTTGTAGATTATCATCAGCCAACGGATTCAATCAAGTCCTGGTAAGATTTTATTGAGTTTATAGAATTTGCATGCCTAATGATTCCTTTGTGTTTAAGGATTTTTTCATAGAATATAGCAAGACTGGTCCATGTATCCTTTCTAGATCCGCTTTACAACTGGTCTATCCAGGTAAGAGTGTAATTTTTCATATATTCGTATTCGGACAGGTCGATTTCTGTTTCGAGAGGGACAACTTAAGATGTTGGTCACGGACGCATAGCACTTCAACCCTTGGTACTACAACCCTCACCCCCAAATTTTGAATAGGGAAAATGGGGTGAGTGATACCTCAATTCAAAGGTATTTTTATACTGATTTCAGCACAGTAATTGTTTTTTCATTTTATGCATTAGTTCTCGAAATATTCTTAACTAAGAATTTGAAAATGAAGTGGTGTTTTCATGGCACTTGTAGTGTTTTTTTGTGAAAAATCGACATTTTGAGCTTCAAAACAACCATGACTGTGGCTTCCTTCCTCCAATCCACTGACATAGAAATCTTCAATCAAGATGTCGAACAAACAAAGCGTATTGTGAAGGAGCTCAATCTTGCTGAAACTCAATCTAAATTATCTTCGATATAATTTGCAGTATTTCTAATAACATGCGGTAACACTTAATCGATAGAAATCTCCAAAAAGTCCAAATACATACATTTCTCTAATCAGATTACCAGGTAAGAAAATCAAATCATTAATGATGCCACAGAAATATTCCAGTCCCAATTCGTGAAATGATATCCGACTTAATTATGAAGTGTTTTCTCAGTTGGCTTCAATATGTTTTCATTTTGTTGATTATTGTATTCATATCTTTTTAAAAAAAATGAGAATCAATAATTTTTTATTTATTACGAACAGATCATTAAGTTGGCTTACTGGTTCTTTGACATGTGAATTATTCTTAGTTTTGAATCAAGACTAGTATGTGTTCTTATTCATTGTTCGACATGATTTATTCAATTGCAGAGCGGGTGGAAATAATTTCACTTTTTTTTGAAGATTTAAGAAGACATATAATGAACGCATGTCGTCAAATCACTCCAGAAATGCTGAAAAATGTGCGCCATCGTTTCGAACAAAACTTATTTCATTGTATGGAAGCTTATGGTGAACAATTTGAATATTTAATTAATTGATGTGAGTTTTTGATAAATTATTTACTTTACTTTGAAAAGTCTTATTTCTCAGATCAGTACTTCAAATCATTCTGATACCGTACAGTTGGAGAATGATTTCAGTGAATAAAACAGCTAGTCGAACATCTGACCCTAGTAGCATTAACACATACGGTATGACTTCATTTGCCCAGTGGTAGATGTTTTGCAATATCAAATACAAGTACGGAAATTTTGGTGTTTTGGAAGCACGAAATGTCAATTATTTGCAAAAAATTAATTTAAGTGATAAAATTAACTAACGCATGAATATTTTGAGAACTAATGCATAAAATGAAAAAACAATTACTGTGCTGAAATCAGTATAAAAATACCTTTGAATTGAGGTATCACTCACCCCATCTTCCCTATTCAAAAATTGGGGGTGGGGGTTGTAGCAGCAAGGGTTGAAGCGCTATGCGTCCGTAACCTACATATTAAGTTGTCCCCCTCGAAACAGAAATCGACCTGTCCGAGCATTTCTATCGAAAAAACTTATTTCGTCTGTAATCTCGTCTGTTTCGTTTTCAAATGACCACCCTATATACTACCGCTAAAGCTAGAGCCAATATTTTTTTTTTCACACTTTTGCGACTTCTTATTATTATTGTTTGTATCAAATATCAATTTAAAAAGTTTAGTAAGCACTGACGTAAGGTCAACTGGCTTTGGCACTCTTTGTAAAATCCTTGTCAGATATATTTGTTTGCTACAAATATATGTTTGTCAGAAACAAGTTAACTGCTGAAGTGAACACGAATATAGTAGATTTGATAACAGGCAATAAGAATTAATGAAAAACATTTAATGTGAAGAGAGTAATCTGCAAAAAAAAATAGTCTTGTTTTTTGAAATTGAAACCATTGACAAAAAAAGGAAATTATTATTTTCAGTTCAAATATTAGAGAGAGAGAATAAATTTATTGAAACTATTCAAAGGGCTAATAACCAGGGTCTATCTGCGCATATGCAATTTGAATTTACAACATAATGGTGTGTGAGTCTGTGCAATATAGAATGTGTAGAATATTAAAGTAGGCTAAGTAATATATATCCTATGTATTACTGATTCTATCGTATTGATGTTATGCTGTTGAATGATGAATTTCTTGTTTAGTTTCAGTATTCTGCTACTTATTGGTACTATTTCTGTTTTCTTGTATAGATATTTGTGGGCTGGGTTATACAGAGGATTGTTCTGATGTCTTATTTTGCTGATCTTTCTCATGCTGGTTGGTTCAGCTACTTCTATTGTTTGGATCGCACTTATATTGCATTGTCCAAGAATTTCATGTGCATATTCCAGCAGAGGTCTGCAGATCATCTTATATATTTTGTTGGCTGTCTTTTTTTCAATATCTTCCTTTCTGTAATTTAGTTTCCTGAATTGGACAGCTCTGTTGATAGCGGTCTGTTTGTTGGATTTAATAAGCATTTCAAAATTCAATTTCAGTCCAGCATGCCAGACACTCTTGAACGCTTTTTGAATGTTCATAAATATTGCTGCAGAATGATTTCCCCATTTTCTGTTACATTATACATTCTGGTTGCGTATGATCAGTGATTGGATAGTCGATGTTTTTTGTTTGAAACCAAATTGGAATTTGGGAATTTTATGGTTCAGTATTTTCATCATCCTGGATTTGATGATTTTCTCAAGGTTTTTTCCAATTACTGGAAGCATGGTATTTGGTCTATAGTTTTCTAGCTTCCTTGTATCAGCTCTTGATTCAGAAATCAAAAAACCTCTTTCCCAGATGTTGTGTAATCCAGACTCTTGGACATAATAGTTGTAGATTCGGATTATTTCAAAATAAGTCACACAAGAAACAGTTGGTATATTTGTTCAGATCTACGAACATACCTACTAAATGTTAAGCACAAAATACCAGAATTGAAATCTTAAACCCGTATCGTTCTCCTATAGGTATGAGAAATTGATACTTCACCCATTAGGCGATGCTGACTACCTGAAAACCACAACATAAACGTAGAGATATAAACACGAAAGCTTAAAGGGTCAAAGGTATTCTCTACCCAGTAATGAAAAGAAAGAGCATGCTGGACAGAAGATACAAACTAAAGATATAAAACCGCACCGTTAGCTCACTATCACTTACGCAGCAGCCAACTAGATGCAAACATTATACATTAATCAATCATTGGTAAACGACCCAGCACTAGGTGGGAAAACAACATTTTCTGCCAAAATTTATTTTTATTCATCAATATGATCTCCTTTTAAAGTGATACGGTCTTTCCAACATTTCTCTAGCTTTTGATACCACCTGTGTCGAACAATCCTTCAAAATATGCTTTAGTTTTGGCAATCACTTCCTCATCTGAGCCAAATCTCTTTCCATGGAGCATCTTTTTGAATTCTGCGAAGAGCTATTAGTCTCTGGGGGCCAGACCCGGAGAATATTTTTCATATTCAAGTGAGACCTTTTCTGGACAAATTTGACCTTCAAACTATCCAATAACCCGATATAATTGTCGTTATTGCTTGTTTTTGCTCGCTTCTTCTAGTTCAAAAACTGTTTGAAATGACGTCCAAATATCTGTAATTTTCGAGCTGAAAATGGCCTTTATTGATTGGATGACTTCCTAATAAAGAAAACATGGTCAAACTTGATTATGTCCTGCCTTATACTCTCTATCATCCGAAGGAGATGAGCTCAACTTTTCATATCTTCATATCAAAATTATTTGAAACATTAAAATAACACTAATTCATCATGGGAAAAAACGACAAATTTATTTATTTAAACATGAAGTTCAATTAATTTTCTAGAAACATAAAAACATCTCTGAAACTTATTATAGCGCATGAAGGGTATGTTGAAGGGTAGATCATATATATTGAAAGAGCTTGAGTCTGTCAAAATTCTACATATGGGTAACGGCAAATAATTCTGCCGATCTTAATCTTCTTTCAGAAATTCTGAAATGTATACATTGAAGAAGAGAAGGGATCCAAAGGACGCCATTCACTACTTTAAATATCAAACTTATATAGCTAACTTTTCTGGGGTTTTGTAATCTGAACATGTTGAATCTTTTGAGTGCTTCAAAGTACTCATGGTTTACAATTAGGAAGCTATTTCAATAATCCAAATATTGTAGAAACCTAGTTTGCATTCTTTTCAACCGTTCCACGTGACATGTATAATTAGGGTTCCAAACAGATGATTAAAAATATAGTTGGTCTCATTTTTCTTGGATTGTTTATTATGATGAGGGATGAAATCAAGCACTTTATTTGCTCATGATATGATGTTGCTCGATGAAATTTAACATAATATCTAGAATTACCCCCAAATCACGAATACTACTTGTTGCAGCCTATTATGGTTTAAATAGTTTAGTTTTATTTTATGGACATTTCTCGACATAAGAAGCATTTATCATGTCCAAGAAAAAGAAAATTTTTCTGCAGTAGGTTAGTTGTCCAAATATCTCGGTGAACATTGTTAGTAGGCCAAATCCTTCGAATGGTTCAGCTGAAATTTAGTTTCCTCAATAACTCATGGAATATCCATTTGTTCAATTTGTAACTTGAAACATATTTTAATGAGGTTGAAATGAATAGGTTTACAAAATTTCGTAGATATCACGTAGAAAATTTTTAAAATGATTTCCAATGCTTTTTTTAATCACTTGATATCTCTTAAGATATCCGAGGGATTTAACAAAATTTTGAACGTTTATCGAGGATTTTGATCTTTTGTTAGTGGTATCCTTCTGTAGATAGACCGAAACTTATTGACCGATGTAGTATGAAGTTGAACCAATATTTCTACAGTCTAGACAGTTAAGTTGATTCACAATGTTACTTTTTAAATTCGTTAAATGTCTATATTGTATCTTTTAGTTGGTTAAAATGTGATTTTACTCTTTTCTCATTAAAGGTAGTTTACAATACCTTTACATATTTATGTGATTGTTGCCAGTGGAACAGCCTGAATATCTGTAATTTTGGAATATCTAGCGAAAATGTCACTTCTTCGCATTTATTTATATTGAAAATTATTTCTTGACCTTTCCATCATTAATTATGATTTAAATTCGGATATTCTGTGCGAGGTAGGCGCTCCTTGACTTATTGTTTATATGACATTTGAATGACTTTATATATATATATATATATGCCATAGATTTAATTAAACAGTATCCACCCAATAGTCAAATCTATTTACTTCTTTTATTGAAGTTGATTACTACTAGTTCATCAAATAAGATGTCTTGAATCAAAATATTTGTCTATTTCAAAGTTTTCCATAACATTCTTGTTTCAGTTAATAACTGCAAATTCATGAAAGAGCAACTAAGGGATGCTGTCAAAACCTTCATTGCTCCACCTTCTTTGACCATGAAATGCCTTACAGGAAATCCTCAGGTAAACATGCATATGAGGATTTATTACTCACACTTAACTAACATTATATTCAATAGGTTAAACAATATGTGGACTCTTTTCTAACACATTGTGTTAGACCATTCTCCAATTTCCTGCAACTTTGTGGTCATAACAGGGCACGTCAGAGGGATAAATTGGCTCATCTTCTTGAAGATTTCAGCAATTTGCAGGACGAGGTTTGTAGTCAATAAGTTCCTTGAAGCCATTTTAATATAGTAATCATTTCAGGCAGAAAGAGTTGATGCATTTCTTCATAATATAGCTGCAAGTTCTAATTTAACAAGACAGCATTTAGCTTGTTTTGGCACGTGGATATTATATCATACTCTGAGAATTATGATAATGTACCTTCTTACTGGGTTTGAATTACAGCTGTACATTGCTCATGAATATTATTATATTTATTGGTATGTCAAGTCTTGAAAAAAATTGTTATGATATTTATTTATATCGTATTTTAGGTATCTTTATGAATTTTTATATGGGTGGTTAATTTCTGCTCTAACAAGGGCTGATAGTTTTCTAGTAGAAAATGACATAATGAATGATACCACCAAGCAAAAGAATGCAAATAAAAAGAAGCCAAAACATAAGAAAAAACCTAGACCATATATGAAGGATATTGCTTATTATCAAGCTTTGCAAAATATGTGCGGGGGATATTATAAGGTAAACTCTCTTCCTATCAACAAATTATATTTAACCTGAAATTAATTATTTTGTAGGCCCTGTTAGCATTTCGATTTGAAGGCAAGCTTCAAGTGCTGAACCCTCAATTTGACTGTGAGCAAGTTCGTTATGAACACCGTTTTGCCCCTTTTCAGAATCTCCTCACACCACCACCTGTTCAATATGCGGAATTCCGTGAAATGACTTCATTACAGAACTTCCAACATCAACCTGTAGATAGTACTTACCTGTATGTAGGAGGATGTAAACATTTTCACCAAGCTAGGCAGTTTTTAGAGACTATTCCTCAAGAAAGTGAAGTAGTGGAATTGATTAAAATTTGTAAAACTAATTTCATTGTTTTGAAGTTGCTAGCTGGTGGACATAAAAAGGATTCAAGCAATCCACCGGAGTTTGTATTTGATCAGTGTAAACATTTTCCAATTATCAAACTTTCATAAAAAAAAACCTTGAGTAGATAATTTGAACAGTAGACTTGTTATACTCTATTATTGTTTGAAAATATATTTTTTGTGATGTGCTAATAAATTACTTTTTATTTGTAATATCAGATTATTGCAAATAAAGGGATCCAAAATTAAGGGACGAATTTGGAGCTGCTAAATTTTTTTTTAATACAATTCATTATTGCGTGATTGTTCCGAGTGTTACAGTTTTGTCAAAAGGTCTATTTATCTGAAAATCGAGCAGAAAATTAACTCAATTGAATGGGTTCGACTCCTGTTAATGAATCCGTATGAATTTGAGTATATCTGGCTGATTAGATACTCTGTATCTCTTTGCGCCAACTCGAGGAAGTGATTCGGGAGGTTGGAAAGGAGTAATAACATTATAATTTATGGATTACCGGAACTGGCCGATAGAGCGACTGGGGAGGCAAGGATGGCCAAGGAGGCTGGGAATGTTGAAAAATTATTGAAAACTATCAACCCAGAGTTCACTATTGATGGACTCAGCTTACATCGTCTGGGGAAATTTAATTCGGCTTCCACTAGACCTTGCCTACTCAAGGTTCGGATGGCGAATAGAGCACAAGTAATGAGTTTTTTTGAGGAAATCCAAGCAGTTGAGGACATCTCCTGATTACTCTGGCATATCGCTTTCAATAGACAGGGCACACCGACAGATGGACTACTATGACAAGGTGAAGTCTGAGGTTGCAGCTCGCAGGGAAAGAGGTGAAAAAGTGGAAATCCGTTTTATTCGGGGTGTTCCGTCGGTTAAGACTTTAAACTAGTTCCACCCAATTGCAGTCGTTCGTTTTCTTGTTACTACCAGAACGTTCGCGGCTTGAATTCGAAGACTCATCAGTTCCTGTGTGCGGTAGATAGTTGTGACTTTGACATTGTTCTCCTCACTGAGACTTGGTTGAAGGATTCCGTTGGTGAGGCTGAACTGTTTCCCTCTCATTATAATATTTATAGACGTGATCGTGATCTCTATTCTAGTGGATGTGGCGCTGGTGGGTGGTGGGGTATTGTTGGCTGTTCATGACAGATATCGTTCAGAGCGTATTGACTTGACAGATTTGGAGGGTATAGTTCCATGCATTGATGTGGTGGGTTGTAGGATTGTACTTCCAGGGGTTACATTTTCGGTAATTGTGCTGTATATCCCACCAAATTATTGATAAGGAATCTTTTGAAATATTTTTTGACTCGATGCAATGTATTGATGCTCTCTTATGTACGAAGTTATTGATTGTGGGAGATTTCAACGCTCTCTCCTTTATTAACTCAGATTCAGTTGATTACAAAAGTGTGACAATCAGATCATTTTCTAGTGTACTCGGGTTGGTACAGTTCAATACTATTACTAATTCGTACGGAAAGATGCTGGACTTACTATTTTCTAGCCTACAGTGTGATGTTCGTAGCGATGACTTTGCTGTTGTTGACGCAGACATTTACCACCCGCCGCTACATTTCAGTCTCAGTGGTGTGGGCCCGATGCAGGTTCCTTTGCGGTCAAATATAAGTAGAAGCAACAAAGAATTTAATTTTAGGAAGGCTGACTTCCCTCGGCTATACCAATTGGTTTTTGATACTGATTGGGAATCAATTTTTTTGGGCGTTGATCACCCGAACGTTGCTTGTAACAGGTTCTACTCAGTTCTGGATGATATTTTTGATAGGTGTATTCCTCGAAAGTTATTCAAAGAAAAAATATGCTTTTGTGTCTACTCCAACTTTATTTCGATAAAATGTGACATATGTTTCGACCTAATTAGGTCATCTTCAGGCACTAGACCAACAGAAAGACGTCCAAAGTTACAGTCAAAAAGAATCGGACATTTGTCCGAGAGAGAGAAGGCATTCAGAAATTATCAAAAATTCAATACTGATTTCTACTTTAGAAAATACAGATCCTTGCGTGCTGTTGTGAAGTCGAAAATAAATGCAGCCTATCACTATTTTATTCGGGAATCCGAGCAGAGGGTACGCGAGGATCCAAAGACTTTCTGGCAGTTTATTCGGTCTAGACGGGGTACCTCCAGACTGCCGGCGCAGATGCGTGGTGACTCGCATTCCTATGAGGGTCCACAGGAAATTGTGGATGCTTTTGCCGATTATTTTAGTTCAGTTTTTGAAAAATCTGAAGTCGTTGGTCCATCACATGTTCCCCAGTCGGTATTTTCCTGCTTGTCTGTTGACAACATAACTGAGGCTGATGTTATAAAAGCCGGTAAAAAACTAATGAGTGGACAGACGGCGGGTCCGGATGGTGTTCCTAGTTTTTTCGTTAAGGACACTATTGGCAGGTTGGCCAAACCTTTGGCACTGCTGTTCAATATGATTGTGAATTCCTCTGTGTATCCGTCTGTCTGGAAGGTCGCAAAGATTATACCCATATTGAAAACTGGAGATAAAGCTATGATAGAAAATTATCGTCCGATAGCGTTGTTGTCAAACTTCTCCCAGATTCTTGAAGTAATCTTGTATAATAAGATATTTCCTCATATTAAGAACCAGATTAGTCGGGTGCAACATGGTTTTATGCCTGGGAGATCATGTGTGACAAATTTGGCTTCGTTCTCCCAGTTTCTATTTGAAACTCTGGATGATTCTGGTCAGGTTGATGTCATCTATACGGATTTTCAGAAAGCATTCGATAGAGTGAATCACCGAATTTTACTGAATTAATTGGAAAACAGGTATGGATTTGGTACGCAGTTGTCTTGTCTCCTTGGGTCCTATCTGTTGAATCGCAGGCAGTATGTTTTTGTTGAGGGATTTCGATAGTCCGAATATTTGTCTAACTCTGGTGTGCCCCAGGGCTCTAATCTTGGCCCATTCTTGTTCTTGTTGTTTGTCGATGATTTGAGTATTGTCGACACGATGGGGCTATTATTTGCGGATGATTTCAAGCTCTTTTTAAGAGTGTTCAGTGTGCGGGACTGTTTCAGGTTGCAGGGTGCTTTAGTAGCTATGTCGAAATGGTGTGATACCAACGGTCTAAAGTTGAATTTTTCTAAATGTAGTGTCGTTTCTTTCACGAGAAAGCTGGAACCCCTTTTGTTTGATTATTCTTTGGGAGATTTCAGGTTGTCGAGGTTGAATATTGTTAAAGACTTAGCAGTCCTTTTTGATAGTCAGATGTCATTGGTCCCTTATATAAGTGATTTGCTGAGCGGTGCCTCTAAGCTATATGGTTACATCGTTCGTAGCGCCAGACATTTTCGTAGTTCCGGAACACTGATTCTCCTGTTTAACACCCTTGTGAGGACTAAACTTGAGTATGCTTCGCTCATTTGGCAGCCTATTTATTTATGTCATATTCAGCGTTTGGAGTCAATTCAGCGTAGATTTTATAAATATCTTTTATATAGAGAGGAGGGCGTTTATTCGCCCAGAGGTACTGATCACGCTGTACTCTTGGGTAAGTTCGGTGCTGTCTCGCTTGCAGATTGAATAGGTTTGCAAGCAATCATTTTTTTATACAAGCTTGTTCGTGGCGGAATTGATTGCTCTTATCTACTGGGGAAGGTTAATTTCTATGTTCCAAGGCCAAACATGAGATCTAGGCCTTTGTTCTATCTAGTCCCTCCTAGGAATAATTGCATGATTCGGACGCCTGTTCAGCATATGTGTAACCTAGTAAACGGCTTGTGTGGGACTTGTGATATCTTCTTTTATAGTTTAACTGCCTTTAAGCGGGCATACTTCAATGGTTTGGCATAATGATATTGTATTTTTTTTGTGTGTTATCATTTACATATACTATTGTTAATTTTTCTGTAATTGGGTTTTTAACCTGTAGAAAAATAAATCTGTTTATTTATTGTTATGGTCCAGTAAGTGTGCTATTTTGTGAAAATGCTTTAAGATTCTGGCATACATAATAATAATTATGTCTTGATGTTTGGGTTGAAGTTTCATTGAATGACATGTCTTAATCCTGTGTTGGGATATTTAGAAAGGTGATGTAATATATTGAAATTTCAAGTGGTATAGTATGGCTGAAATTAAATTGAAGCAAAACTGTACATTTGGTTATTCTTAATTCAATATATTTGTTCATTGCTTCTACAATATTTTCTATCTCCCGTATTTTTGTATCACACTGTTTCAGTCAGGAAAAACTTTAGAACAAGAGCTCAATACTGCTTTTCGACATGTTTTCAATAACAACGGTGTGTCCTAGCCGATTTGATCTTAACAGAATGAATATTACAGAAATATTTATATTTATTAGTTTGGGAATCCGGCCTGAAGTGTTCAATAACAAAATTAGAACTTTAATATAAGGAATGGCAATCGGAGTGCTGAAAGTGTTTGTTTATGTTCGAAAAATGTTATTCTTTGAAGCGACATACACGGCAAAGGCCTAATAGTCAACTCCATTTTGAAAAAAATTAATAGAAAGATTTCCAATGTATAAAGTAACTCTTCTCGTTAAGTTTGCTTGGAGGCAATTTTATTAATTTCAATAAATGATAATAAATGAATATTCAAGTACAAATTTTCACAAAATGTAGAAAAACCTTGATGTGAGGTCAGGAGGTTTTGTGCGTTTGTTATAGTCTTTACCAGGACTCTCGAATAGACAGATACTAAAACAACCGCCATAATGAATTTGAAACCTATATCTTAAATTGAAAATAACCACTGACACTTTTCCTTCAGTTTTGTTCGAAACCCGAACTTCCTTCTTTTGAGACCTCTGTTCTTTGAAATACCTTCTATATCCAAATCACGAAAATATCATCTGCCGCTAAATGTTATAGTCATAGCGATTATTATTGTGACAAATTATTGAATAATTCAATCGACACATTTACGAACAAATAATCTTAATCTAGGCTTGTTTTCCCTACCAAATCTTTTACTCATTGAACGTTTTCATATATGGAAATCTCTTAGCTTCTTGAAATAATATGGTGCAATGCTGAAATTCGAGGAGATTCTGATTATCCATATCCTCGATATCCATCCAAAATTTCATGTATCTCTTATAAATATCTTCTATCATATAATTGAAAAAAAAAAGGGTTTTGGAATATTTATAAAATTTTCTAGAGCGTCGATTTCACGAAATTTAAAACCTATTCGTTTCAACCTTAATCTTAAGATTTATTGGGGAAACCAAATTTCAGATGCTCATAACTTGACCGAGTTATTTGGACAATTAACCTATTCTGGTAATAAGAAATCTAGCTTATCTACTTCGGAAGCTAGAGCATATAAGGCTGACGGCTGGCATGACATACTCAAATTTGACCACGTATTCTTCATCAGGAAGTTGAACCCAATCGATTGTGACTATTTTCGGCACAATATCAAAAAAATTACAAAGATTTCGACAAAACAATTCATACCACACCGTTATACAAGTAAAGAAACAACTTTCATGGTTGATTTTACAAGATACTGGCCCTAGTGATCACAAAGATCTGCATAGAGGTGCAGAATTGTATAGCACCTCGTCCCCCCTACAAAGGATAGCTTAGGCGATATAATACCAAAAAGCAGATTGGAGACAGTTGACTGTTAATCTTGTGAAGCTGTTGAATGACCAGAGTGTGGAGGATATACCCCAGCTCATTTCTGTCATCGGGACGGTGGAGGATAGGAATATATCTAAAATAAAGAAGATCCTACATGCCTGAGTATTGTAGGTGCTCCACATCGGAAAATTAATAGAAACTCAAACAACAGATAGCCAGAACTAGATGCACGATCCGGAGGAAAAAAGATACTCATTCCGCAAATTACTGAAAGTGTATTAGTTAATGACGCCAACCATTTTGGGAGGGTAGTAAAAAAGTTTTCGAGGAATCACTCTGGGTATAGAGGTAGTGGGATCACAGACCAAGTTGCAAGAAAATACTGAAAACTATTATTGCAATGCCGGGAATAAATTATGGTATGAAAGTGGTGCTGACCAGTTTACCCTTAGTAAGTACATTTTGTTTCGAAGGTGAAGAAAAATATCACCCTTGGATCGAATTAGGCCATCCTTGCTCATCTCCCTAATAACCATATCCCCTTCTGTACTTAAGATTTTTTAGAAGATGACAAAGAAAGAATGATGGAGGATCGACTTGGTTCGGCACCAACTTTTGTATTTCGGAAGAGCCGTTCTATTACTGTCATAATATGTTGTCGGCTCATGTATATGAAGCCTTCAAAAGGAAACACTATCCAGATGGTGTTTTTTGGACATATATACAGGGTGAGTTACCGTGGAGGTAATTATTCAGAACAAGCCATAACGGGAATATTTTTATGAAAAAATCAGTTCATATCCTTTAAGGTATGTAGATTACGAATTCGAAATACCGTGCAAACTCATACTTTTTGAGAAAAAATCATTTATGTTGTATAAGTCAGTTCGAAAAAACCGTTGTTCTCCATTATTTTTCTATTTTTTAGTGAGTAATCACATGCTTTCATAATAAAAATTAATTTCTCTTCGTTTTTCATGCATTTCCATCAAGTTTTTTCCAATTATTCAGTAGAAACTTGATGTTAAATTTCATAAACAAAGTCCGCCATATTGAAAACGGTTGACAGCTGGACCGAGGAAAGAGCGAGGTTGCCAGGTTGGTAAATTTGTCCGAAATTAGGGAGCGCTCTAGTCTATAATATAAAAATGAATCGCAAAATGTGTTGGTAAGCGCATAACTCAACAACGCCTGGACCAATTTGGCCAAATCTTTTTTTTAAATGTTCGTTGAAGTTCAAGGATGGTTTTTACGGCGAGAAAAATTAGAATTATTGCTGAAAAACCCTAAAAATAGCCCTTTTCTTTTTCCCATACAAATGATTTGTAATTAAAACGTAGTCAATTTGAGCTTTATTGCTATGCGTGTCGCATAGCTTAGTGGAATAAAGCCTTGACCTTTGACGTGGAAACCAGTCGTGTCGTAGGGTTCAAGTCCGGGGCTAGGAAAAAAATTTTCTAGCTTTCGGTATGCGGCCACCATTCACTTTTGGGTCTAAAATTAACAGTGCTGTGCCTAAGGTAGCGTAAGGACACAGTAACAAAACCTACACAGAACACACACCGGTTAACCTAACTCGCACAAGCTTTAATTAGCTTCTGGGGGGTGTTCATTGATATATGTATACCTAGGTAAACCAGTATAAACATAAACATAAAGTTCATATTAAATTACAAGCACTCACTGTTGTCTAAGCAATGTAGGTGTGTTCCTAACGTCAAAGATCATATCTATCAAAACAATGTGCGTGTGTGCGTTGGAGCAATGCATGACACTTTTAACCAAGAGTTGCATCGAGAAAAACTGTATGATCTCAACGCTTTGAAAGAATTAATTCAAACAAATCTTCCACTATTAAATGAACAACAGAAGTATGTATTTGAAACTCTTATGAAAGTAACAAATGATGAAACTCGAGGGATTTACTTCTTAGATGCACCTGTGGTTCAGAAAAAACTTTTTGATTTCATTAATATTAGCAATAATTCTCTCACAAAATAAAATTGCACTTGCACTCGCTTCGTCGGGAATCGCAGCAACTTTGCTTGAAGGTGGTCGAACAGCCCATTCAGCACTAAAATTGCCATTAAATATGCAAAGCAATAAAACTCTAACCTGCAACGTTTCGAAGAACTCTGCAATGGCAAAGGTTTTGCAGCAATGTAAATTGATTGTTTGGGATGAATGCACGATGGCACATAAAAATCTTTGGAGGCTTTAGACAAAACCTTAAAAATCAACGGAGCAATAATAACCGATTTGGTGGTGCAATGATTTTATTAGCAGGAGATTTTCGTCAAACATTGCCAGTGATTCCACGATCAACGCCAGCTGATGAACTCAATGCATGTCTAAAGTCCTCCATTCAAGTACTTCATTTAAGCAAGAATATGCGTGTCGAGTTGCAAAATGACCAATCTGGAAACATATTCTCTAAACAACTCATTGACATTGGTAATAGCAAATTTCCTATAGACATGTTGACTGGCTGCATTAACTTTCCTCAAAGTTTTTGTCAGTTAACTCAATCAAAAGATGAACTTATTCAGAAGGTGTTTCCAGATGTTTCTCAAAATCACAGAAAACATGATTGGTTGAGCGAACGAGCTATACTGGCTGCAAAAAACATAGATGTAAATGAATTAAATTTCAAAATTCAAGAACAAATTACAGGCGAATTGAGGATATACGAGGGCCATTCAGAAACTAACTTCCGATTGGTCACAGTGCGGGTAGTGGGGGGGAGTAGCGCGCCATCTGTGCATTCACGCGCTCAGCAGGTCAGTCGGCATCAAGCCGTAGTCGAGTGAACATCGTACCTGCGCTAGTTTAGTTTTTGTGGCAGTTTGAAATGTGTGCTGCAATAGAAAATCCCGCCAAATGTGAGGTGCGTGCTGTTATAAGGTTTTTTACAGCCAAAGGATACTCTGCAGCAGCTATTCATCGTGAGCTTTGTGCCGTGTACGGACCAAAATTTATGAGTGGAGGAGTTGTCCGTGAATGGGTACGTTTATTTAAAAGTGGACGAGAAAACGTTCATGATGAAGAGAGGAGTGGTAGACCATCATTGGTGACTGACGAACTCGTTCAGACAGTTGATGCAAAAGTTCGTGAAAATCGAAGAAATGGCTCGGGTCCCAGCGGTTTGATGACGACGAAGAGCTCAAAGATGCGGTCATAGGCTGGCTCAAGGCACAAGCGGGTGATTTTTATGCAGAAGGAATTTCAAAGCTTGTGAAGAGATACTATAAGTGCCTCAATCGTAATGGAGAAGACTATGTCGAAAAATAGTGCAAAGATGTAGTTGTAAGATGTATATATTAAAATATTTTTTACTTAACTTGGTGTATTTTTTTCAATTAACCGGAGGTTAGTTTCTGAACGGCCCTCGTATAAATCAGTTGATCCGGCTACTAATCAAGATGATGTAGTCAACTATCCACCGGAATTTATGAACTCGCTGGATTTGCCAGGATTGCCACCTTACAATCTTCAATTAAAGGTTGGATCGGTGGTTATAATGTTGCGAAATATCATCAAACCGCGTCTTTGCAACGGTAGCGATACAAAAATTACTAAACAATGTGATAGAAGTAACTATACTCAAAGGAAAGTATAAAGGAGAAGATGTTCTCATACCCCGCATCCCAATGATTCCGACTGATGTGCCATTTGAGTTTAAACGACTTCAGTTTCCAGTGCGGCTTGCTTTTGCTATGACTATAAACAAGTCCCAGGGGCAATCATTAAGTGTTTGTGGCATTAATCTAGAAAACCCATGTTTCTCACATGGTCAATTGTATGTTGCCTGTTCCCGTGTTGGAAAACCATCAGATTTGTTTATCTATGCGCCAGGTAATCAAACAAAAACATCGTATACCACAAAGCACTACAATGATAATAATAATAATGTAGGAGGAGATTAGCCGTGTATTTAGTAGTATGTGAAAGTTATTTGGGTTCTTGGCTAATGGGGCTATTTATAATCAAACAACCATTGGTACAAACACCTACACTGTAAAAAATAAAATTCTGCGCTCAAACTCCTCAGGAGTTTGAGAATTTTTTTTTCAATCAAACCATTTTAATTTGAATTAATCTAAAATTGATTACTCCAAATGAACTATTTTTCTTGATTAAAACAACCTAGTTGATTATAGAGAACAGCTAAAACATTCGCTTGAAACTTTTCACATTTCAGCGAAATGAAAGAAACAACTGATTCAACATAAACATACAATTACAAGAAATTGTTTATGCACTTGTCTCAATATCCATAATTGATTGATACAAATACATTATTCTAAATAGGTTTTAACGAAACCATTCGTTCGTTTCATTTTTATTTGTTCAATAGAACGAAGGTACGGTTGTCGTAAATTCTGTCAGTTGATGCAACGACTACAGTTTCTTGAGACAAGAATCTCGTGAGATTATATTATTCGCCTCATTTACTTGAAGAAAACTATAAATATTTGAATAAAATTGAACATATAATTGTTGCAATATGAAGTGACATTTGTAAAAAAATATTGCGTAATTGATTTAATAAAACGAATTAATTGTAGCAATTTTTTTATATTGTCTGCAATTAAATCAAAACTCTATCTCTTTTATATTAAATATATCCCATTTAAATGCAATTATTTGTGCATTTTACTCACAATATTGTTGTATTCGGTGATAAAGATGACATGGAATACATGATGCGCAAGCTAATTAAAGAATACGAGAAGTGGGGCTTAAATGTCAACTTAGAGAAAACCAAATATCTTTGTGTTGGTGGAGAACTGGGTGATCTGGTATTGGATGATGACAGGGATGAGATGATAACCCACTGCCTGGACTATAGCTATTGTAGCGGCAGGGGAGTGTATAGGGATCTCTTGGCGGCACTCTATATAGCCACGCATAGCTTAGTTCACAGCGCTTCGGTAGCCTAGAGGTTTGCGCTCAAGTTTCACACCGATTAGGTACTAGGTGCCGGGTTCAACTCCCGGCGGCTCCCTCAAAACTTCTAACCACTGCGTCTATGGCATGGCGCACACAAGCCTTACTGATGAGTCCAAATGTGTGCGCCAGGGACGAAACGCATAAGTAGGGATAAAGTTCCTTCAATTCTACATTGGTGACCCCGACGTGATGGGAACGGTTGTCTTTACGACGTGTCTTGAAAAGCAGACGGTTGACACTTGAGGTATACTCGCTCCCTCTCTGCAACTTCCAACGAAACTCTAGACGCCTTTCCCATTCCGTACAATATTCATAGTCTGCCGCGGTATTCCGGTATTTATTAATATAAAAGAGAAATTATTGTTCTGTGAAGAAAAATAATGATTACATACAAATGTTTTTTTTTTGTTTTATCAAATCAGTTTCTTAACCCAAGAAACTTTCACTTGACATAAGAGATACTATCATTTTTATCGACTGAATTCTCGACCCATTCAATAAAGATCCTTTAAATCAACTACAAATCGAGTTTCAGTGAAATGTAATATTTATTTACATGAAACCAAAATTTTTATTCTACGAAAAGTATCAATAGTTACATACTAATTAATATTACCGTTGGATCAAATTTTTTTACCACCTGAGTCAATAACTCTGAGCTTGGTTGAAACTAATCAGTTTCTTAGCTCAAGAAACTTTTATTTAGGGTAAACGCCATTCTCAACCGTACGGAGTACTTGAGACAAATTAATATGGTTTGAGATGAGGAACTATTTTTTACAGTGTATATTTCGGAACTATATTGGTTCCTTCATCAGGATGCTGAAAAGTTTTATTAATAAATTTACACAAGGACCCAGTTTATACTAGGTATGGGGATAAAAATCTTAACAATAAAAATATCTATTTAAAACAAATATAAGAAGGAGTCATCAACAACTAAAACATAATTCTGTTTTTAGATATTTTTATTGTTAAGATTTTTATCCCCATACCTAGTATAAACTGGGTCCTTGTGTAAATTTATTAATAAAACTTTTCAGCATCCTGATGAAGGAACCAATATAGTTCCGAAATATAGGTGTTTGTACCAATGGTTGTTTGATTATAAATAGCCCCATTAGCCAAGAACCCAAATAACTTTCACATACTAATAATAATAATTATGATTCACATGATTAACAATAAAGCGATTACTTATTTTTAAATCCTTATATATGTTTTATTTAATTATTTTTTATTCACAACGCCCTATCACCAGGGTGACGGTTCTGTTCAGGAGAATTTTTTAAAATACGTAGGCACATTACAAATCTTTTTGACAGGACGAAGTCTGTCGGGTCAGCTAGTTTTAAATAATTTTGTAAAAAAGGAAGAGTCAAGGATATGGGAAAATTGAAAAAACAAACCACGAGAAGGTGTGTGCGACCTTTCCCGGGATGGGATGTTTGAAAAAACGGATCATGTGTGATGGAAATCAATATAAAAATAAAATTTGTTTCTGGAGAAATACTTAAAAATCCAAAAAATGGTTCTAAAATTGTAAAATCTTTCCATCTGACATAAAACTGGTTCCTGGGAGGATCCATTTCTTAATGACTTCTAATAACGTTTGTTGTTTCTTTGATTTGAAACAACACATGCTTGAAGGTTTAGGCAACTGAACGACCAGACTCAGAACGTTCAAGGGATGTCTTAACTCCACAGTTGCCGAAGAGGTGTATTGATCAGACTAATGATGAATGATGCTTTATTGATTGTACTCTAATCTTATATACTAAATTGAATAATGACGATAAAAATAACATTGCCATATTTGTTATCAGAATATTGTCTAGGTCCCCTGTTGCGTTAATTGTTTCCTGGCTCCTGTTAGAAACAGGTATCAGGAAAGTTTTCTACCCTCTCTGTCGATTCCTCCAAAGATCCACTGTCCTTCGATTATCCTACCCCTATTATATTTCCGCTTACCAAATTTTGCTTCATCTATCTCAACAATTCTTCCAATCCCGCCTAAACGTTCACAATTTTGACTTACAACCATTAAGCAAACCTCCCTAAAAAAACTAATCCAATCTACAACCGTACCACTAGGCCATTTCATTTGTGATTCGAGCGTTTGTTGCTTTGTTTCGAATAACCATAATGTAACGAACTTGCAAATTTCTGTTATCGATTTTTTACTATTTTGGAAAAATGTGTTTTTCTTAACCCGAATTCTTCTTCTCAAACGTACAACTATACTAGTGGAGTAACAAACATACCGGCATCTATCTCTATAAAATGTGCAATGTCCATTACATTTTGGGCATATGAATTCCCGCGAAAAATGTATTACCCCGTGCATTTCTAAAAATTCTTCATTCGCTTCCTAATTTCGGACAAATCCGGCAACCTCGCTTTTCTCTGGATTCAACTTCAACTGTCGGTTATCCTTTAAATGGGGGACTTTTTTTATGAGATTAAACATCAAGTTTTTACTGAAAAATTGGTGAAAACATGAAGGAAATGCATGAAACACGAAGAGAAATCAATTTTTGTTATAATAGCATGTGATACTTCAAGAAATAATGGAAAAATAATGAAGAATAACGATTTTTATCGAAGTGCATGATACGACCTAAATTATTCTTTTTCTCAAAAAGTATGAGTTTGCACGGTATTTCGTTTTCGAAATCTACATACCTTAAAGTGTAAGTACTGATTTTTTCATAAAATCAGCTCGAACATGGCTGATTTCAATATAGCCCAATTGCAACTCAAAAGAACAAATCCCATGGCTACGGGTACTCCATCGCTTATAAACAATTTGCACTTACTATCTATTTTTTGGGACCTAAAGTTTATAAATTTTTAAGAAAAACTTTTTCCTTACCTCATAAGGCTACTCTATGCAGAATAACTACCAAATGGAACTTTTCCGTTGGTTTGAACGAATATGAATTTCAAGCAATTTCGGTTAATGTAAAAACACAATGATTTCAAACTCTTTTGGGTATTTTCTTTGTCAGTATTCCATAGTTTTTAAACAGTCAGAAATTGATTGTTGTGCAACAGTTTTTGCCATTTGTTTTTTGATTCAACCCAGTGTCATCTCCATCAAATATCATTTTTGCAATTCAAAGTGTATTCATCAAAATCTTTTTCGATGGTCTTCCACGTTCTTCATTTCTCACATCAAAATCATTACTTCTGAACCGTTGAAACCATCTTTTGCATGTTGCTTCTGGTAGAGCATGATCACCATATGCCTCGACAAGCATTCGATGCGACTCTGCAGCATTTTTCTTCAAATGAAACCAAAAAATGCTTTCCACAAACTCTGGTACAAAATTACATTTTTAACATGATGAAATAATATGATGTCTGTTCAATGACTTGATGTATACTAAATATGTTTCACAGATGTCATAGCAAACAAACAAAAAAAAATAAAGGCTCCTTCACAACAAATGTCCCTTATCAAGAAATTTTTATCTTGACGCTCACTTCATACCGGTAAATGACTTCTGCTTAATAACTACTGGTCAGATAACAAACGTGCTGAAAATTCTGACCTCAGGGCAGTGCCTGTAAAATTTTTGCTCAATTATATAGGCATACTAGTCCCTTTCTTGAAAAGTATTGAATTATAAAAAAGATATAACATCTAACATGAAGTATCAGTTGCTATGTTCTTCAAAACAAGAAACCCCCATCTCTATATTTCGTAACTTCGACAGTTTCAAACGCCGTTCAAGAGACTACATTCTAGGTGTGAGTAACCATTTTGAAGCCAAAAGATCATTTACTGAAAGAATAGGTAATTATCATAATATATATAATTATACAGGAAATCTTCTTCAACAGCTCATTCAGCTGAATTACCACCTATTTATGATGAATTCAAGAAAATGTTCTAATTCATAATATTTTATTCGCCATTTGAATATAGCTATTGATAAAAATCACAAAATTAAATAGTGCATATATCAATAAGTTAGTGAATAAATATAATAATTTACAAATAAATAATATCACACGTAAACTAGACTAGAAAAGTTTCCTTAAATTGCACCGAGTATTTCAATAACTTAAATTTTGCATACAATGTTTTTTTAAAATTGTCGTAAGAGTATTTTCAAATTTTTTATTGCGATGTTCTTAAGCTTTTTTCCTGAAGGCTTATTTTTTTATTGCACAATTATGTAAAGGAATATAACTTCACAATACAAAAAGTTGTATTCCTTTCATGAAGTAATAATAAATACTAATTTGACTAATGTAAATATACAACTATACTATCAAATTAATATGCAATCCGTTTTTCTACCTTGATTTCAGAGATTATGTTACAGAGTAGAACCAAATTTATATTATCTAAACTGCTTGAAGCATACTTTGGTAAAAAATAGATTTATTGCGAACGTGAAATTATACTATTTGGATGTTATAAATAAATGATCATTACATCACAGCATGCATTGAAATATTTTTAGTCAACTTCATCCGTAGGGAAGGAGGAAACATGCATGAAAATTTGAGTAATCCAATTTATGATTGTCAGTTTGAAAATTCCATGATATAGCATAGTAAATGAGTTTCCAATGTTAATGGGTTAAATGAAAGTGATAATGAATATTTCAAAGACCACTTGAGATGTTACAATCATCTACATGTATCTGTTATTTGGTACGAAATCATTATGGAGATCTTGTTGATTTTATCGAAGATCTTGATTGTGATCTGGAAAATGGGCTTGCAGATCTAGAAGTGGACCTTCGTTTGTACCATGGGCTTAAACTGCTGCAGCTGCTTCTTGAAGAAAGAGAGCTTGGAGTTTGCCGGTGATATGGGATCGGTCTCTTCCTTGCACTAATCAGCGGGTTAATAAATGTTAGAATTGTTAGTAAATTATTAGGTCACATCTACATTTATTGACACAACATGAAACAAGCCATTAGAAGAAGTCACAATCCACTAGTACAAGATACCCAGGGTCTATCTGAATGATAGTAACAGCGCAAGGTAGTGCTGCATTTATGTTTGACACTACAAGATAATGAAACCAAGAAATAATATTATAGAATTAAAATAATTATAATATTGAAATATTGACACCTATCTTCTGTGCCTGAATTATAGATTGAAGATTATTCAATTCCCTATCAGGAATGGCAAAATGAGAAAATGTCAAAATCATCAGCGCTGTTAGAATCTTTCATAAGAACATACCCTGCCCTTTCTTGGAAATATCATTCTGCAATTCACTAAGGCAAATCTAATGAACCTTAAAATCGTGCATTAATTCATAGAAAAAAAATAGCCAGGCTGTACACTTACCTTGGTTGAAAAAAAAAACGTCATAAGCTGCTATTCAGCAAAAAAACAAGACAACTATAATAGTAAACATTTATTCATCAAAATATCTACAAATAAAGAAAAACAATAGTGAATGCAAAAAAATACAGTGAAGAGTTCATTTTACTCTCTAAACCACTAGTATAGTAAAATATCATCACTGCCAAATAAAATGAATTTGATGGTACATATAACTTATCTTTGAAGTGCACACCAACTCCTACCTTGTTATCCTTCTCCGATCAAGAAAGGATGGGGAACCATGTCTTCGGGGAATTGATGGTGATCTAGATCTGGAAGACCGGCTTGAAGAAGATGACGACGACGATGAAGAGCTTGAATAAGATCTTGAACGTGACCCTGAAGACTTTGAATAACTGCTATTAGAGGATGATGAAGAACTTCTACTTCTTCTGGAACTGTGATTTGAACTTGATGAACTTCTGGATCTTGACTTTTCACTTCTTGCAACCGAAGAAACTTTAATACTTGGAGATCTTGTTTTTGATTCACTTCTTTTTACTCTTGAGGTTGTCCTAGCTCTTGATTCACTCCTTTCCCTAGAGGAAGTTCGACTGGAACTTTTCATTTTTACCTTTTCAGAATAAATATCAAAAATATCTTTAACATTTTTATTTTGTACAGGACTCTTAGATATTTCTTTTTTCAATGGTAATACTTTAATATCAAAAACATCAGGTTCAATTTGTTTCTTCTCATTTGTAACAGTTGACTTAGTTATTTCCAATAGTTTACTGAGGCGATCTTCATATTCTGATTTTCCTCTTTGAATCTTTTTTTCCAGCACATCTCTAGCTTTTGCTGCAAGATCTGATTTCAACAATCGCAACAATTTCAAGTCCTTATCCTCAATTTCCTCTTCCCTTTCGATATCATCTGCGGAGATTTCATCTTCAGAAGAAGATGGCCTCAATTTAACAACTGGTAAAGGTTTCGATGCTTTAGGAGATTTTTCACCAGGTTTTTTATCATTAACTTGCTTCGCTAACTTCTTACAATCTCTATCTGACTGTGAGCTCTCAGAAGGGCTTCGAGTTCGTTTCCGTCTTGGAGGAGTAATGGAACTATTTCTTGGTTGGTTCACATTCTTCTCTTCCGGTCTTCGTTGAATTCTTTCTATACTTTTTTCTCTGATGCTATATTTATCTCTACTTCTATCTCTGCTTCTACCTGGTTCCTTGCATCTGTTTTCATATTTGTCTATTTGGAACGAATTAGATCTACTTCTTGATTTTTGATTTTCTTTTTCTCTAGAATGAAGTTTTTCCCTTTCCTCTTTATGTGTTTTCTTCTCAGGAGATTCTGATTTTTTCACTTCTTTTTTTTGTATATCTTTATTATCTCGCTTCTTCTCACAATGTTTATATGAATCTGGAGATCTGGATCTATTAGACTTCAATTTCTCATAATTTTTCCCTTTATAATCAGATTTTTCTCTTAATTCAACACTTCTACTCCTACTCCTTTCATTCTTTCTGTCTCTTTTAGAGGAATCTCTTTTGTATTTTCCACTATCCTTTGAAGTTGGTTTTCGTTCTCTAATTCCATCAAGCGAACCACTTTTTTCATTGCCATTATTTTTTGCTTCATTGCTTTTTCTTTTTGTCTCATCTATTTTTCCACCATCTTGTTTTCTATGTCTATCCTCATAAACATCAGATATTATTCTGTTCTTTTTAATGGAGGGTGATCTGGAACGACTGTACGATTTTATAAAACGTTTTTTTGATTCATAGTATCTATCTCCTATACTAGGTGAATTTCTACTCTTATCAGTCTTATTGTTTTTCTCAGGTTTGCCTTGCCTTTTAGGGGGTGTTGTAGATCGCGAATTTCTTGCAAGATGACGAGAAGATTTCTTAGAATCATGATAGTCCTTAGAAGATTTAAAATGATCTGGTGATTTTGAGTGAAGCTTTTTCTTGGAAATAGACCTGGATCTAGATTTTTTCGACTTCTGATGTTCATAGGGAGACATGGATTTTCTTCTGTGGGAATTTCTCTTAGAATCCAGCGATAGTGATCTTGACTTCCTAGATGTTTTGCGTTGCTCTTCCCGCTTCCCTTTTGATTTTTTAGGGGATCTACTCCTTTCCTCAGAATGTTTTCGCTTTCTAGGAGTTCGAGATCTGTGCTTTCTTTCACTTGTTTCAAATTCTGGAGAATGATTTTTTATCCTTCTGGAACGCCGTTCTGAAGATTTCCTTTTAGATTTTCCAGGTGACTTACTTTTCTCCTTCTTTTCATCGTTCCTTTTTTCTGGAATACTATAAAAAATGTTAGGTTGTAAATCTTTGATATTTGCATGAAATTGACAAACCTTTCTTCAGAGCTGGAATTGGAAATGGACCGCTTCCTTTTTGGATTTCTTCTTTTCTAGATTAAAAAAAATATATTATGAATAGTGAAATAATTCAAATAATAAACTTCAAGAAATTGCCCTATATCTTTATTTTCTAATTTCTGTTATAGGAGGTCAAAGTTATTCAGCGACAAAACGCTAATGAATAGCCTTTCGAAGCATCATTTACTGAGCATGTAACTTCAATTCTTCTTGATGATACTTACTTCAATGAAGACAAGCCTTTGGGGTTATCCTACGAAATGAAGGCAACATTCAAACAAAAAAGTTTTAAGTTTGATGAAAAGAAATTTACAACTCATGCTCTCAAAAATAAAATCTGTCACAAAAATAGAATGCCAGAAGGAAAGCAGAAATAGATTGATATGATGAGGGAAAATGAAACTAAATAGTGGGGTTATTCTTAATTGAATAAGTCGAATGGTCCCAAATATTTCAATGCCTTACCTCTTTTTTCTTAGACTTTTGCTTCTTAGGAGATTCATCTTCGCTAGTTTCATCACCATCTGAGGAATCAGAATGCTCACTTTGATCTGTTGATGCAGATGAATGTCTCCGTTTTTTCTTGTTTTTCTTCTTGTCCTTACTTTTTCCGGATCTAAATTGATAAAAGAAATACTTCAAGAGAGCGCTAAGTTGTTTTATGAACAAAATCTTGAATTTTCGAGAATATACTCTTAACAAATGAAACTAGTCAGGGAGATTCATAACCATTTTTTAAGGCTTTGATGTTTCATTTTTCCCAGAATTTGAAGGAGAAATGAAGGAACTGTGAAGTATTCCGTAATAAGAATAAAATTAATGACAACATTTAAAGCTTCTTTCTCGTCATGACATCAAAGAGAGAAAAATAAAATCATATCTCTTATTCGTCACTTCATTCTGTTCATGGCTGATTCTCAGAAAGAATCGAAATGGATGCCCTAAATCATTTCTATGAAGCAGAATCGTCAATTATAAGAAGTTTTTCTTTTAAACAAATCTAGCCTACTAGAACAA
Source organism: Micraspis discolor (assembly GCA_030674115.1). Taxonomy (NCBI): domain Eukaryota; kingdom Metazoa; phylum Arthropoda; class Insecta; order Coleoptera; family Coccinellidae; genus Micraspis; species Micraspis discolor. The sequence goes on from JARTUT010001750.1 coordinate 1,160,470, forward strand.
CAAATTAATGTTATTTTTCTTTCATACGATGAACAAAAAGATTCGTCCAAGACGAGATGTGAAATAATCATAAGCTTAATACCAAAAATGTTTGTCTTTATGTTTTACTCATATAGGCTAGTAATGTCTGCACCTATATGAATTCATAGTTTCATAAATGTGATTGGAAATATTTTAATTCACCACTCAGAATTTGCCTTTAATCAATGTTTCTCTCTCACTATTTTGTAACAGTGTGATTGGAGCATCATTTAAAGCTGTTCCAAACACAGCTAATTTTTTTTAAATTTAGTTATTTTACCTTTGATAAAATACATTATGGAAGGGTCAGTGAAAAGATGTTTTACACTACACCAATTTGATATATTTATATGTATATTTATTTATATATTAATTTGATATTATATTTTAATGTCATTCTTCTATGTGATGTTCTGAAGCACTTTTTTATATAATAATAATATGAGGTTATGTGGATGAGTTAGCAGTATTTTATTTGTTCATTCTTTCAAAATATTTTAAGATGAAGAAGTTGTTCCGATTCTCATGAATAATAATGAAAGGAACATTTCAAGAAATCGAAAATAAATCTACTGATATTAATGTTCGAAATGATTTCTGGTTTCTATTCGCGAGAATGCAGTTTTTCCTCGACATGCATGAATATCTCAGAAATCACGATTTTTTTGTGGGAAGGGCAAACGTCTTTGTTTGAATGGTCACCTGCCGAAGATGCCCAGTTAGAAGAAGAAATATAGAGGAAAGATCGGCCTTCGCAATTCATCCTTTCTTTTCTCGATACATGGAACTTTTAGGCCACAACAAATGCTTGCTGAACGATGACTTGAGCAAACAAATTCGATAACAAATCAAAGAAATGATCAGGTCAACAAACCCATTTGCGATTTTTTGCGAGAATCTTAATATATTAGGTGCCATTGAGAATCTATTGTTCCATTGTTTTTTGGGGCATACAATCTAACACTAACAATAAAAGAGTACATTCCCTGAAATTCTGTTATAACCACAGCAAATAATGCCATTTTACTGAGAAATCTGAACGAATTCTTTCTTCTAAATTGTTTTGAAACGCACCTTCAATCCAAATCAGATGATTCAGTGGAGTTGGCTAGACATACGCAAGGTTTAAGTATAATTAAATAAGAAAACGAAAAACCACAACATTACCTGGACATTCGCCATCTCTGAGACATTAGAACGCCAAAAAATATACCACCAAAAAATTAGTATGCGAAATATTTTAGTTTATGCAATAATTATTTTGCATTTCACTACGAAAATTGGTGTGTAATAAACAGTAAAGAAGAAACAAGGAGCAAAAATAACGTCACATGTCAGTTATAAATCGAAGGTAATCTGAGTGAAACATCATATTTTACATTCGAATAATTTTTTTGACTTGAATTAAAATATGAATGGAGAAACAAGTTAAATTTGCTCCCTCTCTCGATTTATGTTTTTCTGGTTATTAACATAGTACACACAAAAAGAGCTGACATTACATAATTTTGGAATTATTTTGAGAATACCTTCTTGAGGAATTGTTAAGCTTCATTCATTGTTTTTTAATATAGATGGCCCAAAACTAGCTGCTCTTTTTATAATGAGTAAGTTTGAAAATTTGCCTATGAAATACCTTTCTTTCTTTTTCTTCGATTTCTTCTTCTTCTTAGGTTCCTCACTTGATTCACTATAACAAAAAAATGCATATTTCTGGTGTGTTTGATTTTGTTTAATGAAGAATTTTTATTTAATATGTCGAAAATTCATATTCCACCCACCTGTCTTTACGCTTTCTTTTTTTCTTTTTGGCGACATTGATTTCCACTGGCTCAGGACTTGGAGTATGTACCAACTGATACCTAGTTGCTTGTTCTTTCTCCTTTTCAAAAGCCTTTTGTTTCTCCCTCTCTAATATAGCATTAGACTCAGCAATTTTTTCTTTAGCTTCACGATCTGGATCGAAACTACTGCCATCAACAAAGTATTCAGATATACCAAAAGCTTTCCTTAGCCTAGCATTTTTCTCCTGCTGCGCCTCGGCCACCTGATGGGTTTCTGTTACGCTGAAATAAAAAGAAAGAAGAATTTAAATTTTAATTCATAACAATATTGATATACATCTTGGAAATCCGTGGAGTCGGACTCGGTATAAGGGTTTCCCTTGGTATATAAGTATAAGATATAGTATTTTTATTGCTAAATGAAATCCGTAACATTACAATGTGAAGAGTCCGTTGAGCATAAATTTTATGACAATCATTTTATTGTTCGATGATCCTTTATTCGTTGTATATTACAAATAATTTATTTTATAATGTAACTTATGTATGTAACAGTGACCATGCAGAGGTTCTGTTCGCAAAGTTATTTATTTAGCAAGATTTAACTGAAACTGGGCCAGTTCATTCAAAATTCTTTGTGCCTCCCATTCTTGCATAAAAACATTAGCTAAGAAATCAGATATTTCTAGTATTATGTGTCCTATGTAGTTGATGTTTAGTCGGGAGTTCCTCAGGGATCTCATTTGGGCCAGCTTTTGTTTAATATTTTTATAAATGACTAGCTGACCCGACAGACTTCGTCCTGTCAAAAAGATTTGTAATGTGGCAGTTTTTGTGCCTACGTATTTTGAAAAATTCTCCTGAACAGAACCGTCACCCTGGTGATAGGGCGTTGTGAATAAGAAATAATTAAATAAACCATATATAAGGATTTAAAAGTAAGTAATCGCTTTATTGTTAATCATGTGAATAATTATTATTATTATCATTGTAGTGCTTTGTGGTATAAGATGTTTTTTGTATGATTACCTGGCGCATAGATAAACAAATCTGATGGTTTTCCAACACGGAAACAGGCAACATACAATTGACCATGTGAGAAACATGGATTTTCTAGATTAATACCACAAACACTTAATGATTGCCCCTGGGACTTGTTTATAGTCATAGCAAAAGCAAGCCGCTCTGGAAATTGTAGTCGCTTAAACTCAAATGGCACATCAGTCGGAATCATTGGGATGTGCGGTATGAGAACATCTTCTCCTTTATACTTTCTTTTGAGTATAGATTCTTCTATCACATTGTTCAGTAATTTTTTTATCGCTAACCGTGTATCGTTGCAAAGACGCGGTTGGTTGATATTTCGCAACATTATAACCACCGATCCAACCTTTAATTGAAGATTGTGATGTGGCAATCCTGGCAAATCCAGCGAGTTTAAAAATTCCGGTGGATAGTTGACTACATCATCTTGATTAGTAGCCGAATCAACTGATTTATATATTCTCAATTCGCCTGTAATTTGTTCTTGAATTTTGAAATTTAATTCATTTACATCTATGTTTTTTGCAGCCAGTATAGCTCGTTCGCTCAACCAATCATTCTGTAATTTTGAGAAACATCTGGAAACACCTTCTGAATAAGTTCATCTTTTGATCGAGTTAACTGACAAAAACTTTGAGGAAAGTTAATGCAGCCAGTCAGCATGTCTATAGGAAATTTGCCATTACCAATGCCAATGAATTGTTTAGAGAATGTGTTTCCAGATTGGTCATTTTGCAACTCGACACGCATATTCTTGCTTAAATGAAGTACTTTGACATGTTTCCACAACTTGGAGGACTTCAGACATGCATTGAGTTCATCAGCTGGCGTTGATCATGGAATCACTGGCAATGTTTGACGAAAATCTCCTGCTAATAAAATCATTGCACCACCAAATCGGTTATTATTGCTCCGTAGATCTGTCTAAAGCCTCCAAAGATTTTTTATGTGCCATCGTGCATTCATCTCAAACAATCAATTTTGCAGGTTGGAGTTTCTTTGCTTTGCATATTTAATGGCAATTTTAGTTGACTACGTTTTAGTTACAAATCATTTGTATGGGGAAAAAGAAAAGGGCTATTTTTAGGGTTTTTCCAGCAATAATTTTAATTTTCTCGCCGTAAAAATCATCCTTGAACTTCAACGAACATTTAAAAAAGATTTGGCCAAATTGGTCCAGGCGTTGTTGAGTTATGCGCTTACCAACACATTTTGCGATTCATTTTTATATTATAGATACAGGTGGTGGGTTGAAGTTCTTGTTATTCCCGGACGATATGAAGGTATACTCAGTTATTGATGAACTTAGTATGGCTTTCAGTTTGCAGGCTGAAATTTAAATTTTTGAATGCTCATTGATCAATTTGTTACTACTGAATGTTAATAAGTGCAAGATGATTCGGTGGAACTAGAAGCGTGTACTCGAACATAGTTATAATATAGATGGATTTAGTCTAGACACCGTCGAGGTGGTTACCGATCTTTACGTGATATTGGATACTAAGCTCAACTTTGATGACCATATATCGTCGATTACATCAAAAGCATGCCGTATGCTCGGTCTTTTCATTCGAAATTCGAGAGATTTCTGAGCTAACCCTGTAAAGTTAATGTATTGTTCCATGGTACGGTTAATATTGGAATACGGTTTGATCATATGGTCACCATTTTACAATTGTAAAGTCAAAATCATCGAAAGAGTTCAGCGTAAATTTTTGGGATCCCTAACCTTCAAATCGTATATGGAAGTTTCAAGTGATAACATGGAAATTGTACGTCTTGGTCACATTTTGAATGCTCTTACTCTTCGTTGTAAAATGTTCGATCTGTTTTTTTTGGTTTAAAAGGATGGAATGGTTGATTGTCCGGATCTGCTCCAAAATATTGGTTCAAATTGTCTCAGTAGGATCGCTAGGAACAAGTTTTTATTTCATGTAGATTTACATCGAACCAACTATGGTGCCAATTGTTTTCCCGATCGTTCCTTGGGTTGAGCTATAGATTTTGCCAATCATTTGGATTTTTTTGCTTCTTTTGCTTCATTTAAATTCTGGCAAGTGCAATTTTTCGGGAATGTAATCTGTAGATAGTTCAGTTGCAGTGTGGATTATTTTGTTTTTGTTATTCATTAATTTTTTGGTCAGCACATATGTACTAATGGTAGGACAGGTCAATTTTTGTTGAAAGGGGGCAAATAGGGGGTGTTCAAGTGAGTTTGATATAATTTGAATTCGATATCACTACCCCTCTAGCCGCTACCACTTAGAACAATTATTTTTAAATGTAGTTAATAGGTCGATTAGCATTGTTCAAAAGGTAATTTCAATTGCCGACATGAGTGTTATCAAACGACATTCGTTTACAATGCGCTGACGTGATTCATCAAAGCTTGCAGGCTCCGTCGCATATATTTACTTAATTTTTTTAGTTTTACTTAAATGTTCCCATAAAAAATAATCCAGAGGAGACAGATCAGGGGAGCGAGCACGCCATTCTATGGCACCCCTTCTTCCAATCCAACACTCTGGAAATCTTTCATCTAAATAGTGCATCAAGGGCGCAATGGGGAGGCGCTCCATCTTGCTGAAATCTCAGTTCGGCTTTTAAATACCGGAGATCGTTCTGTCAACATAGGATCGACATTGTTTTCTAAGAAATCTAAGTAATTATCACCATTGAGATTGCCGTCTATGAAAAAAGAGCCCACAATATTGTCGCCGTAAATACAGACCCAGACATTCAGCTTTTCAGGATATTGAGTGTAAATCCCTTGGGTTGGTATCAGACCAATATCGACTTTTTAGAGATCCAATCAAATAAATAGAGCATTCATAAGAGAAGCAGAGGTTATAAAGGAAGTCCGGATTATTATTTATCATATCAGTTCATCATATTGTTTCGCAAAATTGTAATCGGCGATATAAGTCATATTCGTCCATTTCGTGAAGTAAACTCATCTTGTATGGATGGAACTTCTAATTTTCAAGTATCATTCTAATAGTGGTACGAGAAATCCCAGATATTTCTTTCATTTTTCTTGTACTTGAAAAATTGACGAAATGTCCTAAAACTCCTTTGTTCACTTCATTATTTCGGACACGATTCAATTTTTTTTCAAATTAACAACCGAGTCCATCTCTCTAAACTTTCTGATCAAGTGCAGAACGTAAGTGTGACTCTCATTATGGTCCTCATTTCTCTAGTCAAACAAAGAAGCAGTACTTGCACATTGATTATTCGCAAAAAATTAAATTATTTCCACTCGCTGTGCAGTGGTATAATCCATTTTGAAAGTCATAAGGTGATATAATTAAAGTCTTGAATAACTAAATGAATTCCCTCTACGCGTATGCGAAACACATGTTGAAAATGTTGGAACCGAGACAAAAACTGAAAACGAGAAAAAAATAATATTTAGAAAGTAAAAAGTACACTTTCGTTTAAATTGAAATAAAAGCTGTTGAGGTGGTCACCTTTTTTCAAAGAATAACAACCGTCACAAAACAGCTGTTAAAATTTCATGTTATTCTATTATAAATTATTGTGCTAAGAGTGACGCTACTCAAGTTATTTTCGAAACAATGGATAAAAAAAAATCTTGTTTTAATCATACACTGCTTCTTGATGGGAAAAAATACCGTTCCATCAGAAACAACAATAAAACCTTGGTTTGCAAACTTGTTAGTTGATGCAGATGATCCAGAACGCAGTGGACGTCCCAATGAGGCGGTATCACCAGAAATCATAAAAAATCGACGAAATCGTTTGAATGACCGAAAAATGAAGTTGCGTGGGTAAGATGACATCGTAAAGATACCAAAAGAACGTGTTGGCTTTATATTGCATGAGCATTTGATGGGAACGTGTTGATAATTCTAATCAGTGTTTGGCCATGTTTAAATGTAACAAACCGGAATTTTTGCGTCGATATGTGGCAATGGATGAAACATAGATCCATCACTCCACTCTGGAATCAAAACGATCGTCATCTGAGTAGACAGCAACTGGTGAACCTCATCCAAGGTGCCCGATATTACAACAATCGGCTGGAAAGGTTATGCCCTCGGTATTGACCATTCCAGGGTGACGTCACAAAGCTAACCTCAAATGTCGTGGAGGACAAACAAATGCCAAATATGTACTTGAAACGAAATAACATTATTTTTATCTGGATTTAAAGGCCTCTTACCTAGGTTTCCGATAATGAAAGCTATTGCCATTCTTCCATTTATTGCTTCTCTGTTTTACCGAAATGTTCCTTATTACCAAAAGTGCCTTAATTTCGTGCAGTTTTTAATTGTGGTAGGAGAGGAAATAGAGATGAAGAAAGATTTCTCAGACTTCCAGCAGTTATATTATATAATCCGGTGGTCAGCATATTGAGGCATTGTCGCTTCAACGTCGAGAAGCTTGGATAAAAGCTTTGAGACGGGAAGATTTTCATGAATCTGCTCAAAAATATGCAAGAATATGCTCTTGACATTTCATAACAGGTATGAAAAATTTGATAATTTATTGTATGTATTCATTGCCTATTAATATAATGTATAAAGAAAAGATTCAAATTGCTAATATTTTATCTTATTCTTAGGAGAACCAGCCCAACTCCGAGATATAGCGAACCCTGACTGGGTCCCAAACATGGGATATATAACTGGTGATTCTTTGACTGTACAGGCAGTTGATAGATATAAGAGAGTTGTTAATTGTGCTAAACATTTGAAACAGGTAAGCCTTTTTGTCCTCAAACTGAGAATTACCTAATATTAATTTAATTTTTATTTTAGGATGATGTTATGGCTGCGGAATGGTCTTTGGAATCACAGGCTGCTGACAGACAACAGGAAGTGTGAACCGACTATGATGAAGAAGCTATTTCTGAAAATGAGTCTGGGGTTGTGGTACAAACTGACTTAAAGGCCAATGACATTATGGTTTTAGAGCAGCAATTGAATTTCTGCAATGAACGAATACATAACATGGAAAATAGATTGTCAAAGTGTGAATTGACTGAGGATTCATTTAATAATAATTTTTCAAAAACAGTCTATTTCACAGGGTTTCCAAAATCACAAATGCTATTTATTATTGGCGCTCTTGTTCACCCGAACAGAGTGCCTATCATTTTGCCCGAATGTCTGTAATTTTGGAATATCGAGCCGAAAATGGTCTCAATCGATTGGGTTCGACTCCCTGATGAAGAATTCGTGGCGAAAGTTGAGTCTGTCCGGCCGGCCGTCCGGCCGTCCGGCCGGCCGGCCGGCCGGCCGTATCCTCTCTAGCATCCAAAAGGAATCAGCTAGAGTTTTCAAATTTTCAGAATAGGTTAATTGTCCAAATATCTCGGTCAAGTTCGTTATTGGGCCAAATCCGTCGGATGGTTCAGTAGTTATGAGCATCTGAAATTTTGTTTCCTCAATAACTACTAGAATATCCATCCGATCAAGTTGATACTTGGAATGTTATTGAGGGAGGCTGAAACGAAATGGCTTGCAAAATTTCGCAGAAATCGTCACGCTAGAAAATTTTAAAAAAATTCCCAAAAAAAAAATTTTCAATACTTAATATCTCCTAAGACTTCATTTAGATTTAAATAAGAATCCGTATATATATTGAGGTTACCGATATCTTACTCATCCCCAAATTTCATTGTCGTAGCTTTTCCCCTTCTGAAGATATGATCATTTTTTTCATTTACTCAAGAGAAAAATAGAAATGTCATGAAGTCCGAGCTTTGTCATTGAAAGATTTGCCATCACAGATCGATATTCGTTTGACAACTTGCGGACCTAGATAGCCAGTGTCAGTTGGCGTAATATCAATCAAAATTTTCATAGAATTCATAGAGGTAGAATTCGATGTCGATGACGTTGTGAAAATTCAGAAAAGCACAGACGTAATATTAATCAAAAATTTTTATCATAGAGAAAGAATTTGATGGCGTTCTCAAAACTCAGAAAAGCAATGACGTAAGTTTTTAGGAGAAGCATAGAACAAAATTTGGTGAAAATTATGAGTAGTTATTTTCAAATTGAGATAAAGGTTTGTTTATTCATTAGGCTTTCATATTTACATCACATTGTCCCATAGTACGGAAAAAGACTATTGTTCACCCGATCAGAGAGCTTATAGATTTGTTAAGGTTTGAATATTCACTCGCAAGTAGGTCAACAAGAGCGCCAAAGCAATCTGACCTCACGTCAGTGCTTTCTAAATTTTTTTTTTCAATATATTCGTCCAAACTTATCGCACAGAAGTAATTTATCCGAATTTCGGCAACTGCTTCTTACCTTGACGAAGCTGACACCGTTCAAGAATATTATTCTGGCTAATCGAGGGATCTTGATAAGGGATGAAGGTGGAATTTTGAGAGGACACATACATACCCGCTTTCATAAAGGGCCAGAATCTACTTCATCCTGCAGATTTAGAAAACACGAGGAATATCGCTACAGTGAGGATTCATGACGAACGGGTTATTGGCTTGCCGAAGAAGAAATTTAAAATTTGCCAAGGTCCAATTCCTGTTAGCATGCTTTCAATATCTTGAGAGCATTTGGGTGCATTGGACAAAATTATCAAAGTTTGTAGCGCATTTGTCAATATGTATGATTCACAAATTGATTGATTAAATGCATCATTTATATTGAAATATTATAATTTTGTTTTTTAATTATTAAATACTGAAACAAGTACAACTGTATCATTTACATTAAACCACCTCACTTCTAAAACTAGGACTTTTTAGGCGAATTCAAGAATACTTGTCTTCTAGAACACTTTATTACTAATAATTTACAATTTATGCACAATATTGGCAAAACCAACTCTCAGGAATATCATTTAAACCGATACATTATTAAAATGATAATCTGAAGCATAACTTACTCTTCCTAAAACAATGAAAACATTTTCATTGTGTTGCCTCATCAAAACTTCTTGTACAAATCCTGTCTCGTAATATTTATATGCCTGCAAAGATTATAGGCTTTCAGTTGACCCCCTATATAGAAGCTATGAGTAAGTACAAAATAACTTACTAAGTTTATAAGTCTAACGGATGGTAACGTCTGCAAATTTGGTGAAAGATTATTTCAAGTTTTTCAATATATCTCTCCTTCACTTCACCACTTAGTGTTGAAAAATATTCTGCTCCAAGTATAATCAACGAACTCTAAGCATTAAACCACTTCTAACTGTACAAAACAAGTGTTAAATCTTGAAAATATCAACATGTAAATAAATGGAAAAGAACCTTTGTTTGTCCTCCACGAAATGTCAAATATCCGAAAAGACCACGTGACCTGGAATGGTCAATTTTGGGAAATGCGTTGGTGTAATATTCATCGACTGTCATGAGAAAAGAAATACCATCAACACTTTATATAGTGTTATTGGAGCGTTTGAATGCCGAAATTCCAAAAAAACGACCGCATATGGCAAAGAAAAAAATTTGTTTCTTCAAGATTCCGCACCGTGTCACAAGTCAATCAAATCAATGACAAAACTAAATGCATTCAAACTGCTCCCACATCCACCGTATTCGCCAGATTTAGCTTTTGAGGCAAAAGTTGAATTGTTCTACAAAAGTGGTATTGAAATGTTAGAGCTGCTCTGGAATGATTGCGTTGCTCTTGATGGTGATTACGATGATGAATAAGGCTAATTTTGAACCAAAAAAAATCGTGTTTTCATTGTTAGGTCCGGGACTCATCATTCAAAAAGTTTCAGTTGCTTTTTACTCAATCGAACAGAAAATGTTATCGCGTATAGTAGCTCCACTTTCATTTTTCAATGAGTACGCAAAACAATTCAATAATGAATTGGTAACAAATGACAAAGCCTACTTGTGGGGAAGTATATGTATGAGGCTTTCATGTCTCACTTTTGGTTAAAATTTCACCTCTGATAGAAGTTATAGCACCAGTCTCGTTATACAGGGTGTTCGGCACATGGACCGTCAAATTTTTTTGGGGCGTTGGTAGGGTCATTTGCTATCTTTTCAGTCTTGGAACTTGGGTATTACGGTTACCGAGGTATAATTTTTTTATTAGGTTTTTCTAAATTACCTAAAATGTACCCTTCGAAGCCCCATAACTTTTTTGCGTTTTTATTGTATTAAGTCTACATGAGTGTGTGTTTGAAAAAAAACGTATTTATTGTTACAGATAACACCACAAAATTAACACGAGGGCCTTTTATTAAAAAAAAATATGAAAGTATGAAAACATCTCCACTCCTATTGAAATTTTAAAAAAAGTTACAGCTATTACAAACTTAGTTTTATTTTAAAATGTTCTTTGGTTTATAACGTTGCTAACCATATGCTATTTACGTAAGTCAATAAAAAAATAATACTGCAAATAAGGTTTTAGTCAGAAGAGTGAAGAAAGTCGCACCTAAATAAAAGTACGGATTTCGACACAACACAGCGAGCAAGGAAATTTTACCTGCCCGTTTTAGACGCGTGTGAATTATTATTACTATTTCTTTCCTTAGGTTGGATTGGGTTAGTCGCCGCTGACTTGACCCTACCGTCATTCGAGATTTAACTGTCTCTGCTGTTGGAAGTGTCTGTGCCGCGTTGTTCAGTTTTTTAAATTTGTATTTTTTGTTTTTGTTACTTTTATCGACTTTTTGCTACTGTTGTTTTAATTTTGGTTGTTGATATACCTAATTTCACCAACGCTGAGTATGCTGATATGGTGATGGCATATGGCAAGGTCGATGGTGTTGCTCGTGCAGCTCAAAGGATTTATCAAGCCAAATTTCCTGATCGAAGATTACCCCACCACGAAACATTCTCGACGACTTATCGACTATTAAGAGAGACTGGAAACTTAAATTTTCAAGAGCCTCGGGTCAATGTGAGGCAACACCATGTAGCAGTTGACGATCAAATACTTCAAGCCTTTGAAGAAGATCCAACTACAAGCATTCGTGTCGTAGCTCAAAGACTCAACTTAACGATTTGGAAAGTTTGCTCAGTACTTCGGGATAAAAATCAACACGCTTTTCATTACACCTCGGTACAAGGTAAATGAACATTTTGGTGCTCTTGTTCACCTGAACAGAGTGCCTATCATTTTGCCCAAATGTTTGTAATTTTGGAATATCGAGCCGAAAATGTTCTCAATCGATTCGGTTCGACTCCCTGATGAAGAATCCGTTCAGAAAGTTGAGTCTGGCCGGCTGTATCCTCTCTAGCATCCAAACGAGATGAGCTAGAGTTTTCATATTTTCAGAATAGGTTAATTGTCCAAATATCTCGGTCAAGTTCGTTATTGGGCCAAATCCGTCGGTTGGTTCAGTGGTTATGAGCATTTGAAATTTTGTTTCCTCAGTAAGTACTAGAATATATATCCGATTAAGTTGATACTTGGAATATTGTTGAGGGAGGCTGCAACAAAACGGCTAGCAAAATTTCGCAGAAATCATCACGCTAGAAAATTTTTAAAAATTCCCAAAAAAAAATTTTTTCAATTCTCACTATCTCGCAAGATATTTTTCGGGTTTCAATAAATATTCGTGAATATATTGAGGTGATCGATATCTTACTCATACTCAAAATTCATTGTCGTAGCTCTTTTCCATCAAAAGATATGATAATTTTTTTTATTTACTCAAGAGAGAAGAGAAATGACATGAAGTCCCGTGATTTTCTCTGAACTATGGCCATCACAGATCGATATTCGATTGACAACTGCCGGGCTCATTAATCAGTGTCAGTTGGCGTAATATTAATCAAAATTTTTCATAACGGGAAATCATAGAATTCAATCTCGGTGGCTGAAATAATATACGTTGTCAACATTCAGAAAAGAACTGACGTAAGTTTTAAGGGGAAGGAATTATAGCTTCGATCAAAATTTGGGGAAAATTATGAGTAGTTATTTTTAATTTGAGATATAGGTTTGTTCATTCATTAGGCGTTCATATTTGCATCACATTGTTCCATAGTACGAGAAAAGACTATTGTTCACCTGATCAGTGTGCTTATAGATTTGTTATGGTTTGAATATTTACTCGCAAGTAGCTCAACAAGAGCGCCAAAGCAACCTGACCTCACGTCAGTGCTTTCTAAATTTTTTTATTGATAAATTTGTCCTTTTGACTGCGAAAAAATTGTCACAGACTAATGAATTTTATTAATTGTTACAGGTCTTCATGAAGGCAATCTTGCCAGACGGTTGGAATTCTGTAGATTTTTGCTGCACACAGATGTCGATGACAACTTGTTTCTAAAACGAATTTTGTGGACAGACGAATCCTGTTTTAACCGAGAAGGAATAACAAATCTGCACAATTTACATCACTGGGCACCTAAAGATGAGAATCCCCACGTGAAAAGGCAAATGAGTTTTCAACAAAAATTTAGTTCTAACGTTTGGGCTGGTGTGATAGGAAGACATCTCATCGGGCCACACTATTTACCGGCTCGACTAAGTGGGTCTGCTTATTTGCATTTTTTGCAGAATGCTCTGCCGGAGCTACTAGCCGATGTTCCGGCCTTCGATCAAGACGTGCCGATTGTGTTCCAGCATGACGGTTGCCCGGCACATTTCCTGAGAGAAGTTCAAGATCACCTCCACAACTCTTTTCCAAATTCATGGATAGGCAGAGCCGGCCCCATCCCTTTGCCCGCAAGATCTCCAGACCTAACACCTTTAGATTACCATGTCTGGGGTAGAGCCAAAGAATTGGTTTATTTCATAGAGGTACCTACAAGAGAGGTGTTGATTGAACGCATAAACGCGGCATTTGTGGTAATGAAAGAAGAAATGTTGCTAGCCACTACAACGGTCGAAATCAGAAAAAGGTGTCGGGCGTGCATTCGGAGTAGAGGAGAACAATTCGAAGAGAATTTACGTTAAAGAATCGTGTTATTTTACTTTGTAAATAAACAATCATACAAAAACTGTATTTTACTAAAATCTGTCCTTACTTTGCTATTTTATCTAAAACACTATTTGCAGTATTTTTTTATTTATTGACTAACGTAAATAGCATATTTTTAGAACCGCGATAAACCAAAGAACGTTTTAAAATAAAATTAAGTTTGCAATAACTGCAACTTTTTTTATTTCTTTTAGAAGTAGAGATGTTTTCATACTTTCATATTTTTTTTTAATAAAAGGCCCACGTGTTAATTTTGTGGTGTTATCTGTAACAATAAATACGTTTTTATTCAAACACACACTCATGTAGACTTAATACAATAAAAAAATGCATGTAAAAGCCCACGCAAAAAAGTTATGGGGCTTCGAAGGGTACATTTTGGGTAATTTAGAAAAACCTAATAAAAAAATCATACCTCCGTAACCGTAATACTAAGGACCCAGTTTCCAAGACTGAAAAGGTAGCAAATGACCCTACCAACGCCCCAAAAAAAATTTGACGGTCCATGTGCCGAACACCCTGTATACTGACATATCCTCGTATGAAAGGCACCCAACGAAAGGCCCTCTAAATGACTTCATGCAGCCGCCATCCTCGCGATATTTCCTGTATCTTTAGGCCTAGAAATATCGCATATCGAAATATATATGAATCCTTGGCATTAGTTGAATGTAGTTTTTTGAGAGCCCACATTCCCAAAATTCTGTGAAAATCGATTTCAATATGTCTTAACAAGAAAATGATCTATCAGAATATTCAGAAAAAGTATCCGCTTATCTCATAAGGCATTCGCATGAAGTGTTTCACTTCACACTTTATCTTCAAGAAGATTCCAAAGCAAATAATTCAAACTTGAATAAATATTTCTTTGGGGAAAATGTACTCAAAGTAACCGTCGACTCTTATCTTGAACTAATTAAATTTTCGGTTGCTCTTTCCTTATTCAAATTATCAACGGTATTTTCTGGTGTATTAATTATACCATGGTGTTTATGTTTTCGGTTTGATTTTTTTCAATTGTGCTGAATTCGGAATATATGAATAAATAGAATCCTAGTAGCTAGTTGAAGATATTTTTCTACAACAGTTCCTGATTAATGAAAATGAATAATTATAGGACAATCTTTTGTTGGCTTAACTAAAATTTTCATCTTAAATTTATTTTTGCACAAGAATACAGAATTTGATAAACAATCAGAAAATAATAATAAATGAAAAAATGATACATACCCTCTATTTTTTGATTCCGTTTCATGTTCAAGATTGAAACATACCATTTTCAAGTTTGAATATTGGAAAATTTCAGAAAATTCCCATTGTTAAAAAGTGGCATGAGATGTAGTCTAAAATAAGGTTTTGAAAAGTATAAATTGTGGATATAACTGACAACACAACGACAATCATCTTGTTGGCTTCTGAAAACAAAACTCACAACTTTGAATACGAGCGTGCTAAGCTACTGTCAGAGTACGTACGCACGAATGAACGTATGCCGCGCGTATTGTATTAGAAAATCAATATCATCCCCCCTGTTCTCACAAAGGTGGCCAGCGTGAGTCAGTACTTCCTTTGTTGAAACAAAACCGGTGTTATTATTGAATTAAATACGCCCGTTTTCTAAAACGCAAAAATTAACTCGGCAGATGTTAAATCCAGCGATAGACCGAATTTCAATTATGAAGAATTAAAAACCAAAATTATATTCAATACGAATTTTTATATATACCAACAATGGAATACAAGCCGCAACTATAGAGCCACGAACTTGAAAATTACATTATAATGACTTTGTAGAAATTATAGGGCAGTTTCTTTTTCTCTTTCTTCAGGTACCCGCAGGTTCTTTTCCGGTAATCTATTTCAAAGAATGCCCGTCATTAGTTTACAAGCATAATCGGAATGAAGGAATACGTCGCAGTTTCAAGTATTAGTCCCTAGCCGGCCATTCACCCATAGTTTCAGTTGAAAAATTAAAACTTTGTAACATAGATTTAGTTTAGTTTGCTATTTTATCGAAAATAATGCTAAAAGAAAAAGAAACAAACACAGATGCACATACAAGTACCCAGTATATTTTTATCACAAAGTGATTCGATAAATTTTTCGAAAGAAGTCGAATGCTATTGTTTCGGGAGAATCTTTCGATGTACATTTGAAGCTTGAACAAGCAATCCTTGAGTAGGGGAGCTTCAATACCTCACAATTGAACAGAGGACAGCGGTTGAGTGATGCTTCGTTTGAAAAGTATCTAAAAACGATTCCGCCAAAACCACATTTTTAGCTCAAAAGCGACCTTGAATATTTTGGATATTTTTAAGTTTTTTGAAAGGTTTTGATATGTATGTATAATAAATACAGGGTAAGTCTTTGGCCACTGCGTTAATTTAAAGTACAAATACTTGAAGCGACAAGGAACACTTTTTTGTGAGCTTGATCTAGTAGAACAAAGTGCTTTTTCAAGTAATTTTCAATTATTGAGCCAAAAATGGTCTCAATCGATGGGGTTTGACCTCCTGATAAAGAGTACAGAGTCAAACTTAAGTATGACAGTCCAGCCGTACACTCTCTATCTTCGGAAAGAGATGAGCTAGAGTTTTCATATTTTCAGAATAAGTTAACTGTCCAAATATCACGGTCAAGTTCGTTATTCGGTCAAATCCGTCCAATGGTTGGAAGATATGTGCATATAAAATATTTTTTCCTCTATAAGTCTTATAATATTCATCCGATCAAGTAGTAACTAGAAAGATAATTGAATTAGGTTAATACAAATAGGCTTGCAAAATTTGGCTCAAAAACATTTGAAACATTCAAGGCGTTTTGAAGCAGATATTTGTGCATATTGTAGATGTTACTGATATCTTATATATTTTCAAATTTCATTGTCGTAGCTTCCTACCACCAGAAGATATACAGGGTGTGGCAAAAGTCAGTTTATCGTTTAGCATATTAGAGAAAAAAAGCAAAAATAATTGCAAATAAATTTATTTTCGAGAAAAATATAACATCAATAATTACTTGTGGCTTCACATATTATGTTCGAATTGTTTCTCCCCCTCTTCAACACACATGCGGCATATGTTTAGTCACGATAAAACAAATTTTACGAAAAAATTAGCAGGGCTACCTTATCGCGGCGCGTCGACTACGGATTAATCAAATTTTAGGTAAGAAGTGAGCAAACAAACACGCTCTTCTTTAGTTTACTAAACAACGTGACAATGTTTTGGTCAATAATAACGAGTAACAAAGCTGCCAATCGAGATCGACCAATCAGAAAATAGAATGAAAAATTATGGAAGGAAACAAAGGAATTTCTGACATAATGGCTAATGGCGGATAACAAAGCATGAAGCAGAAGCTATTGAACTCATTGTTAATAATCTGTGCATCATGACTATAAACACGAACTTTCACAAAATATCGGTCTTTTTGGCTTCAGAGTTATTACAGAGTGAATTTTTTGAATCTTCAGCACTGAATTTCAAATTTTGAAATGGGTTACAAATGTGTTGTTCCAGGATGTTCATCGAAATGTGTGAAAAAGTGTAGTTTCCATTTCCGTAGATTTCCACTAAGTAGGGAGGTGAGTGTAACATATAATTACAAACTGTTTATTTTAATAAACTTAAACTTGTAGTTATCGGAGAAGTGGTTGCAAAAAATTGGAAGAGAAGATTCGATGGCGAAATCCCAAAGAGAAATTTACGACAATTACAGGATTTGTGATAAACATTTCAGGCCTGAGGATTTTGTCCCTTTCAATAATAAAGCAGGAAGTCTTCTTGAAGCTGATGCTAAACCATGCTTATTTCAGAACCATGATGTTGGGAAGTTAGGTACGCTCCTTTTTTTATAATTTGCAAATTTTATTACTCAAAGATCTTACTTGCCTATATAATAAATAGTTTCAACCTCATTATATGAGAATATTTTATAGATGAATTGTTGTAGAATTGTAAAACGTTCACATGTTTTCCTTAATGTTTTACTGTATGTTTAGAAGATTAAAGTGGAAACATGGGAGTTCTGACTGGTTTATATTTTTGGTCGAAGAAAAACTTTTGGTAATTTGGGCCTACCTGGAGTATGCAGAGTTAGGGATCTTTCGCCTACTGCAAAAAACTTTTACGAAAAAAACTTGCAAACTTTCAAGGAAAGTACAGAGACTACAAAAACATATAGCCAGTAAAAAATTTGAAAAACATGCGAAATATAGGTCAAGAAAATGAAGTTTTGGGGATCTTAGGCCTACCAAAATTTGTTTTCAGTGTTTTAATTTTTTTCCTAATTTGTACATGAATTCTTCTTCTCATAATTCTTTGAGGTATATATTTTTATTAGTAATTTGTGTTTTATCAAGCCAGGTTATTGTTTTATGTCCCAGATCCTTGAAAGATAATCAATTAATTTGAAATATTATTTTTTGAAATGACTTTTTGATTCGGTAAAAACATTTTGTTCCAACCAAGCTAAATAAGATTATTTATATGATGATGATGAATTGCAATTTATTGTAAATTATTAATCCTTCCATTGTAACAGTTCGGAGGAAAGGTTTTTGTTATTTCACATTTGTATATGCCAATTTTTTTTTCATATTATGATAAATGTAAGGTGACCATGTTGAATGATTGTTTGGGCTATTACCATCATCTATTGTGGATGTAATGTTTTCCGACGTTTCGATAGACATCTTCTATCTTTATCAAGGAGGAAAAGTAAAAAACCTTTGAAAATTATCAATTTTCAAAAAGACAATATTGACAGAAGTCATGAAAAAAATGAACGATGTTATATACTCATCTGTGATATGTTGATCTTTTTAAGTTGGATCGAACTATCGGCGTCCAAACTTCTGGCACATCTATAGATGGAGCACTTAAGGAATCAGGTGTTATTTTCATAAATGCTGCTTCTTTGATTTTTCTTCTTGAAGGTTTTTCTTCTTTGGATATTATTGATGCCTCATCCCACTTTATACGATGATTCTCATCTACAGCATGTTGGACCAACCTGGATTTGTCGCTGTCTTGTACTAATTTAACTTACAAAAGTTAAGCCTAATAATGAGACACAAAGAACAAAGAACTGCATATATGAATTACCTTGAGAGTGCGGAAGATCTTACATCGGAGAAATTAAACGCCCTCTGAATATACGAATAAAAGAACATCAGAAGCTTCTACGAGTACTAGACAGCGACAAATCCAGGTTGGTCCCACATGCTGTAGATGAGAATCATCGTATAAAGTGGGATGAAGCATCAATAATATCCAAAGAAGAAAAACTTGCAAGAAGAAAAATCAAAGAAGCAGCATTTATGAAAATAACACCTGATTCCATAAGTGCTCCGTCTATAGATCTGCCAGAAGTTTGGACGCCGATAGTTCGTTCCAACTTAAAAAGATCATCATATCACAGATGAGTATATAACATCGTTCATTTTTTTCATGACTTCTGTCAATATTGACTTTTTGAAAATTGATAATTTTCAAAAGGATTTTACTTTTCCTCCTTGATAAAGATAGAAGATGTCTATCGAAACGTCGGAAAACATTACATCCACAATAGATGATGGTAATAGCCCAAACAATCATTCAACACGAGCTCCATCATCAACGATATCTCGTCATCAACTAAGGTAACCATATCATGATTTAGAAATATACAAACTACTATAAGGATGAAAGTATCATTTTGGAATCTATAACATTCACTGTGTTTTGAATACATTGTATATATTAGTTCATATTCAACTGGTTGAGTATATGTACAGTTTTCCTTGAATATCTACGTTGCAAATATTAGAGTCAACAATTCAATCTGTCGTATGAAATATATACCTATGTATTGTTTTATGTTTTTATTATTAGACGATATGACAATAATAATTGTTCAATTTTAATGTATTGATCTTGTCCTGAAGAAGACGCTAAATAGATTTCGAAACGTAGCTCCAGATCGAAGCATTTTTTATTGGTTCCTTCAACCAAAATTGTACTTTCAACATTGTATATCATTCATACTTTCAGAGTTATTCACTCTAATCCTATTGTGACTGTAATCCCAGAAATTTCGCTTAAACTAATTAAATTCACAATTGTTATATTAACTAGTTTTCATTTCCCTGTGACAAAATAATTTCAGGAAGCCATTTTAATTGCATTTTCTCTGATCTTGAATTATTGGAAACTTTTATTTCCAACTTGGTTAATTCCAATCAGGTTGGAAATTAATTTGTTTCCATTAATTCACGTTCAGAGAAGAATGCAATTGGAATTTCTTAATTTCGAACAGCCTGTCAATACCCCTCATTTACCCCACCTAAATTTCACCTCCCCTACGCTTTTACTTCGGCTGACTCCAGGAATGTCACAGTGTCGCGTTGTCACAAAAATCGGCGAGAGTTTCCGATCTATATACTTTTATTTATCTATGGCACAGCCATGGCCACGAACGCACTGTAACGCACTACTAAACGCAGATAACTCAACTCGCTACGTTTCAGCTGCCTCCTCCGCTTTAGGTACGATACTGGCCGAGAATACGCGCATGTCTGAATACCAGAAAGTGCAAACTGACTTTTGCCACACTCTGTATTTATTTTTGTGCGATTGTACTATTAATAGTGAAATTTCACATGCCAAATTCGATTTTTGAAAAAGTTTTATGCAATGCTCAAAAAAGTCATTCAGAAGTTTCAGAACATTATAATCCGCAGAATCATAGCTTTTGTGTGATTTGGATTGGAATATATCAGATATACAGGACCAGTCTTTGACTACAACATTAATTTTAACCATAGGTTATTGAGACTAGAAAAAAACACTATAATTTTACCATTTTTTGAAATTCGGCTTAGTTCAAAAGATACGGGGTGTTGAAATTATATTAAAAAATTTGTTTTTAGCTCATATCTTCGTAGTGGATAATCCAAATGAATTGAAAATTTATAGGTTTGAAACAAATGGGACACATTTCAGATTATATACATTTGCTCTATCCTCTAGGTCTTCTAGTTAATACATCACCAACTAAAGAAACCATCAGAACTTACTATAAAGTAAGCAGTTACTAAAGAGATTCAAGCTTGAATATTCTTGAATAATTTATTATTACACATCTATTTCCTAAAACGCACCTCTTTCGTTTCCGAGATATTCGATGTTGACTGATTCGAAATTTGAAAAGAAAAAGAGAATTTCTCTTTTTTAATAGATGCGACCCAAACTGGAAAAAATCACTGAACTGAAATAATTCTATACATTGTCGCAGTTTTTTTTAATCATTGCAATGATTGAAAATTATGCTATGTATGTAAAAAATTCCATTTTTTCTGTGGTTGAAAATTAAAAAGACATACTAAAAAAGTTCATTGTAAATGACGAATTGAGCGTTAATATTTCTTTCGATTTCAATTCGATACCATAACACCGACTTTGTGTATTTGAACATATTATTAAAAACAGGAATGTTAGTTTGGTTTATCACAATTCAAGATGTTTAAAATTTTGACTTGAATATATAAGTTATTTCAAAGGAGAAGAGCTAATTGAAAGGAAAATATTCTAAATGTTCCTCGATGGATTTGATATAGTCTAGTTTTGATTGATTTAATAAAGATGCAGGTTTGTTCATTCATCGTGACGGTTGTATTGGTATCACACTGTTTCAGAGTACGGGAAAAAATTCTAGAACAGGCGCGCAAAAGTTCCTGACCTCCCGTCAATGCTTTTCTAAATAATTCTGATAATATGTATGTTCAAATGAACGCCAAATGTCAGTGTTTCGATGATTCATGGTTCCTCCAAATGCAAGTCCTAAGTCATTTAAGGAACGAAATCTTCTATTTGGTTGAGAGATAACGTTTTCACTTCTTATAAAAATTCGTGTTAGGATCGCATCACTTACATGACATGCGTACAAAAGCTGCTGACTGACATATTTACACTTTACAAAATCGCTTGAACTTCAGTTCGAAAAAGTCTAGTTATAGAGAGAGAACTGATTCGAAGAGAAAGAATAATCTGTACCTCACAACTGATCTCATCTTCTGCTTCTTCCTGCCGAAGTACGGCAGTTTCTCGTGGAAATGATTCTGAGGATGAACCATGTCGCCACAGTGACAATGGCAACAGCATCTCTGTTTCTTGCCCCTCATGAATTTATTGAACTGAGGTGCAGCATTTGAAGCCACAAGAGCCTGACAAAAGGCTCCTCTCCACAACCTTTCGATTATAACCTTCTGGTTCTGAGATGGAGGACGATAACGACTTTTCCCGCTACCGTAAAACATTGATAATTTTTTGGCTTTTCGTTACCCGAAAAACAACGACACTTCTTGAGGAAGATTTGTATATCATAAAGTTAAATCTTAAATACTAAGTCTATATAATTGGAAGACGTGATTATCACACTTGGTTATTTAATTGGAAGACATATAAGATTTTGTGTTTGCTTATCTGGAATATTACATGGCCAGCACGGAATGCAGACGCCGTCGGGACGTCCTCTGCTTGCCGAAAGGCGCGCGAGACGCTATCGAGGGCATTTCGCGAATCGCACTGGATAAGGGTAGGCGCGATTTGCGATTTTGTTGGCCAAACAACGGATGCGCTGACTTCCGTCCCGTTGCGCACGAGGTTTCGATCAATAATTAATAAAAGGAAGCGTTACGTTGTCAGAAAAGACTGAGAATATTTCAACCGAAAAGAAGTAACCTATTCAAAAGAATTGGCTAACTAGAGTTAAAAGCTACCTTAGTACCGGTCATTTTACATTTCGAAGACTATGGTCAGGAGCTTTTGCTCGATTGTTCCCCAATGAACACAAAAACGTATACTAAACGTTTGGAAATGGTATTATATATATACTATATATATATATATATATATTTCCTCATGAACCATATGCAAAAACTTACCATGTTTTACATTCTTTTTTTTTAATGATAGATATCATTAATTACATCTGCCTCTTTATTCAGTAGCATTTTGTGTTTACAATTAATTTGTTGATAATTCGTATGAAGTTATAAAATCGATCATATGCCTAATGCCTAATTTTACCAATGAAGATTATTTAAATCTCATTCTACTTCATGGAGAATGTAATTAAGTTGTAGATAGAACGATTCGACTGTTCATTGAGAGGTTTCCTGACCGACCCAGACCAACGAGAGATACCATTAACAGAACCATGACAAACTTGAGAAATGTCGGATCTTTCGTTAAGAAAACTATACACAGAGAAAAAAGTGTAGTAGAAGATGAGAACAACGAAATTACAGTTCTTGCATATTTTCGTGTGAATCCTCAAAATTCTCTCAAAGATGCCGAGATTGCTCTGGGATTATCTCAATCAAGTGTTTGGAGAATATTAAAAAAACATAAAATGCACCCATATAAATTCAATAGGGTACAGCATTTGAAGGAAACTGATTTCGTCAGGAGAACACAGTTTTGCGAAGCTATGATGATTCGATTTCAAGAGAATGAAAACTTTTTGGACTGTATAATTTGGAAAGATGAATCTAAATTCACAAAGAATGGTCCTTTCATTAGGCATAACAGACATTATTGGGACGAAGAGAACAACCACCACTTCAGACAATAGAACTTTCAAGAGACCTGGAGTTTCAATGTTTTTTGAGCCATCAAAAATAATGCAATTCTGGATGTTCACATTTATGATGGGACTTTAACTGGTAAGATAGAACACTACACATGTTTGCATTATTTAAAGAATGTTCTCCCTTAGGAGATAGATATTCTGACATATTGACTCAAATAGTTGAGCCGCTAGTACAGAACCATAATGACTTAAGATATCAACAAGATGGCGCGCCTCCACACAATTCACTCAATGTGTCAAATATCCTATACAGGCTATTTGAAGATCGATGGTTGGCGAACAATGGTCCACATCTTTGGCCACCACGTTCTTCCGATTTAACTCCTTTAGACTATTATGTTTGGGGTAGGATAAAAAATATTGTCTACTCAACTCCCCTGACTGATAAAGAGGACTGCATAGAACGAGTCAGAAATGCGTTCAGGTTTGTTTAGATTTTTAGATTCAAAGTTTTGAAACTCAATTTGGTTTTTAAACACTCCCAGATCTCTTCCTCCCGATGAAATAAGAAGAGCAACGCACGAAGCATTCCTGAGACGTATAAATCAATGTTTACAAATTAACGGTCAAAACTTTGAGCATCTTCTCTAGTTATAACTGCGAGAGTTTGCCATGGTTCTCCTAATAGTAACTTGAAGTCGGTTTCAAGAAGGGGTGAAAAATCTACAGCATGGTTCAAATAACAGTTCCTGAAAATTTCATCTTTTTGGCGTGAAGGGAAAAGAAATAGCTGAAAATTCAAGACGAAAAACAGTTTTTTCTGAATAACTCAGAAAATATCCACTTTAGGGCAAGGGTGTGATGCATACACTCACATTATTTTTTAACGTAGAGTGCTGAATTTCATGAAAATACGTTCAGTAGTTTCCCGTATAAATATGGGTGACGTTCCTCATGAAAGACCCTGTATATATATATTTTTTGAATTTCTTGTGCTTTGATATACATTTTTTTGTTTAAAATTTCTTAGGTGTATAGGACTTTATTATTTTATTAATTTTATTTTTCCAACATATGTTTCGGCGTATCTACGCTTTTTTTAAGGAATACAATACAGTCGACAATTTCCTGTAAATTACACAATAATAAATACACAAATATATCAATAAACAACACAAAGCTTTTACGTATTTCTTCCAAATAGTCCGAAACATATGTTGGAAAAATAAAATAAATAAAATAATAATTTAACAATTACCATTATTAGTAAAATAAGTGCTATACACCCAAGAAATTTTAACCAAAAAAAAAATATATATATATATAATCATTGGAATGCATATGGCAACATAACCAGGAAAATTTATTTATCGGTAAACAAGGTCTTTCATCATCATACCAGAATTTCAAACGGGCACACACTTGTCCCATGAAATACCTTATACAAATCCAAATTACACAAAAGCTTTGATTTCTCGGAGCATTGTATTAAACTTTTTCAGAAAACGAATTTGCCTTGTGAATTTTGACAAAACACATGATCGTAAATGATTACGATTAATTTTCCACCAATTGAATAAGTCCGATATCAATGGAATACGCATCTGTGACAGCATCGAGCATTGAAATTTCTGACGGATTTGTTGTCATTTCTCTTTCACGAAAAATCCTATTTTCAGACGAATAATTAGAGGCTTTTCTATAATTTTGGAGGAAATGGGAATATCGGGAGATAGAATATTTTCCCGCCCCAAAGTTTAATGAGCCTTGGGTTGACAAGAAAGAAAAATGTCAACGTAATTAATTAACATTAACTTGAAGTTCAGTGATTGCTTGCCCTTAATTATATCTTCAGTTGAAAGAAAGCTAAGACAATGAAATTTGAGAACATGAAAGATATCAATAAGGTCCATACATACACAAAATTTTGTTGAATTACGAAGGATATCTTATAAGGTATTGAAAAAAACTACAGGAAATTTTTTAGCGTGTCGATTTTTGTGTAATTTTGCAAGCCTCTTTGTTTCAAATTCAAATATCTTTGAAGTTACAACTTGATCCGATGGATATTCATTGATAAAATCAACTTACTGACTTCAACTTATCAACTTTCGATTTCATAAAAAGGAATATCCATTTTCAACTGCATTCTATGAAGAAAGTATACGACCGATCGGCCATATTCATGTTTGAATCGGGATCATTTATCAGGAAGTCGAACCGAATCGATTGAGACCATTGTCGAATCGATATTCGAAAATTAAACACATTCGGGCAAAACGATTGTTCGCTCTTCCATTAGGAACAAGCTCAAAAAAATCAATAAAAAACGCAGAAAAAAACTGACGTAAGGTTATACCTCAAATTAAAAATAACTACTTATATTTTCCTTAAGTTCCTGAAAGTCCGATCGATGTCAAACAAATACGTATCTTAGATCATCGAGCATTGAAACTTCTGACGAACTTTTTGACACTTCTCTTTCCTCATGAGTAAATGAAAAAATTAGCATTTCTTCTGGTGATGGGAATCTACGACAATAAAATTTGCGAATACATGAGATATAATTAATGTCCATACATCCACAAATTTTTGTTTAAATACGTTCAGTGGCGTAGCACATGTTTTAGGCGCCACCCCAGCAGACGAGAACCTTCTTCCGAAAAACTGGATGTCGTTTGCCATCGAAAAGTGTGAGAAAATTACGTCTGAAAATAGTCAAAAATGCGATTTCCACAAAACGTCGCCCCATAACAGCAATGTGATTAAATGATCGGCCGTGCTTCTCCCCTTCGCTTGAGAGATAACAAAAGCGAAGAATAACCGCACCTAAATAGAATACGATATTTATAAAACCCCCAATGGAAATGAACGAAAAAAACCTTATGAAAACTGGTAAATGAAAATGGTAAATGTTGCTCTTAGTGGGGAGTTTTTAGGATTTTCACCTTCTATTGAAGATTTACATTTTTTGAAAGCTGGAGGGATATGTTGAATAAAAACAGAAAATATTCCGAAGAACGAATGATTTATGCTACCAATATAGTTTATATAAAATTTTGACGATTAATTCAATATTTTCTTCAATTGCAGAGTTCAATATTTCCTTGCAAAACAATATACAACAAAATATTCATAAATAGATGCAAACTCATTAAATCTAGTATACTGAGTGTCGATTTGTTTTCCGCTTGAATTGACTGTCCGTTTCACCGATAACTTGTAAAAATGTATCAACTCATTTGTTGCATTTAGTGCAAATCGACACTGCAGTATCTCGACAAACATTTAACCAGCGGCTCAACTGGATCAATTCTAAGAAGAATGAAATACATCTAAAATTTCGCTCAAAGGCAGGACGCCCAAATTGAACCTTCAAAATAAATTACAAATCTACAAAGCAATGATAAAACCAATATGGACGTACAAAGATTATAATAAAAAATACTACGTTTATTGGTAAATGCACCTTGGTATGTCTCAAACTACTCCATCCATGAGGATTTAAGGGTCCCATATGTCAGCACAGGGCACAGAAATAGAAAACCACTCGAGAAAATATTATCAGAAGCTACAAGTACCGCGTGGAATCCTCTAGAAACATTTGGACTCATACTCTGGAATATTCCCAAAGCGCCATCATGATATAAAAACATTTGTGAAGCTATAGGAAATCACTCGAAAAAAATCATCAGAAGCTACAAGGACATGCCAACCAACTGACAAAAGATCCATTCAACGAAGATTGCAAAGGACCTGGCCAAACGAACCAACTGACCGATCATAATTAAGTATCCATCAATTTGAAATACTTTCTCTTAGTTTGTACATACAACGCATTTAATAAATACTTTTGGAAGTTGATTGTAAAACTCAATAAGTACTATAAAAAAATATACCGTCACACTTATGAACTGACGTCTATGGAACCACAAATAATTGAAAATATTTATGTGCACTAATAATTTCAACCAATTCAGCGGTTGTGCCTAATTACAAAGCTAAAGAATATCTTTGCACACATAGGCCGGGTTTCATAAAAGTTGATCGGTTGATCAACTGCTTGATCAAGCGTTTCTATGGCCAAAATTCTTTAAATCCTAAATTCCATTGGTCAATCTGACAGTATTCTTGAAGTATTCTGTGAATCTTTCAATCAACAATCTTTATGAAACCCACTATTAATCCATCGTGAATGTTATGAAACTTCAACTCATCTTCTTAAAGTTATTAGGGTCAATGAAAAATGACCAAAAATGTTCACTTTTTTGAATAATGGTAAAATCTTAATCATTGCATATTCAAAATAATGAGAGTAACCCACCCACTGAGTCATATCTGACATATTTGAAATTATTCTGATGTCCTAAACCTGTTAAGAGAGCGTTGCCGAGTCACATTCAACGTCAACGGGTGTAGAGCCCACTTGCTTTATCATCCCTCCGTGTCGTTGCCTAGTTTTGTGAATGGAGACAAATGCCAACGTATATACCGCACTTTCTCTAAGAATTCAATTCATTTTGTTGAAAACACCAATGAAATTTTAGTTAACATAGTGACAAAAACCAATATGTTGACTTATGGAACGAATCCTCGATAATAATGAAGTCCCCCTCGAAACAGAAATCGACCTGTCCGAGAATTTCTATAGAAAAAATTTATTTCGTCTGTAATCTCGTCTGTTTCGTTTTCAAATGGCCACCCTGTATATATATCTGGTCAATGAATTTTCAAAAAGTTTTCAACTGTTTTCTCATTATGGGTCGTTTACAAGGGATGTGAAAAACATTGATTTTATAAGATGGAGCCTTGAAGCATGTCATTTTTTTCCAATAGCCACATATTTTCTAGGAACTTGCATTGAGTGTATTGTTAGAATTCACAAGCATAAATTGTGTATAAAATTTTTTTTTTTATTTCCAAAATAAAACTACAAATCAGCAGAAGCTGTTACAGTAAATTATTATGTGAATTTATACAACTAATAAATTTCAACATCCTATAACTAAATTGAATTACCTACTTGAAAAATAAGATTTCAACTGTTTTATAAATTTACTATCGCTAGTGCTAATTGATTCTGGTAATGAATGAATGAGAGCTAGCATATACAGGTACTCGTTTACCTAAATTTGTTTTTATTTGATTCAACGACAAAAGATTTACATTTCTGGTATGGTATTTGTGTTTATCTGAATTTCTTAACAATTCTATGCTGGTTTTTGTTGTTTTGTGGACTATATTATATATTAATTTACATTTTTCTATTTTGAAAAGATTTTCGAGTTTAAGTAAGTTTGTTTTTTTATATAA
Source organism: Micraspis discolor (assembly GCA_030674115.1). Taxonomy (NCBI): domain Eukaryota; kingdom Metazoa; phylum Arthropoda; class Insecta; order Coleoptera; family Coccinellidae; genus Micraspis; species Micraspis discolor. The sequence continues at coordinate 1,189,107 of JARTUT010001750.1, forward strand.
TTCATCAGTTGGATAATCGTAAGGTATCTTGAACAGGGATTTGATAGCGTTGTTTTGTGTTCTACATAATCGAATAAGATTAAATTGACTGGTGTTTAACCATATTAGTAATAAGTACGAAAGGATTAATTGTATATGGGCAAAATAGAGCAACCTCTTTGTTTTATGATCTAAATAGCTTTTTATTAATCTGAAAGCTCCAGAAAGACAAGAAATTTTTTATATAATCTTGTCAATACGGTAGTTCCATGCTAGTCTTGAATCTATTTGACGTCTATATGGAATCTATATGCATGGTATCGGTATGAATGTAATTTTTTTTTTTATTTGAAGAATTTTCGTTGCTGTATAATTTGTGTGTGAGCTGTTATATCATTTTTTTAAATGTGATAGAGGTTAGTTGCTTTTTATTAAAAGTGTGGTAATGTCATGTATGATGGTAGGTCTGTATATAGGTGATGTTAGTTTCAGGGCTCACTTTTTCCTCCAAATATTCCATTACCAATTGGAACTAATTTTATATGTTTTTTTTTATACAAAACCTCGTAAGGTATACATGATTACATTATATACACTGCTGGAAATGGTCTGAGCATATTGAAAATTTCAAGTGAATTTCAAACATAAACTATTATAAGAATGAACCCATTGTGCACATCCTGTTGTTTTGAGTTACGTTTTGTACTATATATTGTCTGAAACATTTAAAAAGTAGAGTTTAGCTGGTAGTTTACACCAAGGACAGGCTTTGTGCCTTTGTGGCAATTGTAACTATTTGCGAAATAACTGTAATTTCTACAAATAAATTTATATTATTATTAATATATGGTTTTCTCCTATACATTCAAAATCCACATATAAAAATATCAGTCAGAGAAACAACTGCACTCAGAAAAATGACCAAAACAAGATATCCACAAAACCCATTATAAAACCCTTCAAAACCTGAACTTTTCAATCTTCAACCAATCTCCACCAAAATACCCAAATTTCGCAAAAAATTCTACAGTTAATAATGATATGAATTTTCTATATTTGTTACAATTTTCATTAGAAGACTCCGGTCGATAACCCTTCGCCTATAGCAATAAATATTTTCTCTCTCTTACACAATTTAAGATCCATAACCATCTATGTACCGAAATTAAAATTTCTACTATCAGGGCATGTTGAGAATTTCATTTATTTTCATGTTCAGAATATATTCAGATATGCTTTATTGTTTGCTAACTAGTAATCAAGCAATTGTAAGCAAGAAGTTCAAAGGAATATATATATATATATTCAGAGGTTTGTCTATTATTTTGGGACTGTTGATTTCAATGGAGAATCTACAGATAAGTACAAATCTGATGAGTCCCACTAAAAAATACTATAAAAAGAACCGCACAAGGATAAAACTGGCAAGTATGCTTTGAAACATCAAAATGCTTAAGACAAGACTGTTGTTTATCCCCTACCCTTGTAAGATTTATTTAGATCGATATCTAACAAAATGGACCAGAAAATGTAGGAATATGGGAGTGGAAGTAGGAGACAAAACTGTTCATGTTGTACTTTGCTGATGATCAGAATGTGTGAATACCTAATAGTTGGCAATAAATTGGCATAAATTTAAATAATGACATAATCAAAGGTGTAGAAAAGTGCAGATATCTAGGTACCATCCTGAATAAACAATGGAAAAGCAAGGACAAAATACAGGAAAGGATGGTGCAGAGGGTAGCACTATTGGGATCTATCACAGGTAAATAAGAGAAAGATGATGTAAACAGAAATGGATTTCCTTAGAAGAAGCAAGGGACGATCAAAATTAGAAAAGATTAGGATTGAAACTATATGAGGAGAAATGGCTAGGAATCAATTAATAGCAGAATAGATTGAAAGAAGGCATTTGATGTGGTTTGGTTATAGATAGAAAAAGATGGAAGTTGGTGACCGAGCAACTGTGACTTCTGTAAGTAATCCGTGACATATATACTTTCATAGTTACATATATATGTGTGGTTGAGACCACAGAAGAAACTTACTTGAGTTTGGATTATTTTGTATTGCCTATTTTCGATACAATCATTTATTTGATAGAATTTACTATGGCCTGTTGTGTGATGGATTGCTATATCAACAACAAAAGAAGTCAAAATGAATTGAATTTCTCATATTCCTCCATGAGGAGATTTGCAAATTCAAGGTCAAAAATTACTGCCAGAAGGCAAGTTCAATGTGCAAACAACAAGAATATTTTCAAGCCATTTTTCAGAAGAATACTGCCAAATGAATGAAAATCTTTTGAAATTACCAAAAAGTATTTCATTACATGAATTGATAAAATTCAGGAAAATATTCTTCTTGTTTATGTTTCAAATAATTTCCCTGAATCTATTACACTCTAATTAGATAATATTTAGTATGAACCTCATAATATTTAACTTATAACTTCATTGAATCTTTCTTTAATGGATACAATAATATAATTAATTGAATCCACAGACTTTTCGAGCAAGCCAATAGGAGCTATTTAAAAACTTGACAATAATTCAGCGAATCCAAGAATAGGACGATTTGGAATAAGCCAATAGATGTTATTATTCTCTTAACATGCTGTGTGTGCACTTATTCCTCACCTGATCTTACTTATTATCTTAGTACCATGAGATTACCTATGACTCAATTGGCTAATGTGAGTAGCAAACAGATCAAAAGTAACACTTACTTTGTCCTACCCCATTCATCCACAGTTTTCTCTAGTTTTCCATTATCTTGATTCATTAACATACTTCTGTAATTATTTACTTTGTTGGTGATTGCCTCTTCTGAAAATCTAGAGATAAAATAATATTACTAAGTGAAACACTTTTTACATCACACCTCAAATTACCCTTGTTCTTCGAGAATCTCAGCAAATTCAGCACATTTCAGTTCAATTTTCCGTTTTCTTTCATGATCTAAAATTTCTTTATTGGGTTGCTTGTTAGAGGCAACATCTAACGCAGCTAGTTCTTGTTCAGATTTATGAGTTTTATCTTTAGCAGGATGCCTCACAAGGGCCCAATTTCTTTGAACATGCCCATTAGTTCCTGAACCTCTGGGAGTAACTAGACCAATTCCATTGTACATTTTGTTGGCTGAAAATGAATACAGACTTGGAAATATTATTTCCCTCATAGACTGAAGATTACGTTGATTATCGATTTTTCGACTACCTTCAGAAAGGTACAGTACTCACTTGATAAATTACATAGATATTACAAATAATTCACCATTCCCATATAATTTATATGCTTCAATTTCAATTTAATTTAGTCTCATAGTAGTATAGATATATACTTTTCATTTACTAGTTGATTTCTATTGAGAAGCACTGATCATCGTAAAAACACTAATGTCACAAATGTCATACGTCAATGTCGAACGTCAATACGAACATTGAGTAGAATTAAATACTTTTTTATTTTCTTTGGTTATTCGGATATAAAATGATGAACGATGTTACCGTTCAGATAATTGAGCCATTACCTTACTTGAACAGACACCAATTTTGTCGATCTACCTATAGGTGAAGAAAAAAAATTCACTATTTTTCATCTATTATGACTTTGAAAACCTGTTGGTGAAACGTTAGTTGCCTAACTTATTGAATTCAACCAACTATGGCTAATTTCGAATGTTGAAATTGAAATATTACTTACATCAAAATATTTTGACCTACCAATGCAAACATGTTTTTAGACATTTTGCGTATCATCAATACGCAAGATTGTCAACATATCATTATGTAATATATGAACAATGGTTTTCACTGATTTGGGGCAACAGTACTCTTTTCATTCTTCGGTAGATGGGGGCATTATGTATTGACGTCGATTTGATAAGTCTGATATATAGGGTGAGTCTTTGACCACTGCATTAATTTTAACCATAGGTTCTTGAGATCAAAAGAAACACTTTTTCCATTACGGTTTTTCCATATTCAGCTGCGTTGAAAAGTTATAAGCATTTTAAGTTTTCACATTGGGCAAATACCCCTCTGTATTCCAGTTTAGTTTGAATGAAAAATACCTTCCATAGCATCCACTATTGAATCTGAATTGTTTAAAAACATTATTTTCCCTCAAAAAAAAATGATTCATACGAAATACAAATTTTCTGGTAAAACTAATTCAACACCATAAACTAGATTTTTGTTGTTCTACCCTAATTTCTTTCTACTTCAAGATTATAAACCATTCCTTTCTAGTGAGAAATTCCAAAAAAACCTCAGAATTATTGGATGTTATCATCATACATTTTTGTAATTTTCTTCTTAAGATATCCAATTCATGAAAACCATCATTTCTATGAAAACTTCCAAGGCATGAGGTTGTCACATTGCTTTTTTTTCACTCAAATCCAGAAAAATTCATCTATGATTTTCCAAACACTGATATTTGTAAAGTTTCTCCTCCTTGACAGATTTTCTAGAGTATTGACCAGTGAACAGGACTATGAGGTCTCTTGATATCATACTGTTAAAAATATGTAAATCTTTTTCGAAATCTTCAACAACAATAAATGATGTCACTACGAATATCTATTTTAAACTGATGTTACTTTGCTTGATGATTATTTTCTGTACTGAATCTCAATAACAATTTACTTGGATAGTTTAATTGAGTTTGATCACCTAAAGTTGTTTCTGAAAAACCAACTGAGTGTTCTTTAATAAAAATTTTTGATAGATCATATTAATGAATCTATTCTGTTCAGACTATAATTAATTACGGAACATGCGTAAATTTTTGGTTTTTATAATCAGAGTATTTGTTTTAATGATGTAAACAAAAACATAAATATTGAATAATGGTTATTCATAGATTATATCAAATTTTAATATCTTACCATAGAATGTTCATTCATTACCGAACCCCAGGAGAGAAAAAATTAATTCAAACTCTATATTTATCGTGGAGATCAAATATATGTAGGAAAGGTATATCGCGTGAATCCACAAGTAACAGAAGGAAATAAATGAAATTGGTACTTGCCGCACGTGTTTCTGCTCATTGGCTTCGTCAGGGCAAGGTAACCTTAGGAATAAGGAGATAGTAAGTAGACAAAATAGATAATAGGAGTACATAAACAGGAGCGAGCGACCAATTTATGTCTTCAACACTAGGACCTCTCATTTCGGAGGAAAATCTAACGCATTGACAGGAAGGAAGCATAAGCAACCTGTATGATGTAACTCTAACCCAGAATTAATAAAATTCAAACACTATATTTATCGTGGAGATTAAATATATGTAGGAAAGGTATATGGTTAAAATTAACGCAGTGGTCAAAGACTCACCCTGTATGTCTATAATAATGGTGTATGCACTAATTAGATTTCATGTTACAGATTTGGCCACAAGAGATTCTTTCCTTTACTTTTCGTTAGATATCGCCGCGCAAGAAGCAATTGACTCTGCTAAGACCGAAAAATTTGGAAACGAACTCAAAACGAGAAGAATTCACAGGACAAAACGCATGCATGGCGATGAATCTTCTGAAAATGCAGCTTTGTCTCATGAGGAAGAAATCCGTCGATTGGTGTTCAGAATTCAAGAAATATCAGACAAGTGTGGATTTTTGATGCCACCGAAACTTTCGGACAGCAATTTCGAGGGTGATTGTTCCCATGTATTAGAAGACATCGACAAGAACGAGTTTCAGATGGAGCAGAAGCGTCTCCAGCAGTCTGTTTCTTGTTTTGAATCAGAGGAAGATGTAAGTGGTAAAGGACCACTGGAGTTCTTCCAGTTTATTGAAAAACTGAATCTTGTAATTTCGGTTCCAAATATAGTGTTCTTGATTCGCATATATTTGACTTTGGCGATTAGTGTTGCAAGTTGTGAGAGAACATTTTCGAAGTTGAAGCTATCTAGGATGAATTCCTCTAGACCAAAGTAGGCTATATAGTCGATTGGACAAGAATTGGCTTATAATATTGATGTTGATAAAGTTATTTCTGACTTCGCTGCTCATGAGGCCCGTAGAATCCGCTGGTAAAAACGATGGTCCTATTTTACCTTCAATGAAAGGTCCTGTGAAATTCAATTTTAACTAGGGTGCGTTCAGAAACTTACTCCCGGAGTAAAGAAAGAGTATGCTCACGTGATCCCAAATATACTCAATGCTATACTTCACATAAAGCGTTCATAAACTTACACTAGAGTAACCGTTGCCAGTTTTAGATCATTTTGGTTATTTGTTGACATAAACATAACCTAAATTTAATTTCATCAATTTAATGAATATTATTTATATGTATATTCAGTTGATTCATTATTTTCTTGAATGAGATAAGGATGTATAGAGATGTTCCGATACAAGTAAATACTCGATACTTTTGTTTCGATACCAAGTACTTTTAGCATCGAATCAATTTTGCGATACTTACTTGGTATCGAAACGAAAGTACTTGGTATCGAATCGAATTTTGACATTTCCATTTTAACCGTAAGGTACGAAGCGCAGGCGCAGATACGTCAATTTTGCATACGCATAGAAAGTGATGCTAATCACAAAGCTAAACTTCTATATTTTAAAGAAAAAGAATTGAAGAGGAAGAATGTGAAATTTGTTTCATTTCAAAATAAGCATAGCTTCAGTATAAGCATTGAGTATAAATCTACCTAGAGGGGAAACGCAGTTCAAAGAAATGATGCCAAAAATTCTACCGGTAAGGTGGCGGTCTCAAGCGTGTAAAAACGGTAACAGTTATTTCATTGTATTTATGGTTGCAGCGACTTGGTCTCTCTGTTTGAGCTGGTCTAAGCCAGGGTCGGATTTATTCGACATCACCTCTCAGAATATTTTATTATTTAGATATATTGACTTACTGTCCAATGATCTGTGTATATTTAGATGACGATTTTAATGAATGAATTATGGGCATATTGTTGGTGATATCAAATACGTGAAGTGAATTTAGATCAGTTACGCATGTATACAAGAAAATTGTATGTAACATATATATTTGAATGAGCAATAAATGGACCAAGTTCTCATTTTATAACCCTAATACTGAGGAACAACTGGTTTTTTCCCCAAATATTTTTTATCCTCTGTATTGAGAAAAACAAAAAAAAATTGATAGTTTTGGCGCACAGTTAATCGCAGAAAAAAACTTAGATTTCTGAAATTAATCTGGAGCAGTTCAGGTGAACGAAAAAGAAAAGAACGTGAAATGTTTCGGTGCATTCGGATGTTTGAAGCAACAGAAACAAAATATTCATAGTGAAATTTGATGTTTTCTCGTAATGAAATATTTTTAATTAATAATGGTAACTTATTACCTACTTCTAAGAATCGATGAGGATAAATTCTTAGGATTACTCTACATAATAATTTTTTCAATGGTATAATCGATATTTTAAAATCACCCGATTACTACCTATTGAACCCACAAACCTATCATGAAAATTTCACACTATATTTCCTTCCGTTCGAGAGTAATTGTCTTGACGAAAGAATCGATTTTTACCACACTTTCCGAAATAAAAAATGGTAATTAGTGGAATCCTGCACTGAGAATCTGTGAGGATAATGCAAATTGTATTTTTGTTTATTTAATTATTTGAAGAAAAACATTTTTCATTACGCCAAAATCACTTCATAATGACTTCAGGCTAGATATTCATCCTACAAACATAAAACAGTAAACCTTTAGACTTTTTTTTATTCAATTGCGTTTTTCCTCTGTGAGCATTTCGTTACTTTAGATGAATTGCAAAACTATAAACACAATCAGACTAAGATTAGTACCTGCTATGATATAACCTACTATGGTATAAAATTATTTCCTGTAATTAGTAATATTTGTTTTATTTTCATTATTTCCATGCACCTTCTTGATTCCATTTATGATGTTGATTGAGTATTTAGTAGGCAGAAATATTGAGCATAAATTGTTTTCGATAGGTCTTCGTTTCAATAACTTTTCAGGTAAACGATTGTGGAAATAAATTTCGTATTGACCATAGCTTCATTAATTTTTTTAATGAATGAATGAACTGTACCAATATCCAGACCACTTATAAAAATAATCATATACACTGACAAATTTCATGGAATTGTTTTAAGAAATATTTTAATTCGCAAATTGTTCCAGTTTCTTACTTAAAAACTGTCACAAAATATTATCATTATTGAAGAGTGAATACTTATTTTTGGAGAAAAATCAGCGCCTATAAAAATATTCAGACACAAAGAAAGCTATTCTACAGAAGCTCGAAATCGAATTTCATTGAAAACTCTTCAGTGATGAATAATATTTCCGGCAAATTAAAATAATCCTAGGCTGAAAATTACCCGGCTATATTGAAAAAAAAAATGATTCTCAACAATTAAGCGCTCAAAAAGATTGAAATAGTATTTTTATTAAGCCAGTCTTACGGATGTATAATCATAATATTTGTATTGGTTTAATTTCAAATACAAATATTCAAATTTGACAAGGTGAGTAAACGAATGAAATGTTACCTGCTTCACCTACTTTACTGCTGCAAGCAAAAATGAAAGGGACTACTATTATTATTAGTTCAAACCGTAATTACTGCTTATAATGACATTCTGGAAAGAACGGCATTCTGTTACTTCTCGGAAAAAATTTCATAATCTCCCAACATGACAATTGTGATCAATATATTTCGGCCATATCAGATATTTTACTGACTGTGACCGGCGATAGAAACCTAATCTACAAACGTTATATTTACCGGGTGTTTCAGAATAACGTCGTCGTACGACAATGGAAGATCCTTTAGCTTATTTTAAGGACAACAGTTCAGGTAAACGTGAATCCGAAACGGCTTCGTTACCAAGATAAGGCATGTCAAAGATTAGAGATATGAAAGATGAAATAACGTCGTGCTGTATTAGCGTTGCATGTTATTTACGGTACAGCGCATGCATCTTCAGTTTGAGATAACGTGCGGTATTAACTTACCGCACCACGTAATTTACGGACGGATATGTATGACCACGGAAACATATTAGACAGCTTTCTTTTTCTTTTTATAATTCAGCTTACAGAACGCCAATTTTCTTCGTATACTTTAACTGTTCAAATGCTGTTGGAAAATGTCAGTTCAAATTTGACAGGTATATTCAAGAGTATGTTTGAAAATATCCTTCACCAAGAAAGGGGGCAAATGTATTGGAACGCCAATTATCCTCTTCCAGTTCCGATGATGAATTAAGTCCAGTCAAAATGACTTGTGCTCCTCAACCATATGAAAGGCCTCTCATTTTCAATGAAAGAAAGTTGAAGAAGATATTAAAAAATCTGCAGGAGGAAAATAAAAACCTACTGATTCTTGTGAGATAGAAAAAAACCAGATGTCGTATATACCTACAAAAAATTCGTAGAATGCGGAACAAATTGTCCAGCCTGAATGAGGCTGCAGAGTTGAATAATTGTTTGAAGAACTAATTCCCGATTGTGAAGAGATTTGTATATATGTAGATAAGGCATAAACCTAGCACTCCATGGTCTCCTTGTGAGAAGAAATGAAGCCTGTCAATATATTATAAGTCCCCCTCATTGTACAATTTTTTATTGGAAAAAATTTAATTGAAATTACCATCAATAAAAACATTGAGAAACTGGATTCAAGTCAATAATCTCACACCTGGTTTCAATAACGCATTTAAAAAAAAACTACGATCAAAAATTGTTGTTATGTATTCGAAAGAGAAACAATGTGTCTTGCTTATAGATGCCGAAGAAGGACAAAGAACACCCAGAGCAGCGTCTCATGCTCTAGTTTTTATGGCAAGAGGATAATGTTATAATTGGTGTGTACCTGTAGGGTATTATTTGTGGTGTAGACCAATAGTTGGAACACAATTTAAAATATGCTTGGAAAGATGCTTACTAGAAAAGGAAAAATTGCGTCTAGTCATAAATGTTTTAATTTGTGATCAAGGATCAAACAACAGATCTCTACTGCTAGAAGTATCAAAAAGTAAACCATATTTTTTTTTCAACGGGTATAAAATTTTTGCTCTCTACGACCCTCCACATCTAATCAAAAATGTGAGGAATTCATCAATAAAAAGGGATATCATAGTGGGTGGGAGTAATGTTTCATGGAGAGATATAAAAAAACGTACGACATCGATTCGTCGAATTTACTGTCTCGTACACTTCTAAAAATGACAGAAACTCATATTAACCCCAATGCCTTTCAGAAAATGAAAGTGAAATTAGCAACTCAGATTTTTAGTAAGACATTTTATTGTACCATGATGACAGTGATCGAGAGTGGTGAGCTCAATTCTTAAAGTTCCATTGCAACTGCTAATTTCCTATTGAAAATTAATGACCTTTTCGATTGTCTAAACTCTCATGGATACTTTGATGGCAATTATTTAAGACGACCGTTATCTGATAAGAATACTGCAGCGAAACAAGTTTTAATGGAATCAATTAATGACAAGTCGCTTAAATCGGGTGGATTTTAAATGTGACAAATGTGAACAAAACCTCCTCATCGATAATATTGATCTGGGAGACAAAGGAATTTATATTTCTAATAGAGACTATGCCAATTCAAATGAGACAATTGGTTTGAAAATCCCTTCAACCGACTTTATATTGATAATAAAAAATTATTGGTTTTAGAAGATATTTTGTCAACCAAACCAGAAAAAATCAGCATAAAACGATATATTTTATAACAATAATTCAATAATCAAGAATTCTGAGTTTAATGGGAGGATGTTTGTCCATTCGTTTACACGCACATTTTGAATATACCCATAGATAAATAAAAGTATATATATACCTAATGAATTTCAGCTTTATCATTTCCAAGATGAGATAAGAAATCAAATATTTTCAATGGTTTTGATCTTATAGTTTTCT